>OU342745.1:542813364-543341044 GCA_910589775.1 Avena eriantha
GGAGCCGTTGTGATGGCTACTTGGCAGAGAAGGTGGAGCAGCTAGGTTATTTCTGGCTGATCGCCGGCCTCCATCCGGAGCGTCATTATTCCGGTTCTGGGGAGGGTCTTCATTGTGACGAGCCCCCTGCCAGCTTGTCTCGACACGGTGTCCGTCGTTCCTTCGTCCGTCGTCCGTACGGCTAGCATGTCTAGGAGGTGGCATTCTTTGTCGGTCCTCCTCCTGATGTTTCTCTTTATCATCTTCCCTGCGGTCTTTCGTCTCTCGTTGGGGCGGGTTCCTCCGATTCAGTGCAGCAATTGTCTCTTGCTCCCCAACTGGGTTAATGTTACGCCAGTCACGGGCAGCTTTGTGGTGTTGTCCCGAAGATCCGGTTCTTGAGTAATTTCCTTCCCGATGGTCGGAACGACGGTGCTGCTCCAGAATGTGTTGGGGTCTTACGTCGGCCCATGCTGGATCTGTACGACATTGGTCAGAATCTGAGACCAGTTTTTGGCTTCTGGACATGGCGACCTTTTGCTGCTCCAGTCCCTTATTGAGTAATTTGATGCCCAACAGGATCTGCTCCGGGCCTGGATTAGCCGATAGGAATTCTCGGGCTGCAATGGTGTTCTAAACGGGTGTTGGATGAGTATGACGTTTGTAAAGAGGATAGGAATTCCTTCCTCCGTTCTTTGCCTTCTTGGTAGCACTTCTTGGTAGCGGGAATTCGTTGTCATGAGTATGACGTTTCCTGGTCTTCTGATGTTCCCTGGAATTGTACTTCTCCGCATTTGCCATATGTTTCTTTTCCTCCTCAATGTTTTCTTGGTAGCACTTATCCTAGACGATTTGGACCGCTCGGTCTGCCTCAGGCTCGGATTTCTCCACTATCTCCGCAACTGGTGCGGGCTGGGTGGGATTAGGGTTTCCTGAGATCCGGAACTCTGCCGCCTCCGCGGACAAAGGGGAACCAGAAGTTTCTTCTGCCTCTATCATCACCGCTGGGGTGGGTTGGACAGGTTCAGCAAAACCAATGTAAACATCAATCTCGCCAAAAGACATGATGGTGTAGGTAGTCACAGCCTCCCTAGCCGGAATCCAGGTCTCGTCGAGAACGATGAGAGGGACGTTGCTGGCGTAGAGGATGTGACCGACGATGATGGTCTCGCCGATTCCGATTCTTGTAGATTCTGCTTGGAACGTAGATCCGAAGCTCACTTGCCCCACGGTGGGCGCCAACTGTCGTCGGATTGATGACAAGTACGCCATGAGGGGGTGCTCGAGGCGTGTGGAAGAGAGGGGTGTGAGATGTACGGTGTTCCAGGACAGTGAGCACACAAGTTTACCCAGGTTTGAATCCGCCAGTTTTGGACGGATCCTACTCCTTCTAGCAATCTAGTAATATGGCAGAGCCGGAATATGGGTTACAAGGGTTCGCCTGTGCGAGTTGAGATTGTAGACTATTGAGGGTTCCCTAAAGGCTCTCCCTAGGACGGCTTATATAGATATCAGGCCTAGGGTTTACAGGAGAGATCTATCCGGCTACGACTGAGAGTCGGTTACAGAGTACATCTTGAACTACAAGTAACACTATGGGACTAAGTCGGTAAGTCTTCTAGGCCTTCCCGTAGCCGGACTGGATTCCGTCTCTTCTCCCTGACTGGGCCGCCCGTGAAGCAAAGCTCTAACCCGAAGTGGGCCACCCTGGTCAGTGAGGAACTGTGAGGATACCCGAAAAGTATATCCCCAACATGACTAGTTCTGTGCATGAATTTGAGCTCAGAAAACATATGCATGATGTAAGTGTTCGCTTTATATTACAGGACTAGGGTGTATGGAAACGGGAGTAGAAAACAAGAGCAACAACGCATGGAGCGTGAAGGCAAGGGAAAGGTGGATGAAGACGCTAGAATGCAGGACAATTTACCACCACCAATGAGGCCCTTAATGGAGCAGAACTTTATGTAGTACATGCAAATGGCGCAAGAGTCCTAGAACAAATTCATGGAGGGTTTGGTAGATCGAGTGGGACAGCAGAAGGCACCTCAAGGATGTGGTCTTAGTCTTGGATTTCCAGGATACCAGGCCTTTACCTTTTGCATCCGCTCCACAACCAATGGATGTAGAGGATTGGTTAGCAGATATCGAAAGAAAGTTGAAAACTGTAGGATGAAATGAGGAAGAGAAGTTGAGATATGCAACACATCTATTGACCGGACCTACAGCGTCATGGTGGGAGGGTCAGTTAGCTATGGAACTTCCAGGAAGAGAGTACAACTGGGAGGAGTTCAAGCAAAGATTCTGTGAATACCATGTTCCGGAATGTATCATTGAGCTGAAGCGCAGGGAGTTTGAAGAACTGCAACAAGGTTACTCCAGTGTCATTAAGTACATCTGAAAGTTTAGTGATTTATCTCGTTACGCTACTGAAGAAGTTAGCACAGAGGAGAAAAGGAAGAAGAGGTTCATGCGTGGACTAAATCCATTTGTGAAGATTTGAGGCTTGCCAACACTCAGACTTTTCAACAGTTGCTTGATGCAGCGATAACCTTTGAAGATGATTACAAGAATTTCCAAGAGGACCGTAGGAAGAGAGCAAAGAAGGAAACAAAGTGCATTCAGGCAAGTAAACCCAAAACCAATCTAGAATTTCAACCTAGAAACAGACCCAACAACAACAACAAGAGTAGCAACAATACTGGAGGACAGTTCAATCCTAGAAGGAATGTCATATGTAATAATTGCAAACTTCCGGGACATATCAGTAAGTATTGCCAGAAACCAGTGATTATTTGTTTTGGTTGTGGTCAAAAGGGTCATATCAAGCCAGAATGCCCAATTAAGCCACCCGGTGGTTGACCCACCAAGAGTGGAGGACAAGCTAGTGGAGGCGGAGGTGGAATGCCTAACAGAGGTGGAAGCTATGGAAAAAATGATAATGGCAAGAGAGGTAGACCTACTGGAAAGCTGAATTGCGAAACGTTGGAGGAGGTGGATAATTCGGATCAAGCGGTGATAGGTACGCTCACTATTCTCAAAAATCCTGGAAATGTTTTATTTGATACCGGTGCAACTACTTCTTTCATATCTGAAGAATTTTGTGATAAATTCGGGATTAGAAGGGCACCGTTAGATAAACCTATGACCATAATTACCGCCGGAGGGATCGTGGTAGTTAGAAATATTAAACCAAACCAAGTCATCTCAATCTATGGTCAAACCTTTTATGTGGATCTTTATGTGATCCCATTAAAAGGAATAGCAGTAGTGCTGGGAATGGAATGGATGGCAGACTATGGAGCTCAGATCAATTGTGAGGGTAAAACAGTTTCAATCAGGTCTCCAAGCGGAGGAAGGATAGTCTATCAGGCTAATAAACATAGTCATATCATGGTAGATCTGTAGTTGAACTCAATGAAGGAGGTCAAATTGGAAGATATTCCGGTGGTGAAGGAGTTTCAAGATGTTTTTCCAGCAGAGTTACCAGGAATGCCACCTGATCGAGAAATAGAGTTCACTATTGACCTGATACCTGGTACAGCACCAATAGCTCAAGCACCATATAAGATGGGGCCAAAAGAATTAAAAGAGCTTAAGGAGCAAATTGATGAACTGGCCTGGAAAGGATTCATTCAGGAAAGTGTATCTCCGTGGGGAACTCCGGTGATCTTTCTGGATAAACGAGATGGAGGACGAAGAATGTGTGGGGATTACAGAAATCTCAACAATGTCACCATCAACAACAAGTACCCATTACCAAGAATTCAAGACCTATTTGACCAAGTCAAGGGAGCTAGAGTATTCTCCAAGATCGATCTAAGGTCAGGTTATCATCAAATAAAGATTAAACCTAAAGATGTTCCTTAAACAGCATTTGTATCAAGGTATGGACATCATGAGTATTTAGTCGTAGCTTTTGGTCTGACCAATGCACCAACAATATTCATGAATTTGATGAACAAAACCTGCATGCCTTACTTGGACAAGTTTGTCATAGTATTTGTTGATGATATTCTGATATACTCCAAGGATAAAGAAGAGCATGCAGAACATTTGAGAATAGCATTGCAAATCTTAAGAGAACATAAGCTTTATGCTAAGTTCAGTAAGTGTGAATTTTGGTTGGACGGAGTAGAGTTTCTTGGTCATGTGATCAGTAAGGATGGAATTGCTGTAAATCCATCCAAGTTTCAATCAATATTGGATGGGAAGGCACCAACCAATGTGAAGAAAATCCGAGGTTTCTTAGGCATGGCCGGTTATTATCGGAGATTCATAGAAGGTTTTTCCAAGATAGCTGGACCAATGACCAAATTATTAAGAAAGAATACACCTTTCATATGGAATGAGAAGTGCGAAGCGAGTTTTCGGGAGTTCAAAACCAGATTAACTACATCACCAATCCTAGCAATTCTAGAACCAGGAAAACATTACATGGTATAATGTGATGCATCCAAGGAAGGATTAGGTTGTGTACTTATGCAAGATCGCAAGGTAATTGCTTATGGATCTAGGCAACTTAAACCACATGAAGTGAATTATCCAACCCATGATTTAGAGTTAGCAGCAGCAGTCTTTTCTTTAAAAGGATGGAGACATTTTCTTTATGGGGCAAGATGTGAGTTATACACTGACCATAAAAGTCTCAAATATTTCTTCACTCAAAAGGAATTAAATATGACACATAAGCGTTGGCTGGAGTTAGTTAAAGATTAAGATCTAGCAATCACTTATACCCTTGGAAAGGCAAATCTTGTGGCAGATGCTTTAAGTCGGCAAAGCACAGATATGCAACCCATGAATAGAGAACTGCCAAAAGAACTATAGATGGACTTGGAAAGGTTGGAAATACAATTTATAAGTACAGCAGGTCTTGGAGGATTAGCTACCATGCGAGTAATTGAAGAACAGAGTAGTGATCTTCGACATGAAATCTTTAGACATCAAGGTGAAGACCCTTTCATTGCTGAAGAAGTTTGAAGAATCTCTCAAGGTCAAACATCAATTTTTCATCTAGAAAATTATGGATCTTTATGGTTCCAAAACCATCTTTGTGTACCAGATGTGCCAGAGATTCGAGATGTGATACTTCGGGAAGCTCATGAAACACCAAATTCCATACATCCAGGAACTACAAAGATGTACATGGATTTAAAAGAGCTGTTCTGGTGGAATAATATGAAAAGAGATATTGCAAAATATGTATTTGAATGCCATACTTGCCAAAGGGTTAAAGCAGAACATCAAAGTACAACAGGGCCATTACAACCATTGGAAATTCCAGAATGGAAGTGGGAAGAAATTGGAATGGATTTTATCATAGGGTTACCCATGACACCAAAGCGGAAGGATATGATATGGGTGATTGTTGATAGACTCACAAAAAGTACTCATTTTATTCTAGTAAACAAAAAGGATAATGCCGAAAAATTAGTAGAAATCTATATCAAAGAAATTGTGAGTAAGCACGGGGTTCCCAAGAGGATTGTATCAGACAGAGGATCTGTATTTACATCAGCATTTTGGAAACAATTATATGAAGCACTTGGTTCAAAGTTCGATTTCAGCACAGCTTATCATCTAGAAACTGGAGGCCAAACAGAAAGGACCAACCAAATCTTAGAAGACATGCTTAGAGCTTGGGCATTAGATTTTGGAGGTTTGTGGGAAGATCATCTACCATTGGCAGAATTTTCCTACAACAATAGCTATCAGAGTAGTCTGAAGGCAGCACCTTATCAAGTACAGTATAGAAGGAAGTGTAGATCACCTGTATGCTGGTATGAACCTGGTAGTAGCAAGGAATTTGCACCAGATTATATCAAGGAAAAGCAAGATATCATCAATATTATCAGGTATCGATTGAAGATAGCTTAGAGTCAACAGAAGAGTTATGCTGATCAAAGCCGAAGATCATGGCATCCAAAAGTAGGGGATATGGTATATCTCAAAGTAAGTCTGATGAAGGGAGTAAAGAGATTCAGAGTCAAAGGAAAACTAAGCCCAAGATATATTGGACCATTGAAGATACCGAGTCAGAACAGAACAATAGCTTATGCTCTGGAGTTACCAAAGAGGCTAGCTCAGGTTCACAATGTGTTCCATGTTTCAGAACTCTGGAAATGTCTTAAAGTTCCCGATGATGCTATCACACATCAAGAGATTGAGTTACAAGCATATTTGACTTATGTCGAGAAACCCTGTAAGATTCTAGAGGAAAACTGGAAAAGGTTGAGAAACAGGGCAATCAAATACTACAAAGTACAATGGGAACATCACCTAGAGCAAGAAGCCATCCGGGAGAAAGAGGATGACTTAAGAGAAGCATATCCAGAGCTATTCAGGTTCTCATCCGCAAACTTCGGGACGAAGTTTAATTTAAGGTGGGAAGTCTGTAACACCCCAGCATTAGGATCCAACGAAGGGTAGATTTAGGAATCTAAATTTGGGCATGCATGCATTTGTAAAATCAGGGTAAATGTTTCGCCAAACAAAACTCTAAAGGGATCAGAGTTTCTTTCACTAACTAGAGGTAGGAATAGCTCTAGTTAGTGGATGCTATGAATTTTGACATGACCTTTAGGAGTTATTAAGTTTTGGGGAAGTTATTTTGAATTCAAATTTGAAAATTTCAATCAATTTGAAAATATTTAAGATTTGGGAGTTAGAAATATTAAATAGTTTTCCAAAATACTTTTTGAACATTATTTGATTAAATCATAGATATAGTAAACAACAATAAGGATCTGAGAAAGGAAAATGAGATAAGAAATGAATTCTTATTTCTTGATTACATAAGAACATTAAAAATTGTAATAATACATTCAAAGTAGAAGATTAAAGATTATGGAAATATAACTTATTCTCTTTTAATAAATCTTTACAGGATTCTTTAAAAAAAGATTACATTTAAGATATATGTTATTCAGTATTCCTAGACTAAATCTTTTATCTCCAGATCTTGTTCCTGCACATAAGACAAAACAACTAAAAAGAAAACAAAGGTTAATTAGGTACTGTTTACTCTCAGTAGTGAACAATGAAGTGCATTGTTCAAAGTACATCATCGAGTCATTAACAGGGGCAAGTTTCACCAATCATTAAAAAGTGAAAAGGGTAACAGGTGGAGATATTTCCACTTGAGCTAATCCACACGATCAGTGCACACAGACACACAACTTAGTCATAGAATGCATGCAGTGTGCTGTCGATACAGCAACATCACTACTAGCACTCAAGCAGAGCACTCAGCCAAAGCTCATCCACAGCCAGCATCGCTCTCCTTCTCAAGCACATGCTCAGACTTCATCGAGCTCACCAAAGCATCCACAAAATCATCAGACACTCTACCAAATTAACCACTAGTTCACCACATCTTGGTGACATAAGGAGGGGGTGGTGTAGAAGGATAGCAAGGGCAACTTCCAGATCACAGGAGACGAGGAGGAGCAGGCGCAGAACCAGGAGGTACAAGCCAAGATCCAACCAGCAGAGCAGGCTAGCAAGATCAAGCAACCAGATCAACTAGCAACAACACCAACCACTCCACTGTTGTGGTGAGTAATATAAAACCTTCACATGATCCAACTATCTTATCCATATAAGAAGTCATGTGTTGTTCTATACTAAACCTCTCAGAAATCAGCCCAAGTGGGGTGTATCCATCATAGAAGAATTAGAGCTAAAGCCAAGCAATACATCTGTGCAAATAACACCAGGATCTCAGACCAGCATCACTGATCCTGGATAAATATATAGTCCAGATTAAATTAGCCCAAGTTATGGATTCTGGGCACATCATTTAAAAGGAGTAGCACCCCAGAATCTACAGATCTACTGAGTCCAAGATGAGTAGCTGGTATCAAGACCAGAAATCATTTATGTGAGATGTCAAGTTAGAAAACTGGTTCTTATGCCTCATACCAACATCACATGCATAAAACAATTAGTGAATATCATAAGCCAACATATACAACAAGGGTTTTCAAAGCAATTAAACCTCTAGTCATTCTGAAGCATTTGTAGATCAAAGCCAGTATTAAAGCAGACCCTGTGTACCATTCCTAGGAGGTGTCACTAGGATTTGTTCTAACCCAAGCAAATCTTACCCAAAGATTACATAATCCAGGTCAGCTAACAGTTAATCATCTTTACAATACATTAATTGGAAATCATTTTCTTCACAGAAGAGCTATCAACAGAGGGCATCCTAACTCTAGCATAACAGTGAGTCTCAAGCCAATAAAATGAATCCATCACAGATGCAACAAGGGTAGTCACATAAAGTTCCAGTGTACTTTCACAGAGGGTTCTCGAACAGAGAACAATGTGGCAACGACATATTCAGCACAAGTACCACTAGCAAACTAACCTATAAAGATATCACTGGTAGGATGAACCAGAGAAACTAACTCAACATCACAGCACAGGGTATGAACCCTAGGGTTCAAGGATGAACCCTAGATAGGGGCTAACCTGTAATCATGCCAGGGAAGAATAGCTAGAGCATAGGAGAGGACCACAGAGAGGAATAACCCAATCTTACTCGAGTTCCTCGCAAAATTAACTTAAGAGGAAGCAGAGGAATGGCCGGCGGCGGTGCAGAAGCAGTAGCACGGGGAGCACCCCAAAGGGGCGCTGCAACCCACGGCTGTAGCACATCAGAACCCACCAGAGATGAAGGGGAGCACATTGTTAGAAACATCGGTCTAGGACGAAGCTCCAGGGCAGCCAAACCCTAACCCTAGCCTTGGGCAGGGGTCAGCGCGGCCAGGAGAGGACACCATCGGTAGATCTGCTCAGACAGAACTGAGCGGCGTCGTCGACTTAGCCATCCTGCACCATGGCGACGGCAACAGCGGCCGGACCAGGCCGGAATCGTGCGCGGTGGCGGCGGCGAGCGAAGGAGGTGACCGCGTGAGCGAGAGAGTGATATAGGGACAGGAGAGTGAGTGCATGGGGGTACTGGATCAGTGGGCGGCCTTGTACCACCTGGTGGGCTTAACCAGGCCATGTGGGCCGGGTTAGGTTGGGCCGGGCTAGCCTAGTGGGCCAGGCCCGTGTTCTAAAAGAGTTGTTTAAAAAGAAATATTTACAAATCTGCCCCTGAAACAAAAAACAACTCTAGAAAAATAAATAAAAATCTTAAAAATATAACTAATATGTCTATGATCTCACAAAAATATTCCCTATTAAATAAAAATAATCAATAGAATTTTTGGAAACTAAAATTTAGGTCCATTATTAATATTGTGCCAATTAATTTTGAATGTTATGAAAATATATGAAACACTTAAAATCAAATAAAATTCATTTTTAAGATCCTAAATCGATATACTATTATAGAAAAAATACTAGTTTGTATTTTTAAAAAGTAAATTTGGTGTGATAAAAATAAAGCTTTATTTCCTTAAAGGAATTTCAGTAAATATTTAAAAGAATAATAAAATAAATTCTAATTTTTTAACTCTTAGAATGATACTTTTATTTTATTAATTAAAGAAAATAGCAAAAATTTACTAAGAGGGTAAAACATGCAAAGAAGCAGATAATAAACCATTGCATGACATTACTATGCATGGCATATTGCTTCTTTAAATATTGTCCTTACCGGGCAATAATGGTTCTTTGTAGAAACAGGAGCTCAAGGTCAGGTGGAAGCATCCGACTTCACTACCTTGCAGTCACAAGGCAAGTTCATAACTTGCTCATGTCGTTTGAAGAGTCTGTATCAAAGATATTGCAAATTGTTTGTTATCACCTATGATCTGGAGGAAGAAAATATTATCTTCTTTAATAAATAAGATATAGTTATCATCCTAAGTGATGATAAAGATGAGCAATGGAACTTAGGGTTCCAGGTGCATAAGTCACCACAGGATTAATAACCCATGACATCAGTGATTCTAGCGCCATATATTACGCGTTAACCATGAGATTTGGAATGGGACAGAGAAGTCTGTTGTATCTTCTTCCTTTCATATGGAGGCAAGATGACCTTATCGCGACGCTGGGATTCCTTGTGTGGATCTAGCATATGGGTGGGCACCCTTAGGCCCCACGATTTTGGTGTCTAGATTATCTATGAGTTGCTGCCGGAGGTATAGTCAGACCTTTATGGAGCTTGCCAGGGGCATCACTAGCTCATAGAGTCTTTGGGAACTCATCAGGGTTATAGCTTGCCCAAAATGGGGGCTTAACGGAGATGGATATCGGCCCGAAAGATCGTGCAGACATATGGGATCGCGGAGAGGGCAGTGATTGGCTTGGATCACCTACTGGGCCCACATCACCGAATTTTGGATGGGAAAGTACGCCCGGTTGTGTAACAAGGAGTTGATCTCTCATGGATAAAGCAACACACCTCTGCAGAGTGTAAGAACTATAACTTGTTACTCCCTATTCCGAGAAGGAGCTACAAACGCGGCAGGAAAGGAACTCCATGAAGTTCTGGTCAACCTATGAAGGCTGATGGGCATAGTTTTTGATAATAAAATCAATCTTTGAAGAAATGTTTATGAAAACTGCATAGTACCAAGGACGTATCATCCGAGGTGGTAGATAGAACATCAAACCTAGCTTGCATATAATGAACTTGCTAGGTAACGCTGTTACTCACTCTTTCCTTTGAACCCCTGCTTAGACTCTGAGAATCCAGAAGACCCTTCAATGTACGCAGCTGAAGGACAAGAGGATGTATACTATGAAGAGCCAGACCTGTCCAGAGGAGTTGAAGGGGTGGACTACGAAATACGCTACAGAGTGCAGGGCAACGAGTCCGAGTAGTTTCCTTAGTTATTTGTAAACCAATTGAGCCGAGCAGTAGGAACTATATAGAATAAGTTGTTGAGCTCAGTTCGAAGTATGAGTTTGAATCTTATATCTTCTGCTGAAACTACTTAAGTTTGGTTTGTAATTTTATAACATTTGAAGTTGGAACTTCTGGTTTCTAATAATAATGAAGTGTGTATGTTTGTAATATGGACCCACAATGTTTCTTTTGTACCACTCTGCGAGATGTGATATTTACGGAACGGTGTTCTGTAGATGTCATGTCAACGACTATAGTGTACAACACATGCAGTGGTATGCTAGGTCACCACACAACATGTCTCTTTATGCTTGTATACGGGTGGTCCGGATACTGTCGGAATTCCGGAAATCGAGTTTCCATGGAAAGAATTCAAAGATTTTTTAGGACTGCCAAAAAGTATGATTCTTTGCATTTCCTCATATTTTGAGTATACAACCTTAGGAAAAATAGTAAAAGCCGATTTTCACATCCTAAATGGAACTTACTTCATAAAAGTGATAATCTTCTAGGAATGTCATTGGTTTAGAGGGCAAACTCCCATGCTTCGGAACACTAAAACCAAGTTTTGTACAAATTGGACTTCTGTTTCATTGGGATTGTGTATATGCACCCCACTTGAACTAATAATGACTAATACGATTTTTTTGTTGTCCAAATAATGATTTAGTCATTTCCACGCATTTTCAAGAGAAAATAAAAAATACATATATTTGTCAAAATCTAGATTTTTTGTATGCGCTCACATTTTAAGGTTTTTAAACTTGTGACAAATTGTAAAAGACGACATGACTATCCTAATTGGTGAAAGAAAGTATGGATTTATTTAAAAATCCAGACCCTCCGCACTGAGATTCCCCATTTTACTGCATGTCAATCTCATCCCCCAATATTTGCTCGCACGCGCCCTCTACTACGACGGATCCGCTAAATACGTGGAGGAAGCTCGACTGGCGCGTGGCAGAAGCAAGACTTTCGTTTCCTCGCGCGATGTTGACTCGCCGAAGTCTTTTGAGGCGTATGGGTCCTGAACGTCAGTGTCTCTAGTGGACCATACTTTTCGGTCGCGCCTCCCTGATTTGAACTCGATAACATTGCTAATTTCGTCTGCCTTGTAGTCAGGCTGCTAGGTCCCACATGTACCTCTCATTAGAAGGATCGTGTGTATGATGGAAATTTTTCCTTCGCTCGCGCTACCCTTTTCCGAAGTTGATAGCGTTACTCGATGCATATACCATTTAATCAGGCTGCTGGGACCCACATGTCATCCTCTCATAAGAAGAAACATGTGCATGATGGAACTTTTTTCTTCGCTCGCGCTATGTACCCTGTTCTAAAGTTGATAGCGTTGCTCGATGCATCTACCGTTTAATCAACCTCCTAGGCCCCACATGTCATCCACTCATTAGAATCAGCATGTGTATGATGTATTTTTTTGCCCTCGGTCATGCCTTTGTGTTCTGAACTTGATAGCTTTGCTCGCTGCTTCAGCCGTTTATACAAGCTAGTGGGCCCGACATGTCAGCCTCCTCTATGCACGAAACGCGTGCATGCTAGACTTTTTTTTCTTCTCTTGCGCCTCCCTATTTGGAACTTGGCAACATTGCTCGATACAACACCTGTATAATGTCTCCCTACTAGGTCCACATATCAGCCATCTATGTAGAGGAAACGTGTGTATGTTGGACATTTTCTTGGTCGCGTTCACCGGTTTGACCTTGGTAACATTGTTCCATGCGGAAGAAGTGTATGATCTTGCTGCTGGGGCCCATGTGTCAGCCTCTCTTGACAATAAACATGTAGATCAGCTAGCTTTACTTTCTTGTTATTTATTTTATCATGCAAAACTATCTCTATTACGCGTATTGTTGCTCTAGTTTTATTTCCTAGATAATGCAAACGTTTAGTGTACGTAGAGTTGTATCAGTGGTTGATAGAACTTGAGAGAATATTTATCCTACCTTTAGCTCCTCGTTGGGTTCGACACTCTTACTTATCGAAAAGGCTACTTACGATCCCTATACTTGTGGGTTATCACATCACATGACTAGCGTTCTTATGGATTCAACTTTTAGCAATCTATAAGTATAGTAAACAATTTACCCATACTTTTTTATCCATCCTATCATGACTACTTCATGATGAAGCTACTATAGCTTGATAGGAGGGATATCAGAACAAGATCAATGTTTCAACTTCTGATTTATTTAGGCGCCTAGCATCTTCAATCTTTGCATACACTCATACACTATGAGCACATGTTGCACCTAAATAATTCTCAATCATCTTGCAACAAAAAAGGTTTTTGATATCAAATATATTTCACTCCTTGCTTGTTTCTGAAACAATCTTTTCAGTTCTTAGAACACTTAGATTCTCAAAACATCTTTTGAAGATCAGGTTTCATGGAGGCAAGCATGTAGATACTAAATGGAACCATTGCTCTCTGCTCAAATTGCATCGAGCAGGGGAGGGTTTACCAAAAGTTTGTAATAGGACTCAATCTTTAATTGTCACTCTAACATTACAGTACTAGTTCGTAAAGTAAAAATACGATATATCTATAGTACTTTTTATCTCAATTAACAAACTAAGTGAAAGGTGGATAACGGATGCCAATGACTACTATGAACTATGAAAATTCACTTGATTAATTATTCATGATTAATGAGCTACTCAAAATTAACAACTTAATTATTTCGTAGCTCCCACTAAAATCAATATCTCTCATGATTTATACTTAGTGATTCAAGATCCACGAACTTGTTTTCCTGGCACCAATGTTATATCACACACCGGGGAACAAGACTGGTAGGTAATCATACCAATCATATCACCATATGACTCTTGTTAATCTTTCGATTCTTTTGTTCCATACTCTAGACGTTCTAGGTAGTATGTCAAGTGGACCTTAGTATAACAGCAGTGCGATATTTTCGCACCCACATTATGAACGTCACTAGGTGCAGCCATGTTACATGACCCACACCAGTTCGAAGCCCATGTTATGTGGTTCCTAACTTAGCGAGAACACATGATACCTTGATAATTTTAAGTGAGATATCACCCTATTTATTATGACTTCCACGCAACAAATAAAGTGCATAAAAGGAATAAAAACACACGTAATTCATATAGTGATATGGTATTGATGAGTGCATATTTGCATCATGTTTTACATTATTATTTTGCGTTGTAGATGTAGGATCTTGGTATTTTACGGCGCTCGCGCGCACATTTTATGTCTGTTTCCACCAGGATCAGGACAGATGATGGATCCAATGGATACAATTCTTGGTGCAGTTGTACTGTGGAGAAAAGGAGTCAAAAACAATGTAAATCGCTTATTTGGGAAATATTAATAATACCAGAAGAAAACCAGAAGTGAACAAGGGAGGCAGAGAGTCCAACGACCAACTATACGATCGGAGCAACTTTTCTGGCCGCATAGCTCTGACCGTATAGTTGGCACTGCCTCCGCCTCCTCAAATAGTTTCACCCCATTCAACTGGATCGACGAGATGACATATAGAACACCCAGAAATGGCAAAAACCTCACCTCTAGAAGGCATCTGGAGGGGAACTCATCCACCAAGGATCCATATTCGCCCTGCACAGATCCTGGAGGCTAAGGCATCAATCTTCATCATCCAACGCTGCATCACCACCATCTCCATCCATCCCATCTACATCTTGTCTAGATCTTGTTGCAATTCCCGTACTCATTGTGGATTTATACAAGTACTATTCATCTATGATTGTTTCCATTACCATTGTTATGATGTTGATTGCCTCCATATCTGAGTAGATCATTAGTTCTTGGGGAGATGGAGAAACCCTAGTATGAGATTGAAATAAGATAAAGTCTATTATGATATTCATCGTTGTGATCATGTGTTAGATTTTCTACATCTTGATGATGGGAGAAGTCGACCTCCCAATATTTGCCTCTTGTGGGGACTTGATGGAGGAAACTAGTTGTTGGTAGACGGAGGTGTGCTAGCTCTTACAGTGACTATAAAGCTATTGGCACCCCCTTACGTATCAACATGGGAAATCGAGGAAACTCACGGAACACTATCCATGCGATGGGATACGTCCTACGGGATTACGTCCCTTAATAGCACAGTAATTCGATTCATGTCGATTGCTGATTGTTGTGGTTATGAGGATGATGTGACCAGCGATTGCTGCCTATTTGTCCAAATATGGAGTTCCTCCCACACATACATAGTTGAGAATGTTCATGATGATAATCTTTATCTCAGATCCTTATAATACTAGTGGTGTATCCGCTACTTCCTGAGAATGCTTTTTCGCTACTGCAGTTCCAATCTCTCTTACATACGCGATACTTACTTTCTTTACTCAGTTACTTTACTTTATTATTGCTCTTATACCTAAAACCCAAAAACACCTTTTTACACAATACTCGCATTTTATCTTGTCACTTAGAACTTTATCTAGCATTTCTATTGTAATATTTACTTCAAGAGTTATTAGACTTCAGACTCTTGCTCCTTGTGGGATCTATATCTTTATTTCAAAACTATCTACAAACAATCTATGCACATGCAGTCATCAAGCTATTTTCTAGCGCCGTTGTTAGGGAGTTAAGCGTTGTAGGTCTTTTAGTTTTTGCTTATTTATTTTTGTCTTCCTAGGATTTGTTTTGAGTTACAGGTTTCCACCAACATGATGGAGTTTGAGCATATGACTAGTGCTAGCCCACTCAACCACTTTGGGAAACCCTATGATATTTATAAAAGAGACAACTCCAATGAGAAGACAGGGGGTTTGAAATAAATCCTCTACTACTTGGTATTGTACATAAGAAGCACTTTACTTGAGATGAAGAAGATCCTGATCCATATGAGCATATTGCATGTTTCAAAGATATATGTGGCACTTTTCTATTAACCTGATATACCACTAATGAGGTAAGGGTTAAACTTTTTAGTCAAACTTTGATAAGTACAGCTCTCTCATGGTATATATCTCTACCACCTGAAGCCACAACTACTTGGGATAATCTAGCCTATGAATTTCTAGCAAAATATTATCCGTTATCAAAATCTTTGGAATCAGGCGTCTTATAATGACTTGGAAGAATCATTCTAATGAAGAACTAGTAAGAGCTTATATCAGATTTAAAGATTTATTACGTCTATGTCCTCATCATTATTTCCATGATTGGTATTTACTACATATCTTTTATGGCGATTTAATTGAACCTAATAAAATTGAACTAGCCTCTTTCGCGGAAGGAGCCTTTACGAATCTTCCTATACCTAAAGCTTGGGCTTTACTTTATAGAATTCATGATCATAGAGTTTCATGGAATTTTGGCCTAGGAAGTGAAGGAGGTGTAGAAATAGAACATGATTGTATTCATGACTATAATAAAAAAGGCCATGTTAAAGAATTATCTAAGGAACTTTACTTGGATTTAGATCTTGTGTTGCAAGTTGTTAAAGCTTTTATAGAACATATCAAAGATCCGAAAGAGGGTCCGGTCAAGTATGATCCACCACCCGGACCTGAGAAGAAAAGAGAAGATAAAGCAACACTAGCCTCCCTAGAACCAATGCATGAATTGCATTTTCCTAACAGCATATTCTTGAGTATGAACAGGTCAAAGAAGTACAGGAGAAGAATGAAGAGGAAAGTATGCCAGAAGTCGTGGAACATCTGGAAGAAACCAAAGATGATGAGGTAACCAAGGAAGCAAGTATGGCTATGTACTCACATTGTAACATAGTTGAACTTGACGAAGAGACTTCCATATTGGTTGAAGGTAAAAGAAAGGTAAAAGATGTGGGTAAGCCTATCCTTCCCTGCATATTTAAAGAAACCTCGCATTACAGTTTATGTGATCTTGGCACCAAAGTTAATGTTATATCTTATGATTTCTACTCAGAAATAAAAGAAGAAATAGAACGGGCTACAATTGAAAATACTAATATGAAAATTATGTTAGCCAATAAAAACCTTAGAATTCCAATGGGAGTAGTTGAAGATGAAAGTATCACAATTGGCAACAAAAACTTTCCTATCGATTTTGTAGTTGTTGATATGCCAGCTGACACTCTTTGCCCAATTATATTTGGAAGGAACTTTTTGGGTGATATAGGTGCCTATGTTAATTTCAAGAAGGATATTGTGTCTCTTAAGCTTGCGGGAACAGAAAATAAATTCCATTTTTCCAAATTTAAAGATAGGCCTCCACAAATACAAGAAGAAGAGGAAGAGACAACTATTGAGGAAATGGCGGCTCTTTTCTTTAGAAATCAAGAAGAAGGAATAAACGAAGATCCAAATTATGAAGAAATAGATATGGAGGACAAGTCCCTGGGAGAACTTGAAGATGAATTTGATTCACTTCCCATTATGGGACCTCCAACCGATGAGGCTTTTGAAGAGCCAGAAAAGAGAGGGGACGAGGAACTACCACCCTAGAGTTGAAGACTCTACCAGAAAATCTTAAATACAGGTTTTTAGATGATACAAATAAATTTCCTGTTATTATTAGTGCTAAACTTTCAAGAGAAGAAGGAGAATAACTCATGAAGATACTTAAGGAGCATCGCCAAGCCTTTGGGTACTCAATGGATGACTTGAAGGGCATCAGTCCCATGATAGCCGTCCATCAAATATTCATGGAAGAAGGTGCTAAACCAGTTGCAGAATTTAATAGAAGATTGAAGCCTGAAATGAAAGAAGTGGTAAGAAAAGAAATTGTATGCCTACGGGACGCAAGTATAATCTACCAAGTCAAACAAAGCGAATGGGTAAGTCATGTTCACTGTGTCCCAAAGAAGGGCGGTTTTACTGTTGTTCCTAATGAAAACAATGAACTGATACCTACTAGAACTATTGTTGGGCATAGGATGTGCATAGACTTTAGAAAATTAAATAAAGAGACTAGAAAATATCAGTATGCATTACCGTTCATAAATCAAACTTTAGAAAGGTTAGCAAACCATACTCATTTTTGTTACTTGGACGGATACTCTGTTTTTCTCAAATAGTTGTTCATCCGGATGACCAACTTAAAAAAACTTTTATTAGTCCTTATGGTTTACATGCTTACGGACGTATGACTTTTGGTTTATGTAATGCTCCAACTACTTTTCAAAGATGCATGACTGCTATTTTTGCTGATTTAATAGAACTTATAATGGAAGTATTTATGGATGACTTTTTTGTCTATGGAACTTCGTTTACTAGTTGCTTGGATAATCTGAAAAAAGTTTTGCAGCGTTGTGAAGAAACTGATCCTGTTCTAAACTGGGAGAAGTGCCATTATATGGTCAAAGAAGGTATAGTCCTTGGACACAAGGTATCAGGTAAGGGAATTGAAGTTGATAGAGCTAAGGTTGAAGCAATAGAGAGAATGCCGTAACCTAGGGATATTAAAGGTATAAGAAGTTTTCTGGGTCATGTGGGTTTTTATAGAAGGTTCATTAGAAATTTCTCTGGAATATCTAAACCTTTGACTAACCTCCTGCAAAAGGGAATGAGATTTAATTTTGATGATAAGTGTCTTGAAGCCTTTGGTAGACTCAAAAATGCTTTATCTCGCGCTCCTATTATTAAACCACCTATCTGGGATACAACCTTTGACTTAATATGTGAAGCTAGTGATGATGTTGTAGGAGTAACTCTGGGACAACATATTGGTCGCAGATTTAATATTATACATCATGCTAGTAGAACTCTTAATGGTGCTCAAAAGAATTACCCTAAGGAAGAAAATGAACTTTTTGCTGTATTTTTCTCTTGTGATAAATTTCGTTCATATATAGTTGATACAAAGGTAAGAGTTCACACGGATCATGATGGCTTAAAAGAACTCCTCGAAAGGAAAGACCATAAGCCAAGACTGATCCGTTAGATTCTTTCACTTCAAGAATTTGAGTTGCAGATTATGCAGAGGCAAGGAATAAAGATGTTGGATGCAGTGTCCATGATTGCCCCACAAGACAACAATCTTATTGAGAGGAACATTAGTCATGGTGATTTTTGTTTACGAGAATTATTCAATGAATTAAGGTCATTTCCTCCAAGAGAGAAGAAGTCTTTGTTGTGGGAGGAACTTTTCGTCCCCGAATAAACAATTTTAAGTCAAGGTAAGTGTTCTTACCCAAATAAGTGATTTGTTTTCACAATTTTTACTTTTGAAAATTCGGCCTTTGAATTCCTTGTATTTTTCTGAAGTTTTAGAGGGGTTTTGCCACTTATACGGGCAGAGCTATACGACCGGAGAGGAAGCTCCCTCCATATAGTTCGTCGTTGAACTCTTTGTATCATCTTCGTGAAATTGTTTTCGCTACCTAAGCCTATATGGTCGCAACTATACGACCGGAGCCAAAATTCCAGCTGTATAGTTGGTCGTTAAACTCTTAGACACTTTTTCTTTTCGGTGTCTGTATCTATACAGTTGCAACTATACGACCGGAGCCGGAAATTCGGGTCATATAGTTGGTCGTTAAACTCTCAGACAGTTTTTCGTTTGATCTTTCGTTTATTCATCTAAAAAACATAATTGTCGGTTCCGAGTCGTGATTTAATCGACCTGGACTCGAGATATTTGGAAATATTTGTCCAGAACCAACTATACGGCCGGAGCTATATGAGTCGCGCTCGTATAGTTGGTCGTTACGCGGAAGGGAACTTCCAAATCCGTGATTTCTTTCCCTGTTTCGTTTAGATTCTTTTCTTGGGCGACAATTTGGTGTTTCTCGCGAGTTTTACCGACCTCTGAACCCCCTTATATACTGCCATTGTCTCTCTCTAATCATAATCTCCAGGAACCAATCTAGCGATGCGCTGTCCCGTCCCAGGCCGTGGAAAACCCTTGGGGCTCATCGCTCCTTCCAGGGACCGCTCTAGCAGCCCGTCCATGGAGGACGATGACAAGGAGGTGGAGAGGTTTAGACCAAGGTACAAGGAGTACATCGATCCAAGCTACTTCAACAACGATTCCGATGATGATGTGGTTGACGTCTATATCAGCCGTGATGTGTATGTTCCACCGGAGATCAATTGGGTGGCAATGAAGAAAGCTCAACAAGAGAGAGAAGATCACAAGCCACATGGAAAAGGGCGTGTGGAGACGGTCAAGTTCATCACAACGGATCCAAGGCCGCACAAGCGTAAGGAATTATCTAATATTGGTGCAGGTGCTAGCAAGAGAATGGATGAACCACTCTCGAAGCCAACGATTGGTGCTTGTATGAAGGTCAAGCCTCAAGAAGAGTGGAGGTATGATTTCCACTTCCCCGATCCATCAATTATGGATGACGAAGAAGAAGCTGTCCCCAGGACCAAGGATCACGTGTGGGCATTGTAGATATATCAGAAGAAGGAGCTACTTCATCGCGTTGAAGTCCGTCACCATCTCAATGAGATGGAGAAGAAGGAAGACCTCCTTCCGTTGGTGACTAAGCTCGCTGATAGAGTGGACACTCTACAGTCTAATTTGCGGAGGTGCTACAGCCGCATAACTGCTTTGGAGGAGACCAACAAGAAGCTACGCACCGCGGTGTTACATGCCATGGCACCACAGTGATCTACAACAATCACGGTATCAAATAATCGCAAGGGATTATTTGATCCCGACTGGCTTGATCCAAGCTTGGGGGGATCTTTAAGACCTTGTAATCTATCCTATAAGTTTTTATTACTATTTTCGCATTAGTTCAAACTAGCAATAAAAGTTTGCATCATTAGAATTCCCTTCAGGAATAGTCGGTCCCTTTTATGAAATTCTGAGTTTATTATTATATATGGAGCAATATTGAGTTTGTGTTTTCTTTATTGATATATGAATGGCTTGAGTATAATTTTACTTGCACTTGATGATAATAATAGGAGTCTTCCACACCATTGGTATTAATGGAACACCTAAACATAATTTGGTCAATATGTTGTAAGTCTATAGTTTGATTTAAGAAAAATCTATACAGTTAAGTTGAAAAAGAAACCTTGAACAAAGGAAAATGAAAATGCTATCAAAATAGAGTGAGTACAAGTCGAGGTAGAATCTTCAAGTCATAAGAATGCTTCATATACAGTTGGAATTTGGTAATTGAGATCGTTAACCTTTAAATTCCTACATGAAGTGGAATGTATGGCTAGCTCCTTTCCACACCACTTAAACAAAAGTGTCAGCATATATATAAAAGAAAAGAAAAGGAAGAAGAAAAAGGGCAAGTGTGCAAAGAGCAAGTAGGCATATACCACTCTATTGTAGTATGACAAAGAGACACTTTTGAGATTCTAAATCCCAAGTGAATACATTGATCCTAAAACACTTGGGACTGCCTCGCTAACTCATTCGGTTGAACCGGATACTTTTACATTATGTTGAGAGTCATATTTTATGAACTGTTGATCACTAAGGTGTGGAAGCCTGCTAATACTATTCAGATGGTTCGAGTAAGGTACTATTCATGAACTCATTTCCATGTATCGTACATGATAAACACATGCTGCAACTGCCTCATTTATTTTATCAACTTAGCTTCATGAATATGAAGATCACATCCATTAAGCTAAAACTTGCTCGGGACGAGAAAGAGTCTAAGCTTGGGGAAGTTGATGAGTGCAAATTTGCATCATGTTTTACATTATTATTTTACGTTGTAGATGTAGGACCTTGGTATTTTATGATGCTCGCGCGCACATTTTATATCTGTTTTCACCAGGATCAGGACAGATGATGGATACAATTCTTAGAGCAGTTGTACTATGGGGAAAAGGAGTCAAAAACAACGTAAATTCCTTATTTGGGAAATATTAATAATACCAGAAGAAAACCAGAAGCGAACAAGGGAGGCAGAGAGTCCAACGACCAACTATATGACTGGGGCAACTTTTCTGGCTGTATAGCTCCAGTCGTATAGTTGGCGTCGTCTCCGCCTCCTCAAATAGTTTCACCCCGTGCAACTGGATCAAGGAGACGACATACAGAACACCTATAAATCGCAGAAACCTCACCACCGGAAGGCATATGGAGGGGGAACTCATCCACCAAGGATCCATCTTCACCTTGCGCAGATCCGAGAGGCTAAGGAATCAATCTTCATCATCCACCACTACATCACCACCATCCCATCCCATCTACATCTTGTCTTGATCATTTTGTAATTCTCGTAGTCATTGTGGATTTATACAAGTATTATTCATCTATGATTATTTCCATTACCATTGCTATGATGTTGATTGCCTCCATGTCTAAGTAGATCATTAGTTCTTGGGGAGATGGAGAAACCCTAGTATGAGATTGAAATAAGATAGAGTATATTATGATATTCATCGCTGTGACCATGTGTTAGATTTTCTACATCTTGATGTTGAGAGAAGTCGACCTCTCAATATTTGCCTCTTGTGGGGACTTGATGGATGAAACTACTTGTTGGTAGACGAAGGTGTGCTAGCACTTACAGTGACTATAAAGTTGTTGGCACCCCTTACGTATCAACATGGGAAACCATGTAAACTCACGGAACACTATCCATTCCATGGGATATGTCCTACGGGATTACGTCCCTTAATAACGCAGTAATTCGGTTGATGTCGATTGCTGACTATTGTGGTTATGAGGATGATGTGAGCAACGGTTGCTGCCTATTTGTCCAAATATGGAGTTCCTCCCACACATACATCATTGAGAATGTTCATGATGATAATCTTTATCTTAGATCCTTATAATACTAGTGGTGTATCTGCTACTCCTTGAGAACGCTTTTCCCTACTACAGTTCCAATCTCTCTTACATACGCGATACTTACTTTATGTACTCAGTTGTTTTACTTTACTTTATTATTGCTCTTATACCTAAAACCCAAAAACACCTTTTTACACAATACTCACATTTTATCTTGTCACTTAGAACTTTATCTAGCATTTCTATTGTAATATTTACTTCAAGAGTTATTAGACTTCAGACTCCTACTCCCTGTGGGATCGATATCTTTATTTTGAAACTAGCTACAAATGATCTATGCACTTGCAGTCATCAGGTATAGCACTTCAAGCCAACGTTCTCCATCATCAACATCTTCCAGCACCAGGAATATCTTCTCGCGCCATGGGCATAGCATTGAGGTCCATCGTTTCTTGGATCATCATCGCCACACCTTGCTCTTACAACTATTGCTACTCTAGCCAATAAAGTAAAAACAACTATGGCTATTACAATAATAATATGACAATCATCGTGGCTTCCGCCACTCATGCACAACGATATTACAACATAACACATATCATACATCACATTGCAAACATCACATTGTTGTACCACATCACTTCCCTGCAAAAACAAGTTAGATGCTTCTAACATGCTTTGCTATATTACGGGGCTCTATGGTTGTGAAGAGAACCGTACTTAACCTATGTGGTAAGTAGGCATCATGATTCACTTGTTTGCTATTTAACTTATTCGGGGTGTGTCCCCATAGTGCTAAAAATAAAAACTGTAGCTTCACTAGACTTCATCTTTACGCGTGAACCCCGTGCGGATTTCAACCAATTCTGTAGAAGCCCAACATGCAAAATATCTTTCTCATGCTATTGCGGAAAAATAGGCACCTCACAAAGCTGTTTCATACACCCGAAGTACACTTGACAAACCAATCTCGATCCAAAGATCGTATAGTCGGCTTAGGCTGCTAATCACACAATACCGCCGAGATCAAAATTGCAACAATTGGGAAGCATAACAAGATCAATAATGCCAGAATTCAATGATTCCTCTATCAGTATCTATGCCTATGCATAAAACTGTCTCTGATACCACTGTTGTGGAACGCACTATGCAACACAAATTTTCTAGCGCATAACCAGGATCATATCAAGGAGAGAGGCAATGGATCATTTCCCTCGAAGATCGATCTAGCAGAAGTTGTCGATGACGAGGTTGGTCGTGCGTCGATCCCCGCAAGCATTAGCAAGTCATGAGGAGATGTATTATCCCATGGACGGATCCCACAAACATGCACCGATGAAGACGGTGTTGTCGATGTAGTCGGTGTGTTGATTCCCGCAACTAGTCGATTAGTCGAGAGAAGATTTCTCCTTGTGAAGATCCCCACGATAAAGTGCTCCAAGTGTCGCACCTCCACTGGTATCCACACGTACGAGATCATTGGAACCTCATCGAGGTGTGATTAAGAACACATAGTCAAAGCAGGAACATGTTGATGAAGATCCGGCAGTGCTTCCGTGGTCCCATCTAGATTAGATTCAAACGGAGGTAGAATTTGGCGACGGTCCAGTGTCGTAGAAGAAGAAGTACCTAGGGCACACCCTCCCTAGGGTTTAGCACCACACCAGGTGATGTAAAAGATAGGCGGCGGCACGAGGAGCAGCGGCGGCAGCACGCGCGTGGTGGCGGGTCGTGCCCCGGCAAGGGTTTTGGCCAGGAGGAGGCGGCGGTAGCTTTGGTGGCTAAGGGCACGACTTGAGTGCCACTTGGAGTGCCCCTTGGTTCCCTTTTATAGGCGGCAAGGCCTGGCCCCTTGGGTCATCCTTGACGCAGCCCTAAAGTTTGGATGAGTTTCGGTAGGTGTAGGTTAATCCAAACCTACTCCAAAACTGCCTCCTTTGACCAATCCGAATTAGGGTAGGGGACATCTCATTGTCCCTTACATCAACGTGGTTGCGCCTATTATGGAACCTTTCGAACATCCTAAGATGACCCGGGTCACCCTGGTACCTTCTAGAACCTTTCATAACCTTCTGGAACCTTCCGCTCCTTCTATCTAGAACCATTCAGGACACTCCTGGGGCCATTCCGGACACTTCTGGGACCTCTTGGAACCATTAAGAGACCATATGAGACACTCTCGAAACCCTTCTCTCATCTCATTAATGCTCAAAACTTATTTCGAACACTCTCAGCAATATTTCGGACACCTCCGATATATTCCAAGACACTTTGAACACCTTCGGAACTACTTCTCTACTAAATCTACATTCACTCTCATATTCTAATGCCATTGAACTCTTAGGTGTGTGACCCTATGGGTTCGGATATTTGTGGATATGTACGAAACTCATTCCGCGACAATGATTACTATTGGTGTCTTGATACACGTAGTAACCCCTGCAAATAACACAAAGATCTTTATCGTGTGAACCACTATATTATGTCCGATACATATCGTATTGTGTCGTCAATACTTTACATTGCTCGAGGTGAAACACTAGGTTATTCTCCTTACTCGGCATGTACTCTTTACTTATACCGCACTATCGATGTTCATGTGTTCAATAACTTGATCATGTGTCTAGCAAGACGATGACGAACACCATATCACATGAGTGGGCCCAGAGTGTATCTCTCCATCATCAGGAGTAGCAATTTCCGCATGCACCCCATGTGAATAATTAGCGTACCATCCGGTAAGAGCAAGTATCAACTTTATGATTACTCTGTTAAGAGCAACGTTTGAAGAATCTTGCGACGTCCATATTGTACCCAACTTCACACATGTATATGCACTTCTATTCTTGTAGACAGTTGTTGGGCCTCCAAGTGCAGAGGTTTGTAGAACAGCAGCAAGTTTTCCCTTAAGTGGATCACCCAAGGTTTATCGAACTCAGGGAGGAAGTGGTCAAAGGTATCCCCTCTCAAGCAATCCTGCAATCAAGATACAAGAAGTCTCTTGTGTCCCCAACACACCCAATACACTTGTCAAGTGTATAGGTGCACTAGTTCAGCGAAGGGATAGTGAAATACAAGTGGTATGGATAATTATAAGTGGTAACGGTGCCAGAAAATAGCTTGATGGCGTGAAAGAGACTAAAGACAAACTGAAATAAAGATAGAAGCACGCAAACATGAAACAGATCTAGTAGCAAACAGTGTTTCAATGCTTAGAAACAAGGCCTAGGGATCATACTTTCACTAGTGAACACTCTCATATAAATATATTCTTCTTTATGATACTACGCTGAACTACTCTCCGGTTGGACACTCTAATCGATGGTAGGGCTATAACAGCACACCTCAAAGTAAGCCTTTCCCATCTAGATAACCCCACACTATCACCTTGAGCACTAGATGGTTCGAACAAACACCACGATTTCATAAAGACATCCAACTCTAAATATAACTCATAACAAGTATTTGTAATCTCTAGCCTAAGTGCCATCATGGTCTGCACACTGTCAATTTCACACACATGGGGAGAGCAGAGATCTATTAAAGCACTTGAGTAGCAAGATAGATCTACTTGATTACAAAGCTCATGATCACAATATGATCATGCATAGAGAGAGAGATGAACATATAGCTACCGGTAGAACCCTTAGCCTCGAGAGAGAACTACTGCCTCCTCATCATGGGAATCAGCAATGGTGATGGAGATGGTGGTGGAGATCGATGGAGATGGCTCCGGGGACACTTCCCCGTCCCGGCAGGGTGCTCGAACAGAGACTTTCTGTCCCCCGAATCTCCCCTTCAGTGGAGGCGGTGTTGTGGAACTTTTCGTGGCTGGAGGCTTGACGACTTAGGGTCTTTGCATCGGGAGGCTCTTATAGGCGAGAGGGGAGACCGAGGGGGTGCTTGAGGGGCCCACACCATGCCCTGGTGCGGCCTAGGGGACCCGCGCCTGGGGGGGTGTGGCCAGGCCCTGGCCCTCCTCCGTCTCATATTCTGGCTCCGTGAGTCTTCCGGTAAAATAGGAACTTTTGCTTTTGTCCCGTTCAATTCTGAGAATATTCATTTTCTAACTTTCCTGGAACCAAAAACAGCAGAAACATGCAACTAGCACTGTGCCTCTTGTTAATAGGTTAGTCCGAGAAATCATATGAAAAGTACTCTAAAGTTGGAACAAAACACAAGAAAGTAGATAAAACCAAGCATGGAACATCAAAAATTATGGATACGTTAGCAACGTATCAACATCCCCAAGCTTAACTCTTGCTCGTCCTCGAGTAGGTAAGTGATAAAAACAAAGAATAATTTTTGAGGTGGCATGCACCATCATAAACTTGATCAAATTATTTGTAAAACATTCGAAGCTGGGATCATAGTACTTCAATCATAACATGAAAGACAAAGTTCTAGCAATAAGACAAAGAAACTATGTTGCAACATGAAAAGACACAAACAAAAGATTCATGAATAACAATGCTTTGCAAGACGTTTGTTTGTTTCACATAAAGAAAACATAGCATAGTGGCATTCAGCTTGTCCCTCATAGAGTAGCAAACATAAATGCATAGGACACCTTCAAAGTTCATAAGAGTGACTAGATACAGATAGTTTAACACAAGCAATATCAAAGCTATGCATCAATCAACAAGTCTTGGGACAATGCACATAGAACTAAGAATGGCCACTATGCTCTCAAAGTAGGTGCATAAAGATAGAAGGTGAAGACTCAATATATAAGTGGAAAAAAGGCCTTCATAAAAGGAAGTAGGGATTCAAGTCTCATAAAGAGCTTCCAAAAATTATGGTACTTATAGCTTTCAGCTCTCATTGCCCCTAAGAATCTTGAAGGTGATTAAGGTTAAAGTGAACAAACTATGGAGTATATGCTTGACAAAGTATAAGTTGGAAATCTCATGTCCCTTGAATACGAGGGCCGCTCCTCATGCTACTCAAGTTTAGTCACCGATAAGTTCTTGTCATCGTAAGTACAAGTGTATCATAGAGAACCGCCAATGGGGTACCCCTTGCCCGATGATACGCAAGAATCCCCATATCAAAATGACAAGGCAAGCAGATAACGAGCATCTCAGCAATCTTCTTATTTACCATGGGAATATGGTGCTTTTTTCTCTCTTTCCTCTTTTCATAATCTCATTTTTTTCTTTTTTCTCTTTTTTCTCAATATAGGACTCTTTTTTTATAAGAAGAATGCTTTATAGACAGCTCATTATGGTTACGCTGCAGGTTTCCACCATATCAGCATGGATTAGACCAGCGGCCCAGGCGTTTCTCTAACACATATACATAACTCCATGGACTTACAAGCTCCCCTTTCATTTCACACTAATGACATCCATAGACAAAAGAGCATGATATCAACTTGGTACAAAGTACCAGTACAATGTTGAAAGCGTTCCCCATGATAGCATGGTTCTGCTAATTCCCAACAAATAAGTGCAAGCATATACAACATAGAAGACACAATGGTTCAAGTTTATTAAGGGCAAGAAAAGTAAAGTGTGCCATCAAGTTTGTGAGAGCTTTAATCACTAGTTTTCTCATAACAAGTTTAATTTGGAAGTTAAACAAAAGCATGAATATACTTGGAATAGCATAAGCTAATAGGTAAGTATGGTGGACTCTTTGGAATAACTTGGTTTAAGGAGTTGGATGCATGAGTGGAACTCATACTTGGTTGCGGAGGCTAGCAAAAGACTGGGAGCGACAAACTAAGAGAGCAATAATGGCCATAATCATGCAGAGCGACAAAACATCATTGATCAGAGCATAAAGTGATACTACAAGTTGAAAACTAAAGGATCATAAAGGCTTATGGTGACTTTGGATAGTCATAACAGGTGTGAGCATGCTCCAAGTCAACCCAAATAAAGCCTCAAAGGAGAATACTACAATACTATGCTTTAATATGCTAAAACAACGCTTGATTCTTTCAAGGCACATTAAGCAATCTAAATTGTTTATAACATGCCATGCTACAGCAAAGAATACTAAGCATAAAGCCAAAACAATATCGAGCATGGCATGATAAAGCATAGGCCCCAGTCAAAAACAAACTCTCTTTACCACTTAAGCATGAACTTTTCCTACTCTTTTCCAATCCAAACCAAACTATTTGATAACCAATGTATGAAAGAGGGAGTCCAACCAATTTATTCAGCAAACTAAGCAAACGAAATCCCAAAAACAAAAATGAAGACGCTCCAAGAACAACACAACTGTGCATGAAACAATAAAAATGAAGTGTTTGGAAGAAACCTGGGATTTTTATTGATGAAGAAGGGTATGCCTTGGGCATCCCCAAGCTTTGACGCTTTTACCTCTTGAATATTTCTTGGGGTGACATGGGGTGGCATCCCCAACCTTGAGCTTTAGTCCATTCTTCATCTCATTACATCATTCTCTCCATACACCCGAAATTCTTCCTTCATACAAAACTTCACACAATCATCATTAGCAACATTAGTGCACTCAAGATAATAAGTCTCTGGGTTCAGTTTCAACTCCAATAAAACTTCCATTGAAACACAAGATACTGTAGCACTTCCCTCAAAAAGCTCAATTCCCCAAAGAGAACCCAAAAAGGAACCAACAAAAAGCAAATGCAAATAATGGCAGAAATCTGTCAAAACAGACCAGCAGGTAAAAACCAAATTTTTCTAAGACCTTCTGTTGCTCAAATCGAAAAGTGTTGAACTAATGAAAATTAGATGACAACCTGGGGCAGAAGCACAAAAATGCACGCCTCTAAACAACATACAGAGATTTTACACGAATTTTTACGGTGAAACACAAAAATCTGTTTCGGGACAGCAACTTTCCCAAGCATTACTTCCCTCTCATTAGAGGTTACTCTTCGCACAAAAAGCAAATAAAAAGGATAAGGAGAGGTTATTACTGAAGCAATAACTTCAAAGACTCAACTAAAACTTTTGGGTTATCTCCCAATAAGTACTTTTCTTTAACGCCTTTAAGTTAGGCATGATCGTTTGAGAAGATGCTCACATAAGAAATATGAATTGAAGTAAAAGAGAGCATCAAGAAGCAAATTCAAAGAACATTTAAGTCTAACCCACTTCCTATGCATAGGAATCTTGTAAAGAAACAAGTCATGAAAACACAAAGCAACAAGCATAGGAAAGAAAAACAAGTACAACTTCAAGACTTTCAACATAAAGAGGGGAAACTTAATATTGTTGAGATACATAAAACCATGTTTCCCTCTCTCATAATAACTTTCAGTAGCATCATGAATAAAATTAACAATATAACTATCACATAAAACATTCTTATCACGAGCCACATGCATATAATAATTATTACTCTCCACATAAGCATAGTCATTCTTATTAATTGTAGTGGGAGGAAATTCAACAAAATAGCTATCATTATTATTCTCATCACCATAATCATCAAATATAGGAGGCATATTGTAGTCATAATTAATTGCCTCCTCAATAGTAGGTGGACTGAAAATATCATATTCATCATTGTAATCATCATATATTGGAGGTTTGGTATCATCATAAGCAATAGAATAACTATCTTCCAAAGCTGGGGAACTAAAAAGATCATTTTCATAAAAAATAGCTTCTCCAAGCTTAGACTTTTCCATAACATTAGCAATAATGGTGTCCAAAGAATTCATACTAACAACATTGCTATTAGCATGCAAATAAAGTTCCATAGGTTGTTTAATTTCTTCTTCAAACACTTCATGTCCTAACTCAAGATAAATACTACAAAGCTCTCTAATTTTGTTGTTGTTTTCCATTAAGCCTAACTAGTGAAAACAAGAAACAAAAAGACAAAATTGCAGAATCTAAAGGAAATAACTTCGAGCACTCACACTAGAGGATGTGAGTACCTTTTACCTTACCTCCCTAGCAACGGCGCCAGAAAATAGCTTGATGTCTACGCACTTCTATTCTTGTAGACAGTTGTTGGGCCTCCAAGTGTAGAGGTTTGTAGAACAGCAGCAAGTTTTCCCTTAAGTGGAACACCCAAGGTTTATCGAACTCAGGGAGGAAGTGGTCAAAGGTATCCCCTCTCAAGCAATCCTACAATCAAGATACAAGAAAACTCTTGTGTCCCCAACACACCCAATACACTTGTCAGGTGTATAGGTGCACTAGTTCGGCGAAAAGATAGTGAAATACAAGTGGTATGGATAATTATAAGTGGTAACGGTGCCAGAAAATAGCTTGATGGCATGAAAGAGACTAAAGACAAACTGAAATAAAGATAGAAGCAAGCAAACATATAACAGATCTAGTAGCAAACGGTGTTTCAATGCTTAGAAACAAGGCCTAGGGATCATACTTTCACTAGTGAACACTCCCATATAAATATATTCTTCTTTATGATACTACGCTAAACTACTCTCCGGTTAGACACTCTAATCGATGGTAGGGCTATAACAGCACACCTCAAAGTAAGCCTTTCCCATCTAGATAACCCCACAATGTCACCTTGAGCACTAGATGGTTCGAACAAACACCACAATTTCATAAAGACATCCAACTCCAAATATAACTCATAACAAGTATTTTTAATCTCTAGCCTAAGTGCCACCATGGTGTGAACACTGTCAACTTCACACACATGGGGAGAGCAGAGATCTATTAAAGCACTTGACTAGCAAGGTAGATCTACTTGATTACAAAGCTCATGATCACAATATGATCATGCATAGAGAGAGAGATGAACACATAGCTACCGGTAGAACCCTTAGCCTCGAGAGAGAACTACCAAGGTCCTTACGATCGTACTGACATGGAAACCGACATGATCATAAAGGCCGAATGTGTTGCGCAGCTTCAAAAGAAGAAACCCGAGCCCGCCCCGGTATACACCGAGAAGCAAAAAGCGTATGCACTTTCTTTTCTGAACACAAAATCGCAATATGACTTGCACCATAAGCCAGATGACTATCGACGCACACTTCAGAAGGAAGTGAAGAAGAGAAAATCAAGTAGAAGTGCAAGCGGGAGCAAATCATCAAGTCAAAGTGCAACCGGGAAAAGAAAGGACGTCCCCCAGCTCGGGGAACAGGCCAAAAAATAGACCCACCCCTCAAGGTGGTATCCTATGACACTCCCCAGCAGGATATGGAAGAAGCTAAGAAGCTTGCGGCTGCTATGAATGTGACTGTTGAGGAATTGCTAGGTTCCCAAGACGACAAGTTACCCAAGGCTCAGTTAGTCCCTACATATGTCCCAGGGAAGCCTCTGGTCAGCTTTGAGCAGTTCCAACAACTGCCAACACAAATGCGGAGTTTACATAAATGGTACTTGAAAGCCGTAAAGGAGGAGAGAATAATGATCATGGAGAAAGTCCCACATGACTACTACTTCCGAGAAGAAGAGGTCCATGTTGAGTTTCTAGAACTCTTCTAGTTATACACTTTCGACGCCCTCGACAAAAGTCTCATGAGTTGCTATTGTCTGTAAGTTGTTGAATTCATTGTCTATATATAAGCTGTTCATTTTTTTCAGTTGTTCAGTTCATTGCATGTAATTATCCTAATTATATCCTTTTGTACTCTATTATTATGCAGAATGAAGATCATGGAATGTAAAAAAAGGTCAATCTTCAGTGTTGGGTTCATTGACCCAGATAAAATACATTGTCGGACGCTAAAGGAAAAACCCGAGGACACACAGGAAAACCTTCTAAGGTTTCTAACGGAGCAAAATTTCTATGACCACATACTGTTTCCTTACAATTTCGTGTGAGTGTCTTACTCTATTGTACACATTCTCTTTTGCTTACTCGATGTTAAGTGTAATTGATGAGTTACTGATGTATATATAAACGTGTACAGTTTCCACTGGATTCTCATGGACATTCAACTTGATAAGGGAAGAGTTGAAGTCATGGACCCATTAAAGAGACCCCTGGAACAGTTTAGTGACATGCAGGACATGCTCTAGAGGTAATTTTCGCACTACAGCAGTCTCTTTTGTTGATTTCTTGAGATATCATGTAATAAATAACTCATTCATTTTCTTTACCGGGTAGGGTTTGGAACCAGTTCAAAGTGCGGTTACGGGTGACTTTACTGAGAAGCTGACGTTTAAGCCGGTCTCGGTAAGTAGTAGGCGCATCTCTTTACTTCTAGTTTCAATACAATTATGATGCTGGATTATTATTTTGATTGAATTCTATTCTCGTAAAGTGCGCGAGGCAGCCACAGGGGATGAATCTATGTGGATTCTACGTTTGCGAGTTCATTCACACATTTACCAGTGAGCTGAAGGATTATAGAGTCGATGTAAGCAATACATTCATAACATTATTTTTATTACCGTCACTTTTTGTTATCGTGATTAATATTCATATTGATCTCCTTTTCTTATATAGTTCGAGAAAATGCGGGATCAGCTCTTACCACAGCAACGCATAGTAGCAATTGTTGAAGAACTGGCAGGATTCTTGATGAACGAGGTGATAGATGACGCCGGAGAATTTAGTGTGAATAGGCGCCGATGATCCCCGACCGTGTAATTGAATAGACGGGCTCTAGTCCCAATAATTGTGATCTCCATGTGTAACTATCATGTATATATTTGTATGCTCGATCTTAAGAGAAGTACTATCTTATGTATGCACGAACATGTACGGTATGTGGTAGCATAGAAAACTATTTTGAAATAAAAAAAGAATACAAATTAAATTCTCTGCCCCGACAGAGAAAGTGCCTAAAATTCTGCCGCGGTAGAGAACCATTTATCCCGGTTCGTAATACGAACCGGGACTAATGGGGGGGCACCCAGCGCCCGCAGAGACAGCCACGTGGATGCCCATTGGTCCCAGTTGGTAAGAGGGCCGGGACTAATGGGTGGGCCTTTAGTCCCGCCCCTCTAGTCCCGGTTACCAGGACCGAGACTAAAGCCCCTTACGGGCCGGGACTGGAGGCCCGTTTTCCACTAGTGTTTGCAGTCCCGGGTCACATTCTGGGACTAAAGGTCCTTACGAACCGGGGCTAATAGCTTGGTTTCTACTAGTGTTATAGTCTTCGCTAGGTAATCTTTTGGTTCTTAGCTCACCTCCACTGCACAAGTCCCATTTATCCCACCATGTGTGTTTCCTTGTTCATAATTCCTTTCTTGTGGATTAAATTGTTTTGCTTTGTGATCATCGTGGTTCTTTACTTGTTATTACAATATCTTTATTTCAGATTGCTCCTGGACATGCCACTTTCCATACCTATCCACCATAAGCTTTGTGTGTGTATTTTTTAGTAGTTGGTTGGTTTTGGTGTTCCGCGCGAACTTCACTTTACTTGGTTTTTATTGCTCTCAAGTGTGGCCACTTCCAAGAAACTATCTTCCAAGGTAAAGTAAGGTTTGACGTTGTTTCCCTAACACCTACTACCACTTCCATATACACCCTTAGCCTCGAGAGAGAACCCTTAGCAATTGAGGATAGATTTGTCGAGTTCCTTTAGATTGAATAACTGAAACAATTCTGTAAATTCAACAGGGACCTTGTCTTCAGCGAAGTAATGTGATTTTCGAACTTTTAGTATGAGCCAATATTGCTCTTCTTTTGGTGCTTTCATGTACCATTCATGGAATCATCGCATTTTTGTTGGCATATCTCGAAGCCTCTCAGAACTGACCAGAGGCTCCCCGTGAACAAATTTGGGTGCTACCTCAGCCTTGGGCATATCGCCGTGAAGAATGTCATGAATAGATCCGGATCCATAAGTTCTCCCTCATATAGTTGAGGTTCGGGTATGTTCACCTAGAGTGGGGGGAGCGATTGATTTCCTTGTTTCCCCAGCTGGGGAACGTCTCTTTTGGTTCTTCGGCTACCACTCGATTGTTTTGCTTGTTTCCCCAGCTAGGGGACGTCCGTTCTCATGCTTCCGCTACCACTCGATTGTTTTGCTTGTTCCTCCTGTTGGGGAACCTCTTTTGTGATGCTTCCTCTACCGCTTGATCTCTTCTGTTTTAGTGTCTTCTGAACAGATCGTGTATAGTCATCTGGCGCATTTAACTGAGCTTGGGATGGCTGCGTTAGTAATTTCCTAAAGTGCTCCTTGGTTTCCCATTTTATTTGGACTTCTGGCTCAGGTTGTTTCTTTTTAAAATGAGCATCCACTTCGGCCTGTACGACCGCATCGGTCTCCTCATTGGTCAGGTTCGTAAGCCCTCTTGGGAGGAACCGGCGGTACTCTTGGGAGGGGCGACAACTGTCGCTTTGGGCGTCGGTTATCGCTCGACGGAGCGGTGATATTCTTCCGCGTTTGGCCCTTAATGGGTGGAGGCGGCTGCGTAGATTGAGATGGACTCGTGTTGGGGTCATGGATTGGACTTGGAGGTGGTGGCCTTTTACTGGGAGGAGACGGTTTCCTTGGAGGTGATGGATTGTTTCTCGGTGGAGAAGGTGGCCTTGGTGTCAAGCCTGGAAACTTGATGTATTCTTTTTTCCAAAGAATGAAGCCACTCATGACTTCTCCCAGTGTCGTCTCCCCTTCACCTCTAGGGATGTCAAGTTGTAGTGATTGACACATCGGTTGAACTTCATCCACACCGACACGAGCATAGCAAGCTGGAATAGGATTCCAATGGTAGGTCGCTGTGCAGAAGGTAAAGCAAAGCCAACCGCCACCTTCATGGATATATTCTTCAATTCAACATGCAACTCAAAACTAGTCTTCTCCTTAATTGCATCCACAAGGTACACATCCATCGTTGCATCATTACCGTGGCCCTCCGTGGAAGCCATGCTGCTTTTCCGTTGCGATGGGCCGACCATACTGTCTAGTGCAGGATCTTGATGTCAGAGTCCTTTAAGTTCATTAAGCTCCTGGCGATGCTCCTGCAACATGGCTTCAAACCTCGCGAACCGCTCTGTATCCTCCTCTTTTTGCCGCTTTGTTTTTCTCGATCGGCTTCTGTACGTGTGAAGGTGCTCGGGAAACCCGATAATCCATGGACAAGAAGGTCCGAACCCTCTTGTTCGTCCAGCCTTTTCAGGATTCCCGAGAGCCTTTGTCAGCTCATCGTTCTCTCTGTCGGGAACAAACGTTCCCTCTTCAACCTCTTTTATCACTTTAATAAGTTCATTCTTGGGTGAAGAGACTTCTTCGACTGCAAGAATCTCACCTGTTTCTGGGTCATACGATGCCCCATGCCAGAGTACCCAATTTCTTGACCTCCTGGGCCAACGAGACGTAGCTGGATTGACCCCTTTAGCCTCCAGGTCAGCCTCAGCTTTATCCCACTTAGGCATGGCACTCCTATAGCCACATGTGCCCATACGATGGTGATATTTCTTTTTGGCTGCATTTAACTTATTCTTTTCTGACATTGCCTTAGCTGGTGCCGAGGTCTTGTATTCCACAAATGCGGCCCAGTTATCCTGCTGCAACTCTAGTGGGCTAGTGAATGGAGGAGTTTTTTTCTTCAAGACATACTTGTGGTACAATCTTTTCTTCCATTCCTTGAATAGTTCGCCCATCTTCTTAAGAGCAAAGTACTTGACTTTCCTCATCATTTGTTCTGTGATCTCATCAGTCTCCAAGACTGGTAGGGTGAAATGTGTCATGCGAGAATTCCATATCGCATATCTCGCTTTGTCATCTACAAAACTAGCCCCAGCTGGATCCCTTTTCTTTCCTGGCTTATTCCAATTTCGTGTGGTGATCGGGACGGTGTCTTTCACAATTACTCTGCATTGAGTTATAAATGCATTCACAGATTCTTTGGGCTCCAACAGTTGACCCAGCGGAGAGACTAAGTCAATGCTGAAACGGACATCAGCGGGCAACTTGTGTGTCGGGCCTCTGGTCCTTGTAGAAGATTGGCCGGAAGCAGAGGTCTAAGAGAAGAAACATTCGTCAGTACATATATACGAATCAATTAGTGCATCTATACTAGTGATCGATCGATAGAGGCTTTATATACCTCGATGGAGTTTGTTATTATTATGGTGTCTTCACCATGGTCTCCACCATGGTCAGCACCATCGTCTCCACTATCGTCTCCACCATCGTCTCCTCCAGACAAATTAAGATACTCAGAGCCATCGTAATAAGAACCCTCAGAACTCTCATCTATCATGTTGAGAAGGTCCTCTTCATTCTGCCTACCGTCCATAGCTTAACTAATACAGAAAAAGAATATTGCATTAAGTAAAAGAATATTACAATTGCGACAACTCGGATACAGAAAAAAGAATACGTACTAATAATGAAACAATTTTGCATTAAGATAAAGTACAATAATATAAGATAAAGTACATTATTAATACATCTCGCTCATATCTCGCTCATAATATAAAGTACATTATTAATATATCTCGCTCATATCAAACTAGCGAACTCGGCTGCCGCTTTCTGTGCTACGAGAGCTCTGCAGCCAGAAAAGAGGAACCATCACCGGATAATAGCTCGGGTGAGATCCGTGAACCTGCCAGATATTGGAGAACCTAGTCTCCAAAAGATACATGTATCGTCGTACATGCTTGTCCTCCTCCCTGATACGACGACGTACCACCTCCTCGGGGGCCGGCTCCCTCTGCACCGCTCCTGGACCTCGTGGACGCCACGAAAGAAGCTCCGGGTCGACGATGATACCCGGATTCCTCACCAAGGTACGAGTCCCGACAGGTAGCACCTCCCAGTGCCAACCCAACGGAGCCCAGGCTCGGACATCCCTGGAACCGACGAAGTCCAGTAGGCTCGGACGAGGAGGACGCGCATAACTAAATAATTGCAATAAACAATCATAAAACATAAACAGTAACTAAATCACTAAGTATTGCCCTAATAACACTAACCCGGGACCTAACACTAACTAAACTAAACCTAATTAACTAAGTATCCTAACTAACCCTAACTAATCCTAGATAAATACTAACCTATACAATTAACCTAATACTAATACTAACTAACAGTAATACTAATATTAAATACTAACCTAATACTAATAGTAACTAAATACTAACCTAATACTAATACTAACTAATATTAATACTAAATACTAACTAATGCTAAATACAAATACTAACCTAATACAAATACTAACTACTAAATATTAATACTAATAATAATACTAAATACTAACTAATACTAAATACTAATAATAACCTAATACTATAATAACCTATAATACTAATACTAACTAAATACTAAATAGTAACTAATACTAAATCCTAATACTAACCTATAATACTAACTAATACTATAATAACCTAATTATTACTATTATACTAATCAACCAAATGGGGCACGGCGATCACCTGAGGCGGCGCGGGGCGGAGACGGTGCGGGTGCGGGGCGGAGAATGTGCGACGTGGCGGCGCGGCGGTGCGGCGGCTCAAGGTGGGGCGACGCAGCGCGGAGACGTGGCGGGGCGGCGCGGAGACGGTGCGGCGGCACGGCGCAGGGCGGAGACGGGGGCGGTGCGGGGCTCCTCTTCTCACGGGCGCGGGCGGCGGCGTGGCGAGGTCCTTTGCGCTAGGAAGAAGGTGATCTGGCTCTCCGGGTCGTGGCACGACCCGGGTGGGGGTGGGGTATTTATACCACCCCCCCCCCCTTTAGGCCCGGGTTGTAATACAAACCGGGGTTAAAGGTCCACCTTTAGCCCCGGTTTGTATTACAACCGAGGGCTAAATGTATTTTCGCCCGTCGCTCTTCCCGCGCGCGCACAAACCGGGGCTAAAGGGGAACCTTTAGCACCGGTTTGTATTACAACCCGGGGCTAAAGGTTATTTTTGGCGCTAAAAAGAAAAATGGTTTATAGTTTTCAGAAAATTATGTATTATATATCAAAATTTTCAGAAAAAGAAGATCTATAATTTAAATATATTATGATACTTTATTATACAACTTAAATGAAATTATCTATTGTTTAACAAGTATTATATTTAGTAAAAATGTTGGAAAAATATAGTTTATTATTTAAAAACAGAAAAATACATATAATATACCAAAATATTCACAAAAAATAATATACTCATTAGAAATATATTATACCAAAATATTCACAAAAACTAGGACTAAAACATATTTCCCGCCATTTCCCCCGCTTCCCGCCATGTTTTCCCGCCATTTCCCCCGCTTCCCGCCATGTTCTCCCGCCATTTCCCCCGCTTCCCGCCATGTTCTCCCGCCACTTCCCTCTATATCTAGGCCGACCGCCATGTCCATCCACACATCCACACATTCTCTCTCACAACAATGGACACCGCTTACTGGGCCTTTCTGATGCTCGAGGAGACCGAGGCGCTATGCGCCTCTAGCTACCCATGCCCTTCGGGGTACCGGCTTCCCACTGGCTGGATGTTGAGCACTGGAGGGGTTCCTGTTCCTCCTGTGCCTCAAGGTTCGGCCCGCCAGGCGTCCATCACGAACCACTTCTACCTAGAGCTCACGCCGGAGCAGCGGATGGATCCCCATTGGGATCCCGACAACCTCGACACCTGGAATGCCTTCTTCGCAAACTGGCGGGAAAGGGAGCTCGCCAGGTACGTGGGTGACGGCCCGCCCCTAGTGAACCACGACGAGGCTGGTCACCGCCTGTGGTGGGCGAACCGGACTATCGCCAGCGTGATGCGCTACATCGCCATGGGAGACCATCCTCGCCTGAGGTACCCGCACTTTCACCAGCCACATAGCCACAAGAATGGTGGTGGTGGTGAATGATACATTGCAAATGTATCTATAATTTTGGATGTTTCATGCTTGGTTTTATCTACTTTCTTGTGTTTTGTTCCAACTTTGGAGTACTTTTCATATGATTTCTTAGACTAACCTATTACCAAGATGCCACAGTGCCAGTTGCCTATTTTGTGCTGTTTTTGGTTCCAGGAAGTCAGAAAATGAATATTCTCAGAATTGGACGGGACAAAAGCCAAAGTTCCTATTTTACCGGAAGACTCACGGAGCCAGAATACAAGACGGAGGAGGGCCAGGGCCTGGCCACACCCCCCCCCCCCCCCCACCCAGGCGCGGGCTAGCCCTAGCCGCGCCACCAGGTGGTGTGGGCCCCTGGCTGGCCACTAACCTTGCGTCATTCGCCTATGAGAGCCCCTGATACCAAAACCCTAAATCATCAAGCCTCTAGCCACGAAAAGTTCCACAGCGCCGCCGCCACCGAAGGGGAGATTCGGGGGACAGAAAGACTCTGTTCCGGCACCCTGCCGGGACGGGGAAGTGCCCCTAGAGCCATCTCCATCGATCTCCAGCACCATCTCCATCACCATTGTTGATTCCCATGATAAGGAGGGAGTAGTTCTTTCTCGAGGCTAAGGGTTCTACCGGTAGCTATGTGTTCATCTCTCTCTCTATGCGTGATCATATTCTGATCATCAGCTTGTAATCTATAGATCTACCTTGCTACTCAAGTGCTTTAATAGATCTCTGATCTCCCCATGTGTGTGAAAGTGACAGCGTGCACACCATGGTGGCACTTAGGCTAGAGATTACAAATACTTGTTATGAATTATATTTGGAGTTGGATGTCTTTATGAAATTGTGGTGTTTGTTGGACCTATCTAGTGCTCAAGGTGACAGTGTGGGGTTTTCTAGATGGGAAAGACTTACTTTGAGGTGTGTTGTTATAGCCCTACCATCGATTAGAGTGTTCAACCGGAGAGTAGTTAAGAGTAGTATCATAAAGAGAAGATATTTATATGAGAGTGTTCAGTAGTGAAAGTATGATCCCTAGGCCTTGGTTCTAAGCATTAAAACACCGTTTGCTAGTAGATCTGTTACATGTTTGCCTGCTTCCATCTTTATTTCAGTTTGCCTTTAGTCTCTTCCACGCCATCAAGTTATTTTCTAGCACCGTTTTCTTATATACATACCACTTGTATTTCACTATCTCTTCGCCGAACTAGTGCACCTATACACCTGACAAGTGTATTGGGTGTGTTGGGGACATAAGAGGCTTCTTGTATCTTGATTGCAAGGTTGCTGGTTCGTGCTCTTTTTATCTTGGGCGATCGTGTAAAATGTATTCCCATTTATCTCGTACCCTTGGAAAGTCAATATAGTCGAAGATGGTGACCTGGCCAACAAGTACAACTGCTCTCCAACATTTATGTCATTCATGAGATATGTCTGCAACCAACCGCCAAAAGTCCTCATGTAATCATCTCTAATCCAGGAGCCAGGCTTCCCCGGGTTGTTGGAGTGTACAATATTCTTGTGTTCCTCGATATATGGAGCCACCAAGGTGGAACTTTGCAGAACTGTGTAGTGTGCTTTAGTGAGAGAATGTCTGTCCATACATATCCTTGCTTTCTTTCCTAGCGTGCCTTTTCCACTAAGTCTACCCTCATGCCGTGATTCAGGAACACCGATGGTCTTAAGGTCAGGAATAAAGTCAACACAAAACTCAATGACCTCCTCTGTTCCATATCCCTTTGAGATGCTTCCTTCTGGCCTAGCACGGTTATGAACATATTTCTTTAACACTCACATGAACCTCTCAAAGGGGAACATATTGTGTAGAAATATAGGACCAAGAATGTTAATCTCTTCGACTAGGTGAACTAGGAGGTGCGTCATAATATTGAAGAAGGATGGTGGAAACACCAACTCGAAGCTGACAAGACATTGGACCACATCTTTTTGTAACCTTGGTAGACTATCTAGACTAATTACCTTCTGAGAAATTGCATTGAGAAATGCACATAGCTTTACAATGGGTACTCGAACATTTTCCGGCAGGAGTCCCCTCAATGCAATCGGAAGCAGCTGGGTCATAAGCACATGGCAGTCATGAGACTTTAGGTTTTGAAATTTTTTCTCTGCCATATTTATTATTCCCTTTATGTTTGACGAGAAACCAGACAGGACCTTGATATTATAAAGGACTTCAAAAAAGATTTCCTTCTCTTCTTTGGTAAGAGCGTAGCTAGCAGTACCTTCAAACAGCTCTGGATGCATGCAATCTCGGTCTTTTAGACATTGTTGGTCCTATCATGCTTCAGGTGTATCTTTGCTCTTCCCATACACACCCAAGAAGCCTAGCAGCGTCACGCAAAGATTCTTCATCAGGTGCATCACGTCAATTGCTGAGCGGACCTCTAATACTTTCCAATAGGGTAGCTCCCAAAATATAGATTTATTTTTCCACATTGGTGCGTGTCCGACATCGTCCTTCGGAATAGATTGTCTACCAGGACCCTTTCCAAAGATTACTTTTAAATCCTTCACCATATCAAATACATCATCACCAGTACGGCGGATAGGCTTACACCGTCTGTCTGCCTCACCATTGAAATGCTTACCTTTCTTTCTTAGGGTGTGCGTGGGCAGAAGAAAATGACGATTCCCTAGGTACACATTCTTCTTACATTTATCCAAATATATACTTTCTGTCTCGTTTAAACAGTGTGTGCATGCATTGTATCCCTTGTTTGTCTGTCCTGAAATGTTACTAAGAGCAGGCCAATCATTGATTGTTATGAACAACAACGCTCGTAGTTCAAATGCCTCCTGCTTGTTCTCATCCCACACACGTACACCTTGCCCATGCCACAACTGTAAGAGTTCTTCAACTAATGGCCTTAAGTACACATCAATATCGTTGTCGGGTTGCTTCGGGCCTTGGATGAGCACTGGCATCATAATGAACTTCCACTTCATGCACAACCAAGGAGGAAGGTTATAGATACATAGAGTCACAAGCCAGGTGCTATGACTGCAGCTCTACTCCCCAAAAGGATTCATGCCATCTGTACTTAGACCAAACCATAAGTTCCTCACATCACCTGCAAAGTCCGGAAACTCTCTCTTGATTTTTCTCCACTCTAACCCATCAGCGGGGTGTCTCAACATCTCGTCTTTCTTACGGTCTTCCATGTGCCATCGCAACAACTTGGCATGCTCTTTGTTCCTGAACAAACGTTTCAACCGTGGTATTATAGGAGCATACCACATCACCTTGGCAGGAACCCTCTTCATGCGGCGCTCACCCTCAACATCACCAGGGTCATCTCATCTTATCTTATACCGCAATGGAGTGCATACTGGGCATGCATCCAAATTCTCGTACTCCTCGCCGCGGTAGAGAATGCAGTCATTAATGCATGCATGTATCTTCTGCACCTCTAATCCTAGAGGGAAGACAACCTTCTTTGCTTCATAGGTACTGGCGGGCAGTTCGTTATCCTTTGGAAGCAACTTCTTCATTATTTTCAGCAACTTTTCAAATCCTTTGTCGGTCACACCATTCTCTGCCTTCCCTTGCAGCAATTCCAGTGTGCTACCCAGTTTTTTGTGCCCATCTTCATAATTAGGGTACAACAATTTGTTGTGATCCTCTAACATCTCCTTGAACTTCAACCTCTCCCTTTCAGTTACGCATTCTTCCTGTGCATCAGCAATGGCCCGACTAAGATCATCATCGGGCAAATCTGATGCCTGTTCTTAATCTTTTTCTTCATCAATGTCTTCCATTGCAGTACCATCGTATTCATGGGACATAGTAGGGTAGTCGTTATCATTCTATTCTTCTTCGTTGTCTTCCATCATAACCTCTCTTTCTCCATGCTTGGTCCAACAATTATAGACGGTCATGAAACCGGACCGAAACAGGTGGCTGTGAAGGACTCTTGAGGAAGAGTATTCCTTATGATTCTGATAGACACCACATGGACAAGACATAAAACTATTCCGCTTGTTTGCCTCGGCCACAAGGAGAAAAGAATGCACGCCTTTAATGAACTCGCTAGAGAGTCGGTCAGCGTACATCCATTGCTGGCTCATCTGCATTATATAATTAATTAAGTACATCAAACATAATCATAATTAATTAGTACTAATCTAAAAAACAAAATTAAAGCCAGCAATCGGGACTAAAGATATGATGAACCTTTAGTCCCGGTTGGAGGCACCAACCGGGACTAAATGTGGATGTGGAGACAACATGTCGACACTATGTCCTCAGTGGGCAGCACTAAGCTAGTAAATTAAATGACGACACTATTTTGGGTGGGTGGCAGCATAATCATAATTAATTAGTACTAATCTAAAAAAACAAATTAAAGCCAACAACCAGGACTAAAGATATGATGAACCTTTAGTCCCGCTTGGAGGCACCAACCGGGACTAAATGTGGATGTGGAGACAACATGTCGACACTATGTCCTCAGTGGGCAGCACTAATCCAGTAAATTAAATGACGACACTATTTTGGGTGGGTGGCAGCACTATTCCAGGGGTGAGTGTGTCGACATTATGTCATCAGTGCCCGACACTATGTTGTGCTGCTTAATCTATAAATAGGTATGCATTCTTGTGAAGAACTGCAAGATGGTGTGCGAGAGCAGGGACACCACTACGGCGGATCTTCTCGAAGATGTCTTAGGACCTCGTCCTCAGACATCTTCGAGGAGCTCGCCGTAGAGGCACTCTCTAATATGTGAAATTAGTTAGCTCCACCAGCATACTGATCTAGCTAGAGAAGATATAAACTGAAAGATGGTGTGCGAGAGCAGGGACACCACAATGGTAGAGCTTCTCGAAGATGTCTTAGGATCCCGTCCTCAGACATCTTCGAGGAGCTCGCCATAGAGGCACTCCCTAATATGTGAATTGTTTTAGTTACCCGGTGTATTAATCTATAGCTAGATAAGTTATTAACTCCAAGATGGTGCGAGAGGGACACCACTACGGAGGAGCTTCTCTCAAAGATGTCTTAGGACCTATCCTCAGACATTTTCGAGGAGCTCGCCATAGAGGAGCTTCTTGAAGATGTACTATGATGTCTTCTTATCAAGCTTTTATGAATTAACCCTATCTTTGTTACAATTTTTCAGTTTGTTGAACACGGGTAGACGAAGAAGGATATTTCGAGACTATGTGCCAAAACAAGATATATATAGATAGAATCCACATATTGTGATATTTACCTTAGAGTTCCTTACATTAATACAAGATAGATAGAATCTAAACATCGATCTCATGTTATCATTGCAAAAAATTACTACCAAACTAAATCCACAAATCCATCTACAAGATAGAGCATGAAATGAGCTAATATAGCAATGAGAGTTCAAAGGATGAAGTTGCTCACCTTTTAGAACCTTTGGATAGATGGGGCACCACAAAATATAGACAAATCTTGAGAAAACATTGGGCATGAACTCAATCTTGAGCAAGAAAGATAGAGAGGAGCCACCAGCTTGAATGGTGGCTCGGGCAGGGGAAAAAGATATAGCCAGACCTTTAGTACCAGTTCGTGTCTAGAACCGAGGCTAAAGGTCCACCTTTAGCCCCGGGTCGTATAACAAACCGGGACTAAAGGGTCTAGCGCCCGATCACCCAGCCTACCTGAAACCCTTTAGTCCCGGTTTGTTACACGATCCGGGACTAAAGGTCCCGTTCGAACCGAGGCTAGTGCATGCCACCCCTGGGGCCAGATCTAGCTGTTGGACCGGGGCATTAATCCCGGTTTGTAGCAAAACCGGGGCTAATACCCCTGGACCAAAGGTCCATTTTCTACTAGTGTAAATTTGTGTCGCATAAGTGCAAGGAGAGACGCTATTGTTTGCAATAAATTGGCGGGCTATAAGATATGCACAATAGGTACCACCTATATGATGTTCATCGAGCTTGTGCTTCCTATTCTATGAGGCACTTGTTTCTTTCTTTAGTTTTGTTTTTTCTAAATTTTTCTCTCTTTTTTATTTCTTTTTGTTTTTCACTTGCCTCTTCCTTGTGCCAACAACTACACAAGATAACTATATGAGATAGCGCGCTCACAACTTTTGCTCAGAATTCTACAAGGTATCAAATGTGCATAGCCCAATCAACCAAAGGAGTAACTAGTCTCAATAGATGTTTATTGGTTGCAAAGATAGTGGAATTCATACAGAATGCAAGTGGGGAGACGTTGTGGAATGTCTATACCTTTCATCACTGATCTTCACCCTTTATTGTTGGATTCCGCCTTGCACATGGAATTTGGATGGAGTAGATAGCATAAACAACTTGGATGATGATGTAGAGATCCTTGTTCTCTTCAAAACGAGCTAAAGAACACCAAAATCTGAGTTTGAATGCAAAATTATGCTCAAAATGGTGTGGAGCTGAAGCTATTGGGGGAAAATTGGCACGCCGAGTCTGTCATCGAAATGGTTTTCGCTTCGCCAAAAAATTTCGGCAGTCGCCAAGTATGCCCCCCGAAACAATAAAGATACAGCACTTTCGGTGGGCTCCGGAAATTTCTGCCTCTGCCGAATATGTCCCTGAATTGGTTTCGGTCACGCCAGAAAATTTCGGCGGTCGCCGAGTCTACCGCCGAAACGAGTTCGTGAACACGAAAAATGCGATTTCTACGGATAAACTTGATGGCTTCTGATCTGAGGGGCAAAGGATGGAATTATGCCAAGGGAACACAGCGGAAGGTAGATCAACAAGTTTAGAAAGTAATCATGGATCAAAACCTACCAAATCTTACTCAAATCACACATCGATTCAAAACACAAAACTGGGTTATTTTTTGTGGAATTTTCGAATTTATGAGGAAAATACCAAATCGAAGAGAAATTCGTGGCAACCAAAAGTTATTGATACCAATTGATAAGGGGTGACCCCAAGGGTGGCTCGATCTTCACGGATCTGGTGGTCAAATCAATGGGAAAAGCAAGGGACGGGGGGAAGGTAGCGGAAGCGGACACACACCTCGCAAAGAACACGATGAACACATGCAAACACGACATGAGACAAGGCAAATTGCTCCCACCGACGGCCACCGGTCCGATAGAATCCTCGCAAGTAAAGATTGGTCAACATGCTCCCGTTAATACCAAACAGAGAGGGAAGAACACCTTGGAGAGGGTCTTGAGAACTACACTCATGCACTCACAAGATGTAGGCCTTGTAAAACGATGGATGCTCTATGCAATGTCCAACGAGGTTGGTGATGATCGTCGGTTCCCTTTGTAAGGGGCAAAACTAGAGATTACATAAAGGGGGTTGTCTTCTAGTCTATCATCTGCGTAGGGATACATGAAGGGATTGGGGCTTTATATATATGCCATCCACTAAACAATGGGTAGTTTGGGGATAAATAGATAAAAGGGTAGGTAAACGGAATATTCTAGGACATCAAACATAGATCCGTGCACAGGCGGGTATTTCTGGCAGTAAGTCCGGCGACGCCGGATCTAGCGCTGGTTCGTTCTGGCGGTCGCCGATTTTATTCCGGTGTTCACCGGAATGGTGTGCTATGGGCATTTCCGGCGGGCGTCGAGGTCCGCTAGGTCTGTCGCCGAAAAGAGCTTGGTAGTTTCAGCAGCAGGTTCAGCGGCGTCAGATTGTCCGTCGAAATGGCCTTCTTCTTTCGTCTCCTCTTCCAAGCCTCCATCTTGTTGGGCATGAGTCCTTGCGCTTCCTTCCTTGTCTATGTACTTGTCGGTCTGAACCTATCATGGTCATAGGATAGAGTATGAAGCAGTATACCATTCAATAGGGTAGGAAGTGGACTTGCGAAGAGGATATGATTCACCTTTGGAGTCCATGATGACTTGGGATACGTTGGAGACCTTGATGTCGTAATGACCGTAGGTTGGGCTACATCACCGAGCCCATTGCAGAACAAATAAACTGTCTTTTGATCTTAAAAATTGGGACTGCCATGGGATCATGAAAACACTCCTTCAACAACTTGTTCCTTGACTCCATCCTGGTCTGGGTTAAAGGTTGAAACGCATCCGCTAAGCCTATCCTCAAAAATAGGTTCTTTACTGTCTTGGACCAAAGCCGTCCTAAAATGGGTGACAACTGTTAGTAGCCATTTCATGGAAAATTATGCTAGGAAGAGTGCTCGCACGGCAGTATGGTTATCCTCTGGTCCAGAGGGCAGTGGCCGACCTTACAGAAAATCTGGGGGGGGGGGGGGAATCTGCAAAATAAGGTGTAAATTCTTTTGCACCACCAAATCAAATGATAGGACCAAGCTAGAATTTGAAGCATTTTCAGGAACTTATATATGGAAATTGATCTTGCCCACAAAATACAATTATAACATCAATATATGCCAAAACAAGAAACCCATCCTCCACTTTATTATGTAATCTTGTCTTAATAATCTTCAAATTAGAAAATGCTCTTTTCTCGATGTTGACACTTTTTTCATCTCGTTACTATTGGAAACATCCACTTTGCTCATCAGCTGTCACACTTCATCTCTTTGATTATGTGGATATTGCCAAATTTGTGGACGTAGTGCTAGATCGGTGGATCCTGCTCCAAGAATTCAATACCACGGAATAATACTTCATTTGTTTGAATTTGATGCCCTTGTTCTTTATGACTTTGCTGTCGAAATTCGAGCAACAACGTAGGAGGCTGAATAGGGGTATGTTGGTTGTTCAAGACTTCAAGTTCAGGTACTGTTGTTTGAGGGGTTGCTTTCATAGTCAGCCCTCTTTCTTTTGAAAAATGAATCTATTTTCTTCTCAACCATTGCCTCCTCACTCCTCACTACATGTTTAGAAAACATTTTGTAAACAATAATTTCATGACCTATTTTGAAATTCCCCAATTTAGATGCAGAATTCAGAACCAAGAAAATCAAAATTGATCACGAAATTACCTCGGGGAGGAGAGGGATAGAAGCTTGCAGTGAGCCTTAGGTAGTAGCGGAGCTCTACGGACTGCCAAGATCAAGGCCGCCCATCGCCAGCGCCAGGAACACGTGTGTGCAGTGAGTAGAAGTCACCGCCACACACGGCAACGGCGAGGCGGCGACCGACTTGACTTCCGGAGCTCTAAAAGTACGGGAGGAGCCCCACCTTCCACTGGCCTCCCACGGGCCACCCCATCGCGGCGCAGTCCATCCCTCACCCACAGCTCTACGCTATGTACGGGAACCGGAGAGAGGAGTTGAGAAGTAGTCTCTCTAGTACTCTGTTCTGTACTACGGTCAACGAGCTTTTTTTTGAGAAAACAACCGATGGAATTTCAGCAATGGTGAAACCGATTACAAACGACTCCAAAAAAAAGGAAAATACAACATGGACCCAGAAGACCACACACCGTACTTCCAAATCACGATCAAGCCCATTGTCCTCATTGTCACCACCCAAGTACCAGGATCGGAACCAGAAGCAGCACATCTTCTGCCACCATTGAACCACCGCCGCCACCTTCGCCACACTAGGCTTTGAACACCGCAGGAGTGCCCACCCCAAGGGGTGAGAGCTAAGAGACTTTTCCAGAACATCGGGCAGGCAGGAGATGGTGAAGACCAGGCAGTACCTCCAATCCAAGATCCCCGAGCAGAAGGTCCCAACCATCAACGCCACGTCGAGTCACCTCCTCCCCCCGCCACCATTTCCGGCCAGAAGAAGCTTCAAGACACGATAGTCGTATCTCAAAAAATACCATACAAAACCCGAACAAGGAAGAGGTTTGTACCATCCCCTTCCACTCCCTCGCCACCACGGCCAGCCGAGGGGAAGACAATAGCAACAGCAGCCCTCCGACTCCCGAAGCTCCACGACAGAGTCGAAAAACGACCGCGCCCAGAGAGACCACCCTCCCCAGATCCGTAGATCTAAGAGAAAACCAGGCCAGCAGCTCGCCGGCTCCGCCACAAGTGGCCTTGCCGAGATGGGGACTGAGCTCCAGCACCCTTATTTTGACGCGACGTCGCCTCCACCATTCCGACGACGTCTCCCAACACCATAGCAGAGCTCAGGCCATCACCACCGCCGTCGGAGGCAACCGCCGTCCACACTCCGGCGCAAGGTCTCTATGCAGCAGGAGCCATGCCGGCATGCCCCTCACCGAGCAGGACGCCCGTCATGGCCACCTGGCCTGCGCCGTCGCCTCCATGAGCGAAGGAAGCCCCCTCCCCCCCTCCCCCCCCCCCCCCCCCGCGCCGCCAGCTCCCAGGCTTTGCCTGGTGATGCCATCGTGAAATGGATCATATGGGCACCTAGAGGGGGTGAATAGGTGCTACTTCAAATTTTAATGCTTTTTCAATTTTAGGCTTAACACAAAGGGTAAATTCTCTAGATAAACTATTAGGTGGAATTTCCCTATATGCAAACCTATCTACTGGCGAGTAAAGAGCAAGTGGAAGAGAAACGGGTGAACCATAGTGAAGCACGCGCAGACACATGATTTGTTTTACCATAGTTCCTTCCTTGTTAAGGGAAGTACGTCCGTGTTGGAGGGGTGGGCGGTACTAAGACCACCACGCCACAATAGGCCTCACCCTGTTCTTCGATGGATCCCGCCACCAAAGGCCTGATCCACCTTTCCACTATCGGAACCCTTCGAGGCGGGGTACCGATGCCATTACACAACTAGTGAGGCACAACTCCACAATCAACTTGGAGGCTCCCATAATGACAACAAGCTGCCACAAGAACAAGTTATCAATAACAAAGAACAAGATCTAGATATTGACAAGAATACTAGATCAGGGATTTCTCCAAATGAATGGAGAGGAGATGATGCGCTTGATTCGTGATGACGATGACGATTCTCTCCTCCTTCAATTCCCCCAAATATCGAAGCATTCGGGTGGTTGAAGTGGGAGATCTAGAATGGGAGCTCTTGCAAAGGGTCTGAGCAATTTCGAGTGAATCAAGAGTTCTGCTCGTTGGGGAAGAAGGGATATTTATACCCCCTTCCAAATCCAAGCCATTGGAGCCTTTGGGGGCCAGATTATCCGGCCCAAGTGAGGGCCGGATTATCTGGCCTGGGAAAAACTCCGCCCTAGACTCGGATTATCCGGCGGATAAAGCGCCCCCACTCTGAGTGACGCGCCGAGCATGCCCTTGATCGCCTTCCGGCCCCATGTGAAGGCCGGATTATCCATCCTAGGGAGGAAAAACCACCCCAATTCGGATTTTCCGGGAGAAAATCCGACCAGACTCCAAGCAATGTGCCTTGGCAGCCTTTAATCGATTTCTGGGGGTCGGATTATCTGGCCCATGCGAATGCCGGATTATCCGGCCTAGGGAGGAAAAACCCGCCCCAGTTCAGATTTTCCGGGAGATAATCCGACCGGACTCCGAGCGATGTGCCTTGGTAGCCTTTGATCGATGAGATAGGCCAGATTATCCGGCCCTTGGTGGGTCGGATAATCCAGCCCCCCAAAACACCTGCACACTTAGCGCACATGAGAAAACTCCACGGTATTGTTATCTAACACTGAAAACACAGGAAAACGTGAAATGTTCTTTCAATCTCCCCCTTTTTGGTATTAGATGACAATACTAGGATTTGCAGGAAAGGATCACAAGACCACCAACAAAAAACATGGAAGAGACTCCCCCTCAATGTGTGCATATTAGAAATTTGCATTTGAATACAAATGCCCACAAATAGGTGTGAATATATTCCATTGACATATGAACAACATAATCATACCACCGAGATAGGGAGAGAGGCGTCCTTGAAATAGCCACAATTATCAATGTGATAACCAATATAAGCGCCTTCCTCGATATAGATTCCCAGCATAATAGGATATGAATAGATGAATCCATAAGCATAATTCATGAGATAAATCCAGACATCCATCGTCACAGAGTCTCAAACAAACCACAAGCCACAAATTAAAGTTCAACGCTAAATGGGCACAAGCGAGAAAACGACGAATAGGAAAAAGTGCAAATGCTTGTGCTCAACCCATGCAAATCCTCAAAGACCTAATAGAACTACTTCTCCCCCTTTGGCATTGAGATGCCAAAAAGGAAGAAGAGCGATGCTAGGGCCCCAAGGTATCACTCGTAGTCCTCATCCTCGTCCTCGTCCTCGTCCTCGTCCTCGTCCTTGTTCCCATCCTCATCTTCAAGCTCATCAGTGTCATCATCCTCATCATCAGTAGTGGCCTCAGAGGGGAACAAGTGACGCTCCAGCTCTCCATAGTTCAGCCCAGAAGAAGAGTTCCACCGGGCATATGGTGTGGGAGGGGTAGGAGCTGGGGGATCACCAGAAGCACCGGACACATGGTGAAGGATGAGCTGCTGAGAGTGAGCCAATTCATGGCGTTGCTTGTACGCCTCGTATTGGCCCTTGCGTGTGTCCACGCCCATGTAAAGGATGTTCCGCTAGAACCAGTTTAGCTGCTTGATCTCACGAGCAACGGGAGGCACTAGAGGCCTGCGAGCATCCCTCATGAGACCCTCAGGAGCAGAAGAGGGGTGAGAGGTCTTCCGAACCTTGGTGTAGATCTTCTTTGCCTTATGCACAACATCAATGTTGAAATCTTCAGAGGGAAGCAAGTGCTTGATGAGCATCATAATGTAGGGAGCATAAGGAATGGACAGCCGGTTGAACATTGCATTAGTCAATTCATGGTAGATGAAGTCTGTCACATCCAGCTTGTACTACACGGACTCATCCTCGCACGAGGCAACCTCATGAGAGAAGGTAAGGAGCTGGACAAGGTGACCACGGATGCTATCATTGTTGCCTCCACTCGGAGTGATGGAATCACGGAAGAGGCCCACCAAGGCAGCATAGATAGGAGCAAGACTAGCAAGAGTGCCCACAATGCCATTGTCCATTGTGCAAGGAGAGAGAGCTGCATCTTTGTTGGGCTTCAGCTGGGTGATGATGCGGTGGCCACTGGCCCTATCCCTGCTGCGGAAAGAGTATCCAAGTACCTCAGCAAACACATGGAAATTAGCAGTCATAGGCCTGTCATGAGTCATCCACTTCATAGTGCAATGCTCATCTCCACAAATAACCAAAGTGGAAAAGAACTGCTTCACCACCTCATAGTCATATGAGCACTGGAGAGCCATGAGATGGTGCAGCCCCATCCGCTCAGCCACATACATGGCATCAACAAGGTGGGGCTTCTCCAAAGCCTCGGCAAGAACCAGCGGGTGCATAGGCCTAATGTTTAGCCTAGCATACACATCTTCAAAAATACCTTTCTGTTCAGCACACCAAAAGCAAGAATCCCCCAGCTCAGAATCACGAGGCAACTCCGCAAACAAATCACGATGACGAATAGAGGAATAAGTGACTAGATCCAAAGCCTTGTAGTTGATCTTGGGCTCTTTGCCCTTCCTTTTGGACACCCCCTTTCTAGTCCTCTTTGCTTGTTCAGCCATGCGCTTCTCTTCGTTCTTTCTTCTCCTCAACTCAACCTCGTCCACTAAGTTACCCTGTCCGTTGTCCCGAAAGTATTTACCACGAGGACGGTGCTTGTAGGTCTTAGGAGCACTAGAACCACCTGTGAGGAGAACAAGGGCGATAGCATGGGGATAAGCATACACACAAGTCCAGGTGAGAGCATGGAAAAAGTAGTCAAAATGTTCATAGGACAATTCTACTCAATGCACACAACATGGTGAAACTAAACCAGATTTGATTCTGTCAGGCCAGATTATCTGGCCTGGCCAGGGGCATATAATTCGGCCCTAGCAGAAATTTTTCAACTTCACCTAGATTGAATGCAAAAAGTAGATCGGGCCTAGAAACTGCAAGACTACGATTTCTATGCAAAACAACATCCTTCTAGACAATGTTCCACCCAACAAATAACACATCTAGCCAAAGATGGGGAGAGAGGGAGTAACCCTCACTCATTAGAGGAATAACGCAGAGGAGAAGGTACCCGGAGGCGTGGAGAAGAATATTCGGGGAGGCCTGGAAAATCCGGTGGCCGGAGAGGCTCCGAGGAGGGTGGGGGACGGCAGGCGGCGGCTGAGGAGGAGAAGAGGGTTGGGGGAGAAGTGTTGCTCGGTATGAGCCCTTCCCCCCGATCCCTGCCCTTAAAGACGAAATCCGCCAGGGCTGGATTATCCGGCCTATACTTGGGCCGGATTATCCGGCCAAAAAATCTGAATTTCTGTTGTACACAGATTCAGGCCCGCGCGTCCCCAAACAACACCCTCACAAGGTGTACAAGGGACTTGTGTGCAAGAATAGATGGTTTAGGGGTAGGGAAAGCCTTAGGATTGAGAGAGCCAAACTGAGATGGTACTACACACTCAAAATTGCAAGAACCAAATCAACTAAAAGCCGAAATTGAGTGTGATTCCCATAAGAACATGAGATGAGATGAAACAACCAAAAAGATCCACAAAAATCCAACTCTCCTCATGGAAGAGGGCGGTGGCCGAAGCCACCTTGTAGGAGTGTATGGTATGACACCGCGAAGATATATCTTGGGTTCATGACCAATACTCATCAATAAGCTCACATATCACAAAATGATATTAAGAGAAATGATTTATCTTGATTTTGGCATTATGGGGGGAGGGTTAGACCAATTAATTAGGACCACACTCCCCCTATATCCATGCCCACATCTAGACCAAATAAGACTGAGATCATTTGCTGAGGGATGAGGGTTAGCCTAATTAATTAGGACCACACTCCCCCTATATCCATGCCCACATCTAGACCAAATAAGACTGAGATTATTTGCTGAGATCATAAGCTCACATATCACAAAATGATATTAAGAGAAATGACTCAAGGTTCCGATCAGCACGAGCCTTGCGACGAAGTTCAATAAGCTTGTTGTCTCTTGGTGGAATAGTTTCATCACTTGAATCTTCATTGGAATCATTTGCTCGACCTTGATTAGAATCCGGATTAACAGAAGTAGGAGGTGATGAAGCATGTCCTTGAGGAGGGTCAATAGCCATAACAGGAGGCTGCAGAACAACTAGTGATTCAGGGCCAGATAATCCGGCCAATGGTGAGGCCGGATAATCCGGCCTGGGAGAACTTGTTGCAACTTCATCAGGCTGCATGGGATTTGCTTGAGCTAGCGAGGGGCCGGATAATCCGGGGTCAGCCAGAAAATCCGGCCTAGAACTTGCAGCGATTTCTTCAATGCCAGGAGCAGTTTGGTCATCAAGAGAGGGGTGGCCGGATAATCCGGTGTCCACCGGATAATCTGGCCTGGTGCTTTCTGGAACATCTTGACCTTCAAAAATTGATGGAGATGGTGTAGAAGTTACTCCCGTGGTTGGAACATGTTGAGTATGTGTAGATGAGGGCTCTTCATGAGTAGAGCATTGTCCTTCCCGATCCGCCACAAGGGGTTTCTCAATGGGGCGGAAAATCCCACGCCCATTCTTCTTATGGCATCTTGGGGTATTTCAACATCTGCATCACAAACATCAACTTGCCCCGCACGGGAGCCGTCATTTTCTTCGAACACCACACTACAAGATTCTACAACAGTTCCAGAGAGCTTATTGTAGACTCTATAAGTGTGGGATTCGGCACCATAACCAACAAAATACCTTCTAGAGCCTTAGATTCAAACTTAGATAAACGAACTCCCTTGATGAGAAAGAAACACTTACACCCGAATACCCGAAAGTATGAGATGTTTTGCTTGTTACCGGTAAGTATTTCATATGGAGTCTTGTCCAAGATTTTACGGAGGTATAACCAGTTGGATGAATGACAAGCGGTTAAGATTGCTTCAGCCCAAAAGTTATATGGAGACTTGAATTCGGCTGGCATTGACCTTGCCATATCCATTAGAGTCCGATTCTTCCTCTCGGCTACACCATTTTGTTGAGGGGTGTACGCAGCGGAATATTGATGTCTTATCCCCTCTTCACTTAGGAACTCATTTAAGGTGTAGTTCTTGAACTCAGAGTCGTTATCACTTCTTATACCCAGAATAGGGACATTGTGTTGACGTTGAAGCTCGTTGGCGAAGTCGATGACCGTTTGTTGAGTTTCACTCTTCAACTTGAAGAAATAAACCCAATTGTATCTTGAGTAATCATCAACAATCACAAGACAGTACTTCTTCCCACCGAGGCTTGCATGAGATGGAGGTCCGAAGAGGTCCACATGAAGGAGCTCTAATATCCTTTTGACGAGATAATAGTCTTCCTTCGATGAGGAGAGTCATGCATTTTCCCTTCAACACAAGCCCTGCAAACACGATCTTTGGCAAAGGAGACATTTTCTTTTAGTCCAAGGATGTGGCCACCCTTGTGGAGACTTTGCAAAGTTCTCATATTGACGTGGGCTAGTCGGCGATGCCATAACCAACCCGCGTCAGCCTTTCCGAAAAGACACATCGGGCTTGTATTGGTTTTCCCCGAAAGTCCACCACATACAGGTCATTTTCGACATATCCCACGAAAGTGACTTTTAGAGACTTGCTCCACAAGAGTACCACCAAATCAGCATCAATATAAACTGCAAAGCCTATCTTACCAAGGGCGCGAACTGAAACTAAATTGTACCCGAGGGTCTCAACAAGCATGACGTCCACGAGAGAGATATCGTGAGCCACCACGACTTTGCCGAGACCCAATACCTCAGATTTTGACTTGTCACCATAGGAGACGGTTATATGATCATGATTTGGCCGCATATCCGTGATGATCTCCTTGCTTCTGGTCATGTGACTCGTGCATCCGCTATCGAGTACCCATTTAGACCCACCGGAAGCATAGCCCTCAGACCCTCTTGCCATAAGGCAGGTGGCGTTGTTATTGATGACGTTCTCATTTGGCGAGTCAAAGAGAGATGATGGATTCGATGTGGTGGCTATAGCAGCCACCTCGCGAGAGCTATCTTCATCCTCTTCATCTTCACTTGCAGAGGAGTATTATTCTTGTGCCACCAAGACGATCTTGGGTTGCTTCTTGTAGGGGGCATTCTTTTTAATAAATGGCTTCTTCTTAGGCGCCTTGGATTTTTCTTTAAGAATGAGCCTACCAACATTGTCTTCTCTATTTTGATAAGGACACTCGGCTACGAAGTGCAGCCTATCTCCACAATTGTAGCATGTTCTCAGTTTTTGGCCACTTTCTCTTCTTCCACTTGACCCATTCTTGCGCTCGAGTTCCAACTTGGCCTTGGCAGGATCCTTCCAAAAGTTCCTTGCGTAAAACGCCATGTACTCACCATGAGCACGTTTGACTTCATCGGGGCAGTCCATGGAGGGGCCCTCAAAAGCTCTTTCATCCTCCTCTTGCTCAACGACATTAGCCTTTAGAGCAACATTGACCCCCTTTTGCATTCCAATGGCACGGGCATGGGCATCTTCAGCGTTCTTTGCAGCAACTTTGAATGACGCCATTTCTTGCATGACTTCATTGGATGTCATTTGATGGTAGTTGTGTCTACCTTGCAAGCTCTTCAAGTCCGTTGGCTCGAAAGGCATTAAGGCACTCACATATTTTCTTTTTATCCACGCATCATCAATGTGAGTGGCTCCATGATTTCTAAATGTTGTTCTAATGCCCTTGAGTCTTCTATACATGTCTTCATGGTTTTCACCATCCAACATGTAGAATCATTCAGCTTCATTACTAAGGGCATCATACCTATTCCTTCTCATGCTTTCATTCCCAATAAAGAGATCGATGAGGGCATCCTAAGCTTCTTTAGCTGTGTTGAGATGTTCAATGTGGGACATGTCCTTGGGACCCACACCGAGTTGTATCATGTGGAGAGCCGTAGCATTTAATTGGTTGTCCACAACTTCTCTTCTTGTCAGGTTGGTATGATCTCCAATATGAAGACTCTCTTCAATAATCCTCCAAAGTTCAATAGAGGAGCTGCAAACATGAGACTTCATTAAGAATTGCCATTGATTAAACGAGGATGCAGTAAGCTTGGGTGGATCACCCCTATTGTTTATATGAGGATGAGGGATAGGTGGGTCAGGGGAATATACGTGATGAACCTCACTATATTCCTCATTACCACTTTCCTTCTTGGAGGTGGAAGCATTATGTTTTTCACCTACCACTTCATCATCCTTGGATCCGGTGTTAGCCTTATCCTTGGATGATGGTGTGGCGGCCTCAGAGGAGGATGGAGATGGGGCTATGGATGATGTGAGACGAGCAATCATTTGATTCATCTCCTCCATATTGGCCTCAAAGGATTTCAACAAGGTTGTTTCCAATGTCTTGAGGTCATCCATTGTGATCTTATCCACAGCCTCATTCCCATCTCCCTTGGTACCCATACTTCTCTTAGGCGGTTAACCCCGAATAAAGAGCCGGGGCTCTGATACCAATTGAAATGGATCGTATGGGCACCTAAAGGGGGGGTGAATAGGTGCTACTTCAAATTTTAATGCTTTTTCAATTTTAGGCTTAATACAAAGGGTAAATTCTCTAGATAAACTATTAGGTGGAATTTCCCTATACGCAAACCTATCTACTAGCGAGTAAAGAGCAAGTGGAAGAAGAACGGGTGAACCGTAGTGAAGCACGCGGAGACACGTGATTTGTTTTACTGCAGTTCCTTCCTTGTTAAGGGAAGTACGTCTACATTGGAGGGGTGGGCGGTACTAAGACCACCACGCCATAATAGGCCTCACCCTGTTCTCCGATGGATCCCGCCACCAAAGGCCTGATCCACCTTTCCACTATCGGAACCCTTCGAGGCGGGTACCGGTGCCTTTACACAACTAGCGGGGCACAACTCCATAATTAACTTGGAGGCTCCCGTAACGACAACAAGCTGCCACAAGAACAAGTTATCAATAACAAAGAACAAGATATAGATATTGACAAGAATACTAGATTAGGGATTTCTCCAAATGAATGGAGAGGAGATGATGCGCTTGATTCGTGACGACGATGACGATTCTCTCCTCCTTCAATTCCCCCAATGATCGAAGCCTTCGGGTGGTTGAAGTGGGAGATCTAGAATGGGAGCCTCTTGCAAAGGGTCTGAACAATTTCGAGTGAATCAAGAGTTCTGCTTGTTGGGGAAGAACGGATATTTATACCCCCTTCCAAATCCAAGCCATTGGAGCCTTTGGGGGCCGGATTATCCAGCCCAAGTGAGGGCCGGATTATCTGGCCTAGGGAAAACTCCGCCCTAGACTCGGATTATCCGGCAGATAAAACGCCCCCCACTCTGAGTGACGCGCCGAGCCTGCCCTTGATCGCCAATCCGGCCCCATGTGAAGGCCGGATTATCTGGCCTGGAGAGGAAAAACCGCCCCAGTTCGGATTTTCCGGGAGAAAATCCGACCAGACTCCGAGCGACGCGCCTCGCAGCCTTTGATCGATTTCCGGGGGCCGGATTATCCGGCCCATGCGAATGCCAGATTATCCGGCCTGAGGAGGAAAAACCGCCCAAGTTCGGATTTTCCGGGAGATAATCTGACCGGACTCCGAGTGACACGCCTTGGCAGCCTTTGATCGATGAGATAGGCCGGATTATCCGGCCCTTGGTGGGGCGGATAATCTGGGCCCCCAAAACACCTGCACACTTAGTGCACATGAGAAAACTCCACGGTATTGTTATCTCAAAATACAGGAAAACATGAAATGTTCTTTCACATCGGCGGCGGCGGGGAGGAGGAGGGAGAGGGATTGGGGCTAGCCGGCGGCGGCGATTGGAGATTGTCCCCGTCGCCCGCGCGGGGGGTGACGCGGGACGAGGGCAGTGGCTACGGTCAACGAGCTACTAGAGAATTTGGCGGGGCGCGACGCCGCGTCCGTCAGGGACAATGTCGTGAAATAACCGGTTAAATTTGTTGCTAGAGATTCCTTACTATGCGGTGTATTATTGTTGTCTGAAATTGCGGCGGAAGAAGTACTATTTGCAGATAAAAAAGATGACACATGACACAAATAGTGTGGAATAATAAAAATATATATATATAAAGTTGAATCACTGCTTGTTAACTATAGCTAGAAAATTATTCACCCTTGGAAAAGTAACGTGTGAAAATTACAAATTACAGATGTGAAAGTGCAAGGAAAAAGCACTGCTAAAGAATATGAAATAACCTAAAAGAAACACCTCCGTTAAAGAATATGAAATATTGCTGGCGAACTAAGACTATACAATTATACACCAACGAGATATTACCATGGATTAACTACTGACGGGAAATTATGGCCAAAAAGTTATTACGAAAAAGTACCTTCGAAGAATAAAAAATAGAACCAAAAAATATTGTCGTAGACATAGAATAACTACCGATGGAAAAATGAAGCCGAGAAGTTGTGTCTCAAAATTAAGTAGAAAAATTACGGGCGAAAAGGTGGGCCAGAAAATTTAAACCGAATAATTAGAAAAGATGAAGGTAAAGAAATATCGGTTAGGTTAAGAAAATTTTAGCTAAAAAATTGTGTTCTGTCTACATGACGTGACACACGATTGGACAAAATTAGACGATAAATAGTACACGAATGGACGCGGGCAGCGGATCGAACGGCCGTAAAAGGTGGGCCAGAAAATTTAAGCCAAATAGTATAACGGTTAGAGCACGAAAATTTTAGTCGAAAAGTTGTGTTGCCTCTACGTGACGTGGCACGTGTTTAGTCAAATTAGACTGCGACGTGGCACTTGTTTGAACAAAATTAACTAAGGTTACACAATTGTACACCGGCGAGATGTTACACAATTGCACCCCCCCCCCCCCCCACACACACACACAACACACACACACACACACGCACACCCCAAGGTGTCCCTATTGGGCATGGTCCGCTCCGCTTCAGCCCAAGCCTCCAGCGACGGGTCTCGCTCTGCTCCATCAAAAGTTAGCCTCCTTAATAGAATTTGGATCATACTTCAACAAACCGGATAGCTCTCCAAGTATCCAACTCTGCTTAGGATTTATGGTTGTGGCAGTATTAGGCCTGTAACTAAAACTCAAAACTCGCGGGTGAAACTACTAGCTCGCGGCTCGACTCGGCTGGAATCAAACTAGGCGTAAAACGAGCCGAGCCGAGTTTCAGTTTTAGTTCTTAAACGAGCCGAGCTTACCGAATAGTCGTTTTTTTTTTGCGAAATACCTTAACTCAATAAAAGTAGGGTTAGCAGTAAATCTATCATCTTTATGAACAATTGTTTGTGATTATTGTAGTTTAGTGACTACATATTGCTTGATGGTGTCATAATTTTGTTTATGTGGTGATGATTGCATCATACATTTCCAAATAATTAAGAACAATTATATATAAAAAGCTATGATGTTGCTTGCTGATAATTTTACTGAGCTAAACGAGCAAACTAGCTAGTTTTGCGAGTTAAAATGTAAAATCGAGTTAAGCCAAGCTAACTCGCTAGTTGGTTGCTGTCAGGGCCATTTTCATGTCGTTGTTTAGGAGATTAGTACTGATTTTTTCTTCCAAAACCTTTGTATCCAGAATCACGAAAAGTTTTGCTACTTCTTTATACCAGTGCTGTCTGAAATGTTCGTTGTTCTGTCCAAAGTTCAAACCTTTCTTTCTTTGGCTTGTGAGAGATCATGTGCGTTAATTTTGCAGCTTTGATATATCATCTACTCCCTCCGTCCCAAATTTATCTAATACATCTAAATTTAGAAGAAAAAAAATCCAACATCTATTTTGATGAGACAGAGGGAGTATACTTCCATTTTCTGTCGATGACTGTAACTATTTAGAAGCTTCACTTTCTTTACCACAAGAAAACGATTGGCCTAACTACGACAGTGGTTGCATCAAACTTTGACTGCTTTGTTAGTATTATATCAGCATAGGCTGCTTTGTTAGTATTATATCAGCATAGGCTGCAAGCAAGCTGCCTTAGAACACTCACTGCCCCAGTCCAAAAATTGTTGGTACCCTTCATGCAAAAAAATATTGAATCGCACAATCAGTTAAGCATGCGTCTAAACTGGAGTGCAGAAGACCAGCGAGGAGCCGCCTCTAGTAAATACGACCAAAAGCACTAGCACAAGCAGCCAAGGTCCCAGTCATTACATACAAGGCCCTCTAGACAAATGTAAGTTTTACCACCACCAAAGTACAACTAATTGCACCTACCAAGAGAGTTCCAACCTGTCCTCTCAGTGCATGTTAAGTCACAGATCCTCCAATTTCGTTTCCAAAAGAGGTGCAAGTGCCATGGAAACTTAGGGGTTACAAATACTATTGAGAAATTGGGCATGCATCCATCACAAACAAGAGACCGCAAAGCAGCATCTCGCCTTGATGGCTTCGGTGTGATGTATGATACGCATGACAGTACCCATCTGGTCGATTCCCACCGGCTTCATTTTGTTGCTGGATGTTCTTTCAGTCTTGACCTTGACAGTGGTGATGCTGAAAGTGGTGATCCGTACACCATGCAAGAGCGAAGAATATCCACCTAGCATATACACATACATTACAACAAAACATAAGTGAAAGCAGAGAGAGAGAGAGAGAGAGAGAGAGAGAGAGAGAGAGAGAGAGATTCACCATGCACCACGTAGAACAGATTAGCGCCAGAGTCCGCATCTTTTCCAGCATAATCCAAACACATGTCTTCACCCACACAATGAAAGCGCCGTGATAATGGCAACAAGATCGGCTTGCTGAGGTACACAGAATGATCTTGACCAAGCAGTTCATGAGCAGCAAGCCCTCCATTGATGCATGTGTAGATAAAGCCATCAACAAATACACATCTACAATTTAAATAGCCGTTTTTAGGGATAATCGTTGGCAGGTCTTCTTTGAATGCAGCCCAAGGCATGACAACACGCCATTGTTTGGCCACCAGGTCAAACAGAAGGCAGGAGCATGTGCCAGCATCACTAACTATAAATGAATGATCATCCACTGCTACATATCCAGAGATATCAACCCTCCTGCCGACAATATCCGACTCATCTGTCAGATAACGCAACCATGTGGTGGGTCCATAATTGAACTGTGTCTGATGGTAAACTTGCAGAGTCTCGGTAAGAGCAATGGTCTCTTGACCAATTCTGATAACCATAACGAAAGGACCAGCAGTAGGCCGCCGTACAGGTCGCTCAATAGTCTGCTGGGCCTTGTTCGGACTAAACTCAAGCATGCCCCCTCTTATGGACGAGACCGCGTGTACTTTTGAGCCAGTCTGAAAGAAGTGCCAATCATGATCACCAACATCTGCTACATAACACGGTTCGAGAGGCTTGACATCCTCATCGATGGCGCTCGTCTGGAAGATGACTGATCGTGAGCCATCTTGGCAAATGATAAACAGATCTTTCTTGGTAGTTGTTACAGCAGGCTTCAAAGGCACAGCAGGACTTGTGGAGGAGGGCTTCACTGGCTGGATAGAGCACATATGGGCAAAGTAACCGCTGTCCTTGCGACATTGAAAGCGGCTGGGTGGTATTGAGCGGATTTTCTGCGTGAATCTGCATGCACAAAGAGAAACTTATTTAGATGTAAGCTAGGTCAAACATGAAGCTAAATTCAGATCAAAGCAAGACCTGCAACAACTAAGCAATGGTTTGTCGACGTGCTGGGAACTGGTTAGATCCTCTTGCTCTTCTCCACGTTTCTGCAGCACCGGAGAGTCCTGGTCCTCGTACTCCCTAATCAATTGATTAGTTCACAGACAAAAAAAAATCTGTAAGCAATCTGGCTAAGTGACCACAAAAATGCATGTATGCTTAGTGTAGATTGAATGGTTGCGAGAAAAAAAAATCTGTAACTAGCAACCGAGGTGACCAACACAAATGGAAGCATGATCAATCAAAACAATAAAAACTCGCTAGCTAGTGTGCTTACTGTAGAAAGCAGAACTTCTGGTCTAGTCGCGGATTGGGCACCATGTCTAGCCGGCGGTAGGTGGAGTGCAGCACCTTCATTCCTCCCTGAGCTGGGTCGTGGAGGTAGAAGGTGGTGACGATGGCATGCAGGTTGTCGCACGGGCACGGTTTGTGCCACGCCAGACTGATCCAGACAGAGCACATGAGACGGCCGGTGAGGCGGGTGAGGAAGCCATACCCTTTCTCAGTTACGAAAGGGCAGACATTGTCGATCTTGACGGGCAGATCCAGCCTGAGCTGCTGCGTCCCCTGATCATCCTTTTGGTAGGTGAGCTTGTAGGCATAGATGGTGTTGTCTTGGAGCATGTAGACGGCTTTGTGCTGTTCGAGATATATGCCTCGGCCAAAGATAGGGAGGTAGTGTTGCGACCTTTTTTCATCCTTGTCGGTGAGCACCTGAGTCCAGGTGCCGGAGAGAGGGGCGAAGGTGAGGAAAAGGCCATACTGTTGGAAGGAGACGAGTATCAGGTTGGTGTCGGGGATCACGGCGTAGCCCTGGAGGAAGGCGCCTTTCCATGGAGGGGACCTTAATCGTTGGTAGCGTATGAGTGGGCTGCTGAAGGGGCCGCCGCCGACAATCTCCCACCGCCTCCCGCCCCCGGGTTCGGGCACGAGTCGTCGCGTGAGGACACTGAACGATTTGATGTCATCAGGTCGCCGGGCGGCGGACAGAGCCCAGATGTGGCCGTCGGCAGAGATGGGTATGAATTGGCTAGTAGACCCTTGAATCTCCGGCAGAGGCAATTCCTTGGTGACGGCGGCCTGCGGCGGGTGCAGAGACAGCTGCAAGGCCTGGGGCTGCTCACGAGAGTTGTTGTGAAGGAGGCATAGCCAGCGGCCATCGGAAGGCAGGGGGGCGACGCCAGCTTTGAAGCAGAACCGCGGCGGCTTGGCGAGGACGATGTTGTGGAAGACCTCGAGCACGTCGTCTCTCCGTCCGAGGATATGCCCGGATCGCGCGACGCGGAGGCGGCTGACCTGTAGGGAGGAGACGCCGTCGCTGACGCCAACGAGCAGCGACCAGCCGGGCAGGTGGTCGGCGGCGGGGCCGGGGGTGCGGATGTAGTCAATCCCAGGGGCGACGCGGCTGGTCGGGGTAAAATACAGCCAGGGGCACAGGCAATCGCGGAAAATGCAGCTCCGCTTCCCCGACGCCGAGCTACCCAGGGCCCCCTCCCCCTCCGCATCCCCCTCCTCCGAGGCCACCTCCGCATCCCCCTCCGAGGCCACTTCCCCCTCCCCCTCCCCCTCCGACTCATCCTCCGACGCCCCCTCCTCCGCCTCCGCCGCCAGCATCGACCTAGGGTTTCACTCGGGATCCAACTTGGGGTGGGGGACGAGGACGACAAGCAAATGATTGTCTGGCTTCGGGATCGACCAGCTTCGCCGATATATTAGAAAAATAAGAAGAGCACGCTCCTCCTCCTTTGTTTCGGACTTTTCTCGGGCCGCCCTCCCTCGGCAAATCCTATTCTCCGCTCACTGCGGCCTCTACCTGGCGCTCCGCCTGAAGGATTTCCTTCGCGGGCCGGCCCATATTACAGGTACCTCTTTCTCTTGCTTTTATTTCTGTTTTCTTTCCTTTTTCTTTTTCTGTTTCTGTTTTCTTTTTTATTTATGTTTTGTTGTTATGTTTTTTTTTCATTGTCATCAGTTGATTTTTTTTTTGAAAAGTGTTCAAATTTTGGAATTGTTCATATTTTCAAAGTGTTTATGTTTACAAAATGTTCATATTTGAAAAATGTTCAGATTTTTGGAAGTGTTCTGATTTAAAAAGGTTTAAATTTGGTAAGTTTATGACTTTTGAAAAAATTTCTTCTTTAAAAATGTCCATATTTAAAAATATTCATATTTGAATCTTTTTAATATTTTTTAAAATATAAATTTTAAGAAAGTCTCTGATTCTGAATTGTTCAGATTTTTATAAAATCAAAATTTTAAAAATAAATTGTTGTTCAAATAACAAAAAAAAACAGAAAAGACGAAATAAACAGATATGTGCATGTTATTGGGCTTGATTGGTGTGGTCGATCTCTAGCTTCCAACTAGGCTCACGTAGGGCCAACTATGTCGTGGCTTCCTACTATCGCGAGAACAACCGCTTTCCAAGATTATTGGTATCGATCGGGCAAATCGGGAGCTCCTTTATTTTAGCATCAGATCTATCCTTTATAAAATTAACAGAGTCTAGTACAAGAAGAGGATCAGGAGACACGCCAAACCAAACATGAAGGCCGACCTCTAATACGACCGACCTCCTGGCTAATCTACAATGGAAGACACCAAAAGACTCTGCCACTGTTATATCTCCTTAAGGATGGTAGCATACGATGACAAGCTCCCTTGTTGGTGTCATCAGCAACTCCTATGAAATCAGTGGCCAGAACTAGCTTTGTGATATTCAGATCAGCATGTGATATTCAGATCAGCAGCAAGCGATAAACCTTCAGAGTAGACGATAGCTTCTAGTGTTGCAGGGTCTATGATTACTTCGATTACTCTTGTGGAGGTTCCAAGGAAATTACCAGAGTCATCACGGCATACAACAGCAACAGCTCCAGCAGCTCTGGTTTTTGATAGTGCGGCGTTGACATTCATCTTGTCCATTCCTTGAGGAGGAGGAGCCTAGTCGCACCTGGCTATTGTTTGATAGAGGAACAAAGGCTAGTTTCAAATCTCCTAGGAAACTCTGAATGAAACCCATGATGGTTAGTGGGCTCTGGAAAAACTGTTCATGAATCGCCTTCTGCCTAGCTATCCAAAATTCCAAATAGCCCAAAGTGTGACATGTGTCCCTCATAAAATCTTCGTGAAATAGAGATTCAATTAAGAAGAAAAGCCACCCTCTAGCGTCGCCACAGTGCTAGAAGATGCTCGGCAAGGTTCTCGTCCACCAATGCCCAACTACTTTTGGCCATATTACACTCTAGAAGAGAGTGGGACCATGAATCCTCGTGAGCATGACATATAGCACAAACACAAGAGTCGGCCTTGTGTAGTCTATGCAAGATTCTTGTAGTAGAAAACTGGGAGCTCCTGTAGGATGCTTCAGGCGTCCCCTCCCGTGTCGATGCCCGCGTGGGGGCTCCTGCTGGGCCGCCCAAGGTAGCTTCTCCTCATGTACTTCTTTCTTTTTATTTTAAAAGATGTTCATATCTAAAAAAATGTTTAGATTTAAAAATATATAAATTAAAAATGTTTATATTCAAAAAAATATTTCAAAATTTTTATTCTTTTGAAATTTTTAGAATTTGAATTTATTAAAGATAGTTCAAATTTAAAAAATGATTGAGCGATCCCGAATATTCCATGGTCAATCCGAACCACCCCGAATAGGGCCACGGAGGAAACACCTTTCTCATTGGTCTACGGAGCTGAGGCGGTGTTGCCCGTAGTAATCTAGTAAGGTCTCCCTAGGTGCGAGCTTACGAAGAGGTCGTCTGATACCTTCGATCCAGATTTACATATGCAATATGGTGTCTTTTTCCTTAGAAGGACTAGGTTTATTGAACCTTGGGAAACAATTGCGGCATGTCAAGGAGCGTCTTCAAGACTTGCTAGTTTGCTTCAATCTTCATTTACCAGATCTTTCTAGTTTGCTTTGTTATCGGGTTGAATCAATGGATGGAGATAGGCCAGGATTGAGGTTTCACCTGCATCTATGCGTATATATGGGATAATGATAATAATAAGCACATTCATATGTAATATAGATAGAATTTGTGGGGGTCCGCCTCGGCTTCTTCCTCATTCCAGTCTTCAACGCCATGCTCCATGTCCCTATCGTCGTTCTCATAGTCTCCAAGTGGCTCGGTGCCAAGATCGATGGAGGCGTCATTGAGCATGCGCATAAACGAATAATCCTGGGCATCACTGTAGTATGCACACACCCAATTAATATATGCACATCGTCCTTGCTATGCGTGCGCCAAAGAACAAATTTGTGTACCTTGCAGGACCGTGGTCGAATGCCTTGTGCGTGTCGGCGCCGGCGGAGGCCCATCGTCACCGTGATTGCTGCCAAGGACGCCTTCTTCCTCAACTTCTTGTTGATCGGCTTCCTCGCCAGTGGAAGACCCTTCTTCTTATATTGCTAGTTTGCATCTTATATTGCTAGTTTGGCGCTTTTAGTAGCATTGTAAGATGATCCCTCATTCAAATATCAAGATAAAATGTGTTCTTCCTTAAGTATCCACCGTTCTATGGATCGTGTTTCGAGACATCACGTGATGATCGGGTGTACTCGACTCTACACGGGTGTAAGACAGTTTTACGCACGCGAATACTAAGGTTCTTACTTGGCGAGCCTAGCATGTATAGTCATGGCCTCGGAACATGGACCGAAAGGTTAAGCATGAGTCATATAGTTGATATGATGCCTATATAGATTCTCGCCTTTGAAGCTACACCAACTCACGTGATGATCGGACTTGGTGTAGTAGATTTGGTTCATGTAATCACCAAAAGGACACGAGGGATGTCGTTTTTGAGTGGGAGTTCATTAGTAATTTGGATTAGTTGAACTCAATCTATCATAAACTTAGTCTAAATAAACTTTACAAATTCTGTTGTAGATGGCACCACCTGCTTTTAATTTCAATGTGTTCATGGAGAAAGAGAAACTTGCCCCTGACGAGGAAAAGAATGTCTATATAACTCGTCAGGAAGACCACAACTTAGTTCATTGTGGCATACTGTATGGGCTAGAGCCTGAACTTCAAAAGAGTTTCGAAAATGGCAATGCTTTTGATACCATGGGAGAACCGAAAATGATTTTCAATACCCATGCTGCCGTAGAGAGTTATAATGCTTCTGAAAAGTTCTTTAGCTGCATGATGGAGGAGAACAGCTCCGTTAGTGAGCACGTACTCAAAATGTCTGGGTACGCTGATAAGCTTGTGTCCTTGGGAATATCGATTCCTATTGACTTAGGCATACATCGTGTTATCCAATCTCTGCCACCTAGCTACAAGAGCTTCGTGATGAACTATAACATGCAGGGCATGAAGAAGTCTCTTCCCGAGCTTCTGTCAATGCTTAAGACTGTAGAAGTGGAGATTAGGAAAGAACATCAAGTGTTGATGATCAATAAGACCACCGGTTTCAAGAAGGACAAGAAAGGCAAGCAGAAGGGAAAGAAGGGCGGCAAATCTGTTGCCGCACCTAAAAAGAAATCCCGAGCTAGCCCTAAGTCTGATACCAAGTGCTACTATTGCAAGGGGCTGGCCATTGGAAGCGCAACTGCCCCAAGTATTTGGCGGACAAGAAGGCCGACAAGGCAAACAAAGGTATATGTGATATACATGTTATTGATGTGTACTTGACTAGTACTCGCAGTAGCACCTGGGTATTTGATACGGGGTCGGTTGCTAATATATGTAACTCGATTCAGGGGGCTGCGAAACAAGCGACAACTAGCAAGGGATGAGGTCATGATGTGGGTCGGCAATGGATCAAGAGTTGATGTGATCGCTGTCGAAACGCTGCCTCTCCATATGCCATCGGGATTAGTTATAAATCCGAACAATTGTTATTTGGTACCTGCACTGAGCATGAACATTGTATCCGGATCGTGTTTGATGCGAAGTGGTTATTCCTTTAAATCTGAAAACAATGGTTGTTTGATTTATATGAATGATATCTTTTATGGTCATGCACCTGTGTTGAATGGTTTATTTCTGTTGGATCTCGATAGTAGTATTACGCATATTCATAATGTTGATGCTAAAAGGATTAAACTTGATAATGATATATCTGCATATATGTGGCACTGCCATCTAGGTCATATTAGCGTTAAACGCATGAAGAAACTCTATTCTGATGGACTCTTGGAATCACTTGATTTTGAATCATTTGATACATGTGAGCCATGCCTTATGGTCAAGATGACTAGAACGCTGTTTTCCAGTTCAATGGAACAGGCGACAGATTTATTGGAAACCATACATACTGATGTGTGTGTGGGATAATGAGTGTGTCGGCGCGAGGTGGATATCGTTATTTTGTTACTTTCAAGGATGATTTGAGTAGATACGGGTATATCTATTTGATGAAACATAAGTCTAAAACCTTTGAAAAGTTCAAGGAATTTCAGAATGAAGTGGAAAATCATCGTAACAGAAAGATCAAATTTCTGCGGTCCAACCGTGGAGGAGAGTATCTTAGTTACGAGTTTAGCACACATATGAAAGACTATGGAATAGTTTCACAACTCACGCATGCCGGAACACCACAACTTGATGGTGTGTCGGAACGTCATAATCGTACTTTATTGAATATGGTTCGATCTGTGATGTCTCTGACTGACTTGCCACTATCATTTTGGGGTTATGCATTGGAAACCGTTGCATTCACTTTAAATCAGGCACCATCTAAATCCGTTGAAACGACACCGTATGAATTATGATTTGGAAACAAACCTAAGCTGTCATTTCTTAAAGTTTGGGGATGCGATGTTTATGTGAAGAAACTTCAGACGGATAAACTCGAACCCAAAGCGGAAAAATGCGTCTTCATAGGATACCTTAAGGTAACAATTGGGTATACCTTCTATCACAGATCCGAGGGCGTGGTCTTTGTTGCCAAGAATGGATCCTTTCTTGAGAAGGAGTTTCTCGCGAAAGGTGTGAGTAGTTGGAAGGTAGAACTTGAAGAGGCTATTGAACCTTCTCTTCATGAAATGGCGAGTAGCGCAGCACCGGAAGTTGTTTCGGAGTTGACTTCACCTAATAAAGAGAGAGCTAATGATAATGATCATGAAACTCCGAAAGAGGACACTACCAAACCTCGCAGGTCAAGCAGGACGCGTGCAGCTCCTGAACTGTACGGCAATCCTGTTATGAATTTCTTGATTGATGAAATAGATGACCCTGCGACGTATGAAGAAGCGATAATGAGCCTGGATTCCAACAAATGGCTAGAAGCCATGAAATCCGAGATGGAATCCATGTACGAAAACCAGGTTTGGAGCTTGGTGGACTTACCTCACGCTCTAAAGGCCGTTGAGAATAAATGGATTTTCAAAAGAAAAACTGATGCTGATGGTAATGTGACCATCTATAAAGCTCGACTTGTCGCAAAAGGGTTTTGACAAATTCAAGGAGTTGACTACGATGAGACATTCTCTCCCATAGCGATGCTAAAGTCGGTTAGGATTATGTTAGCAATTGCTGCATATTTCGATTATGAAATATGGCAGATGGATGTCAAAACCGCATTCCTCAATTGTAATATTGAAGAAGAGTTGTATATGATACAACCTAAGGGTTTTGTCGATCCTAAGGATGCTGATAAGGTATGCAAGCTTCAGTGATCCATCTATGCACTGAAGCAAGCATCCCGTAGTTGGAATCTCCGCTTTGATGAGGTGATCAAAGAGTTTGGATTTGTCCAAACTTATGGAGAGGCTTGTATTTACAAGAAAGTGAGTGGGAGCAATGTGGCATTTCTGATATTATATGTGGATGACATATTATTGATTGGAAATGATATAGATCTTTTAAATAGTGTTAAAAGTTATCTAAACAGCAAATTTTTGATGAAAGACCTTGGTGAAGCTTCATATATATTAGGCATTAAAATCTATAGAGATAGATCAAGGCGCCTAATTGGGCTATCGCAAAGTACATACCTTGATAAGATATTAAAGAAGTTTAATATGGACGGAAGTAAGAAGGGGTTCTTACCTATGTTGCAAGGCAAGACATTGAGTAAGACTCAAAGTCCGGCTACGACGGAAGAAAGAGAGATAATGGATAAGATCCCATATGCCTCAGCCATAGGCTATATAATGTATGCCATGCTATGTACACGACCGGATGTGGCACATGTTATTAGTTTGACTAGTAGGTACCGATCTGATCCAGGTTTGGAACACTAGATAGCGGTCAAGAATATCCTTAAGTACTTAAGAAGAACTAAGGATATGTTTCTTGTATACGGAGGTGAAGAAGAGCTAGTCGCTAAGTGTTATGTCGATGCTAGCTTTGACACCGATCCGGATGACTCTAAGTCTCAATCCGGATATGTATTTCTCTTGAACGGAGCAGCAGTTAGTTGGAGGAGTTCCAAACAACCTGTGGTGGCTGGATCAACGACGGAGGCATAATATGTTGCTGCTTCAGAAGCGACGCATGAAGCGGTTTGGATGAAGGAGTTCATAATGGAGCTAGGTGTGGTTCCTAGTGCATTGGACCCAATGGTGATCTATTGTGACAACAATGGAGCCATAGCGAACGCCAAGGAACCAAGGTCTCACAAGAATTCCAAGCATATTAAGCGCTGGTTTCACTCCATCCGCGAGCATGTCAAGGATGGAGATATAAAGATTTGTAAAGTACACACAGACCTAAATGTAGCAGATCCATTGACTAAAGTTCTCCCTAGGGAAAAACATGATCAACACCAGAAGTCCATGGGTGTTAGATTTATCACTATGTGAACTAGATTATTGTCTCTAGTGCAAGTGGGAGACTAAAGGAAATATGCCCCGAGAGGCAATAATAAAGTTGTTATTATGTATTCCTTGTATATGCTAGATGTTTATTTTGCATGATATAATTGTATTGATAGGAAACCTCAATACATGTGTGTTTAATAAACAAAAAGGTTCCTAGTTATGCCTCTCTTATAGACTAGCTCATTGATTAATAAGATGATCAAAGTTTCCTGATCATGGACATTGGATGTTGTTAATAATGAGGTCACAACATTTGTGAAATGATATGATGAACATTCATCCGAAGTATAGCATTACGGTCAAAGTCATTATGTTTATATTGCAATAACATCATACGAAGTATTCTTAGTCCTTATACCATGAGATCATGTTAATTGCTAACACCGGAAGAGTATCTTGATAACATCAAACGTCACATCGTAACATGGTGACTATAAAGGTGGGTTCAGTGCTACGAAGGTATTATGTTGAGGCTCATGGATCGAGAGTGGAATTTGTCAATCTCGATGATGGATAGATATACTCTGGGCCCTCTCGGTGATATCACATTAAGATAGCTTGCAAGCAAGTGATGTGATCACTAGAATGTTATATCACAGGAACGAGAAAAGAGTGCATGTCAGTAACGGGATCAGACTAGGTATTTGGATACCAATGATCGAATCTCAGACATGTATTATATCATGAGATAAAGGGATTAAGTTACTAGCGTTAAAGGTTCTCACGATCACAGAAGTCATCGTTGAATGTGCATGAGTCAGTATGGATCTCCAAGTCCCGCTTCTGATTATTGATTTGAGAGGGGTCTCAATCATGTCTACATTATTTGCGAATCGTAGGGTGACACACTTAAGGGTTGCCGAACACCATTTTGGAGCACATATGTTTCAGACGAAAGAGTTGCAAAGCGCTGGAATTGTTTCGATGGAAACCGGAATTGATTCGGGTGAAATTGCAGAAACTAGTTCTGCATGTGATATTGAAATATTGCAAGGGGTTTTATGTGAATGTTTTTTAATTAAAATAATTAACATAATTATGAATAAAATAAATAAAAGATTTTTATTAAATGAGAGTTGCATTAAATTTCCACCAAATTTAATGCATGTGAGTGGAACTTTGGGTGGATCTAGAATTGATGTGAGTGGAGCTTCCACCACATGAATGAGGAAGAGGTGGGGGCACCCCCTTGGCCACCGGCCATGGGAGGGGAGGAGCCCCCCTCTCCTATAAAAGGCCCCCCTCTCCTCCCTCACAAAGCACACCTCCTTGTGAAGGATCTCTCTCCCCCTCTAGATATATTCCCCCATGGTCTCGGATTAGCGAGATACATGTTCCCGGTGGCCCTGTGATGTCTACGCACTTCTATTCTTGTAGACAGTTGTTGGGCCTCTAAGTGCAGAGGTTTGTAGAACAACAACAAGTTTTCCCTTAAGTGGATCACCCAAGGTTTATCGAACTCAGGGAGGAAGTGGTCAAAGGTATTCCCTCTCAAGCAACCCTGCAATCAAGATACAAGAAGTCTCTTGTGTCCCCAACACACCCAATACACTTGTCAGGTGTATAGGTGCACTAGTTCGGCGAAGAGATAGTGAAATAAAAGTGGTATGGATAATTATAAGTGGTAACGGTGATAGAAAATAACTTGATGGCGTGGAAGAGACTAAAAGCAGACTTAAACATAGATGGCAGCAAGCAAACATGTAAAGATCTAGTAGAAAACGGTGTTTAGGTGCTTACAAACAAGGCCTAGGGATCATACTTTCACTAGTGAACACTCTCATATAAATATATTCTCTTCATGATACTACTCTTAACTACTCTCCGGTTGAACACTCTAATCGTTGGTAGGGCTATAACAACACACCTCAAAGTTCATATTTCCCATCTAGAAAACCCCACACTGTCACCTTGAGCACTAGATGAGTCCAACAAACACCACAATTTCATAAAGATATCCAACTCCAAATATAACTTATAACAAGTATTTGTAATCTCTAGCCTAAGTGCCACCATGGTGTGCACGCTGTCACTTTCACACACATGAGGAGAGCAGAGATCTATTAAAGCACTTGGGTAGCAACGTAGATCTATACATTACAAGCTCATGATCACAATATGATCATGCATAGAGAGAGAGATGAACACATAGCTATCGGTAGAACCCTTAGCCTCGAGAGAGAACTACTCCCTCATCATCATGGGAATCAGCAACGGTGATGGAGATGGTGGTGGAGATCGATGGATATGGCTCCGGGGGCACTTCCCCGTCCCGGCAGGGTGCCGGAACAGAGACTTTCTGTCCCCCGAATCTCCCCTTCGGTGGCGGCGGCGCTGCGGAACTTTTCGTGGCTGGAGGCTTGACGACTTAGGGTTTATGCATCGGGAGGCTTCTTATAGGCGAAGAGGCAAGGTCACTGGGCGGCCAGGGGGGCCACACCACCTGGTGGCGTGGCCAGGGCTTGCCCGCGCCACCACATGGTGTGGCCACCCTGTGGCCCCTCTCCGTCTCGTCTTCTGGCTCCGTGAGTCTTCCGGTAAAATAGAAAATTTGGCTTTTGTCCCGTCCAATTTCGAGAATATTCATTTTCTAACTTTCCTGGAACCAAAAACAGCAGAAAACATGCAACTGGCACTGTGGCTCTTGTTAATAGGTTAGTCCAAGAAAGTGTATAGCAATACTCCAAAGTGTGGACAAAACATAAGAAAGTAGATATAAAACAAGCATGGAAAATCAAAAATTATAGATACATTTGCAATGTATCAACATCCCCAAGCTTAACTCCTGCTCGTCCTCGAGAAGGTAAGTGATAAAAAGAAAGAATAATTTTTGAGGTGACATGCACCATCATAAACTTGATCAAAGTATTTGTAAAACATTCAAAGCTGGGATCATAGTACTTCAATCATAACATGAAAGACAAAGTTCTAGCAATAAGACAAAGAAACTATGATGCAACATGAAAAGGCACAAACAAAAGATTCATGAATAACAATGCTTTGCAAGACGTTTGTTTGTTTCACATAAAGAAAACATAGCATAATAGTATTCAGCTTGTCCCTCAATGGAGTAGCAAATATAAATGCATAGGACACCTTCAAAGTTCATAAGAGTGACTAGATACAATAGTTTAAAACAAGCAATAACAAGTTATGCATCAATCAACTAGTCTTGGGACAGTGCACATAGAACTAAGAATGGCCACTATGCTCTCAAAGTAGGTGCATAAAGATAGAAGGTGGAGACTCAATATAATGGTGGAAGAAAGGCCTTTTTATAAAAGGAAGTAGGGATTCAAGTCTCATAAAGAGCTTCCAAAAATTATGGTACTGATAGCTTTCAGCTCTCATTGCCCCTATCATAAGCATCTTGAAGGTGATTAAGGTTAAAGTGACACAACTAAGAGGATATTCTTGACAAGTTATAAACCGAAATCTCATGCCCCTTACTTACGAAGACCGATCCTCATGCTACTCAACTTCAGTCACGAGTAAGCTCTTGCCATTGTAAGTACATGTGTATCATTAAGAACCACCAACAGGGTACCCCTTGCACATGATACGAGAGCTTTCCCATAATCAAGATGATAAGGCAAGCAGACAATGAGCATCTCAGCGATCTTTTTATTTGCTATTTGCATTGGTTTTTATTGATGATGCTTCATAGAGTGCGCATTATGGTGATGCTGCAAGTTTCCTCCATGATTAGGCATGGCTTAGGCTAGCGGCCCAGTCGTTTCTCTAACACACATACAAACTCCATGATCTTACAAGTTCCACTTTTATTTCACACCGCCGGGATCCCTAAGCAAAAGAACATGATATCAACGGGGTACAAAGTACAAGTGCAATGTCGAAAGCGTTCCCCATGAAACATGGTTCTGCTAATTTCAACTTATAAAGCGCAAGCATATACGCAACAAAGAAGGACCCAATGGTTCAAGTTTATTAGAGGCAAAAAAGTAAAGTGTGCCATCAAGTTCGTGAGAGCTTTAATCACTAGTTTTCTCATAACAAGTTTAATTTGGAAGGTAAACAAAAGCATGAATATATTTGGAATAGCATAAGCTAGTAGGTAGGTATGGTGGACTCTTTGGAATAACTTGGTTTAGGGAGTTGGATGCATGAGTGGAACTCATACTTTGTTGTGGAGGCTAGCAAAAGACTGGGAGCGACAAACTAAGAGAGCAATAATGGCCATAATCATGCAGAGCGACAAAACATCATTGATCAAAGCATGAAGTGATACTACAAGTTGAAAACTAAAAGATCATGAAGGCTATGGTGACTTGAGATAGTCATAACATGCTGTGAGCATGCGCCAAGTCAACCCAAATAAAGCATCAAAGGAGAATACCACTATACTATGCTTTAATATGCTAAAACAACGCATGATTCATCCAAGGCACATTAAGCAATCTCAATTGTTTATAACAAGTCATGCTACAGAAAAAAATACTAAGCATAAACCCAAAACAATATCAAGCATGGCTTGACAAAGCATAGGCCAGAGTCAAAAACAAGCTCTTTTTACCACATAAGCATGAACTTTCCTACTCTTTTCCAAACCAAACCAAACTATTTGAAAACCAATGTATGAAAGAGGGGGGTCCAACCAATTTATTCAGCAAACTAAGCAAACCAAGCAAACGGAAAACCAAAACGAAAACGAAAAAGAAAAAGAAGATGCTCCAAGAACAACACAACTGTGCATGAAACAATAAAAATGAAGTGTTTGGAAGAAACCTGGGATTTTTATTGATGAAGAAGGAGATGCCTTGGGCATCCCCAAGCTTTGATGCTTGTACTTCTTGGATATTTCTTGGGGTGACACGCGTGGCATCCCCAAGCTTGAGCTTTAGTCCATCCTTCATCTCATTACTCATTCCTTCCATACACCTGAATTTTTTCCTTCATACAAAACTTCACACAATCTTTATTAGCAACATTAGTGCAATCAAGATAATAAGTCTTTGGGTTTAGTTTCAACACCAATAAAACTTCCATTAAAACACAAGCTACTGTAGCACTTCCCTCAAAAATCTCAATTCCCCAAAAGAACTAAAAAAGGAACCAACAAGAAGCAAATGCAGAAAATGGCAGAAATATGTCAAAACAGACCAGTAGGTAAAGTCGAATTTTTTCGAAGACCTTCTGTTGCTCAAATCGAAAAGTGTTGAACTAACAAAAATTAGATAATAACCTGGGGCAGAAGCACAAAAAAGCATGCTTCAAAAGGATGTTCAGAGATTTTACACGAATTTTTACGGTGAAGCACAGAAATCTGTTCCGGGACAGCAACTTTCCCAATCATTACTTCTCTCTCATTAGAGGTTACTCTTGGCACAAAAAGCAGATAAAAAGGATAAGTGAAGTAATAACCTCCAAGACTCATCTAAAACTTTTGGGTTATCTCCCAATAAGAACTTTTCTTTAAGGCCTTTAAGTTAGGCATGATAGTTTGAGAAGATGCTCACATAAGAAATATGAATTGAAGTAAACGAGAGCATCAAGAAGCAAATTCAAAACATATTTAAGTCTAACCCACTTCCTATGCATAGGAATATTGTAAAGAAACAAGTCATGAAAGCACAAAGCAACAAGCATAGTAAAGCAAAACAAGTGCAACTTCAAGACTTTCAACATAAAGAGGGGAAACTTAATATTATTGAGATGCATAAAACCATGTTTCCCTCTCTCATAATAACTTTCAATAGCATCATGAATAAAATTAACAATATAACTATCACATAAAACATTCTTATCATGAGGCACATGCATATAATTATTATTACTCTCCACATAAGCATAGTCATTCTTATTAATCGTAGTGGGAGCAAATTCAACAAAATAGCTATCATTATTATTCTCATCACCATAATCATCAAATATAGGAGGCATATTGTAGTCATAATTAATTGTCTCCTCAATAGTAGGTGGACTGAAAATATCATATTCATCATTGTAATCATCATATATTGGAGGTTTGGTATCATCATAAGCAATATAATAGCTATCTTCCAAAGCTGGGGAACTAAAAAGATCATTTTCATAAAAACTAGCTTCCCCAAGCTTAGACTTTTCCATAGCATTAGCGATAATGGTGTCCAAAGAATTCATACTAACAACATTGATATTAGCATGCAAATAAAGTTCCATAGGTTTTTTAATTTTCTCTTCAAACACTTCATGTCCTAACTCAAGATAAATACTATAAAGCTCTCTATTTTTTTGTTGTTTTCCATTAAGCCTAACTAGTGAAAACAAGAAACAAAAAGAAAAAATTGCAGAATCTAAAGGAAATAACTTCGAGCACTCACACCGGATGATGTGAGTACCTTTTACCTTACCTCCCCGACAACGGCGCCAGAAAATAGGCGTTGCCGTGGGAGGTTCTTATTCTTTAATCCTCCGGTGTGAATACCTTTTACCTTACCTCCCCGGCAACAGTGCCAGAAAATAGCTTGATGTCTATGCACTTCTATTCTTGTAGACAGTTGTTGGGCCTCCAAGTGCAGAGGTTTGTAGAACAGCAGCAAGTTTTCCCTTAAGTGGATCACCCAAGGTTTATCGAACTCAGGGAGGAAGTGGTCAAAGGTATTCCCTCTCAAGCAACCCTGCAATCAAGATACAAGAAGTCTCTTATGTCCCCAACACACCCAATACACTTGTCAGGTGTATAGGAGCACTAGTTTGGCGAAGAGATAGTGAAATAAAAGTGGTATGGATAATTATAAGTGGTAATGGTGATAGAAAATAACTTGATGGCATGGAAGAGACTAAAAGCAAACTTAAACAAAGATGGCAACAAGCAAACATGTAACAGATCTAGTAGCAAATGGTGTTTCAGTGCTTAGAAACAAGGCCTAGGGATCATACTTTCACTAGTGAACACTCTCATATAAATATATTCTCTTCATGATACTACTCTTAATTACTCTCCGGTTGAACACTCTAATCATTGGTAGGGCTATAACAGCACACCTCAAAGTTCATCTTTCCCATCTAGAAAACCCCACACTGTCACCTTGAGCACTAGATGAGTCCAACAAACACCACAATTTCATAAAGATATCCAACTCCAAATATAACTCATAACAAGTATTTGTAATCTCTAGCCTAAGTGCCACCATGGTGTGCACGCTGTCACTTTCACACACATGGGGAGAGCAGAGATCTATTAAAGCACTTGAGTAGCAAGGTAGATCTATAGATTACAAGCTCATGATCACAATATGATCACGCATAGAGAGAGAGATGAACACATAGCTATCGATAGAACCCTTAGCCTCGAGAGAGAACTACTCCCTCCTCATCATGGGAATCAACAACGGTGATGGAGATGGTGGTGGAGATCGATGGAGATGGCTCCGGGGGCACTTCCTATCCCGACAGGGTGCCGGAACAAAGACTTTCTGTCCCCCGAATCTCCCCTTCGGTGGTGGCGGCGCTGCGGAACTTTTCGTGGCTGGAGGCTTGACGACTTAGGGTTTATGCATCGGGAGGCTTCTTATAGGCGAAGAGGCAAGGTCGGTGGGCGGCCAGGGGGCCCACACCTCCTGGTGGCGCGGCCAAGGCTAGCCCGCGCCACCACATGGTGTGGCCACCCTGTGTCCCTTCTTCGTCTCGTCTTCTAGCTCCGTGAGTCTTCCGGTAAAATAGGAACTTTGGCTTTTGTCCCGTCCAATTTCGAGAATATTCATTTTTTGACTTTCCTGGAACCAAAAACAGCAGAAAACATGCAACTGGCACTGTGGCTCTTGTTAATAGGTTAGTCCAAGAAAGTGTATAGCAATACTCCAAAGTGTGGACAAAACATAAGAAAGTAGATATAAAACAAGCATGGAACATCAAAAATTATATATACATTTGCAATGTATCACCTTGCGTCTGGACGGAGTTGCTGCTTTCGCTGATTCGCTGGAGCGAGGAGGTGGAGGTTGTCCGGTGGCTTGAACGTGTGTGCGAGGATGGATGCGCTGCTGATTTGCGGCGCTAGGACTTCCACACGATCTTGAGATCGGCAAGCGTACGACTACATCATCCACGAGTTCCAACTCGTTAACAAAACTCTGTTGTCTTCGAGGGTAAGTTCTCTATGGATGTATATCCACCCGTTGCTTTGTATCTAGTAGATAGATCTTGGCGTATAGTTCTCATCATAGGAATTTATTTGTTTTCTATGCTACGATCCCAACAGATCCCGCTACCGGATCCACCAGAGGAGATGGGCCGCGCGGCTCAGGTGCGACCGGTACTACATGCGGTAGTACCGCCTGGCCTAGAAAAAAACTGATCCCCTTTTTTCTTTTTAATTCAAAAGGCAAATACAAACTTCGATAACTTTTTGATTGGTAACTCCGATTGACCTGAATCCAATTGCGTTGGAAAGAGGGCGACAAGAGCAACCCAATAACAAGTGAAAATATTGGTTATCACCAAGTGAGAATGTGTCAAGTATTATAATGTGAGATACCTCACTTGGTGAGAAACCGGAAAACCGCCAAGATCAAAATCGCAACAAGATATAAAATGGAGATCCGATTTTGATGAACAAGAGCTTGTTATGAAGATTACCACAAGCTCTATATCCTCACATGGATAAGACAAATAAACAACCAAATACGATGATGCAAGTATGCAAAGGTTTGAGCTCTCTCTGAATGATATGATCGAGTTACTCACTCGAGAGCCCCTCTTGATAGTATGGCTATCTATCCTAAACCCAGTATCTCAACTACCAACACGAGACTAGAAAAAGGGAAAAACTATCAAGGATACCTTTGCCTTGAGCATACTTTGACCTTGTCTTCATCGATCCTTAATCACCGAGGATGGCAAGCATCAAACATGAGATCATCTAGGGATGACGCCTTTTGAGCTTGCACAACGCATCTTCTTCTTCATATCTTCCACCTTGGAGCCAACACATACTCCAAGCGATGCCATTGGACAATTCCTACAAGTACAACTTAACACACATATTAGTCCATAAAGATTGTCATTAATTACCAAAACCACACATGGGGGCCCACATGCTCTTTCACCCATGATATAACATTCTTAGTGATCATTATCATTTGCTTGAAAGCTATGTCAATGTGATATCACTGAGAGGGCTCTAAGTATATCTCTCCGTCATCAGGATGGATAAATCCCACTCTTGATCCACGAGCCTCAACTAACACTTTCCAAGTACCTGACAACACCTTTATAATCACCCTGTTACGGTGTGATGTTTGATGTAATCAAAGTACTCTTCCAGAGTCAGTGATTGACGTGATCTCATGGTCTAAGGATAATGGTTACTTTGAATGACGTTATAGTAGTGTAAACATAATGGCATGATTGTGTTACTATACTTTGGGAGTATGTTCATCACATCATTCAATCAATGTTGTGACCTTGTTATTAACAACATCGAATGTCATGATCAGGAAACCTTGATCATTTGTTAATCAACAAGCTAGTGTAATGAGAGGCATCACCGGGAACCTTTTCTTTGTTTATTAAACACACATGTATTAATGTTTCCGTTTAACACAATTATAGCATGGGAAATAAACATTTATCATAAACATGGAATATAATATGATAACCATTTTATTATTGCTTCTCGGGCATATTCCTTTCAGACTCCCACTTGCACTAGAGTCAATAATCTAGTTTGAAAAACTTGGGCATTCAACACCCATGGCTTTCTAGTGTTGTATATACGCGTTTGCTAGTGGCAAACATAATCTCCGAATCTGATGCTTTCAGATCCGTGTGTATTTGCATGTCTTTGCGTCTCTACGCATCACTCATTCTCAAATGAGATGGCATTTGTATAAATTTGGTCGTTTGGTGAGACCTTAGTTCCTTAAGGTTTAAAACATGTTGATACTATTGTCATACAATAGATCTTCATATTACTAGCCCATGGAGAACCACACCTAGTTCCTTTGCTGCTACTATAGAAGTAGACTTAGCCTTTCGTTGTAGTGTCCATCACAATACTTAACTTTTGGAACTCATCCAAAACTATCATGGAACTTTCTTCCATTACATTGTGCCACCTTAACCTATAGCCTAAATTGAGATAAACTTAATTTGTATCTTGTGGCAATACTAGTGGCAATGTAACAACTTACAATGAACTATCTGTTTAGTTCCAATGTAACATTTTACAATGAACCATTTGTATAGTGCCAATGTAACACTTTAGAATGAACTATCTTTCTAGCATCAATGTAACTAACCCAGACTTTTGGCTCATGGGTTCTACACACCCCCATAGATCCACCGCTTAGGTTTGCGTTGAGATGGAACCATACTAAGTAAGGCAAAATTGTGAGAAAATACTAGTTATCTAAATACAGAGCATACAAGTACATGTAGCTGATCGATACCACTGCCACGAACCCCATAGAATTAAAAGCTGACCCAATAAATTATGACCATATGAGACGAACATGTCCGAACATGAAGCTCCAATTGAATATAGAAATAAATAGCCCCATCTACCATTGCTTCTATGCTCCATAAAACAAAAAGTTGGATCTTCTAACAGTCTAGAGATCTAATAATTTCCATACTTCTCCAATTTGGTCAGTTTTACACAGCGCAATTGAATGCATAGTCTCTTAGGTTCCATTTGCTAATATGGAGTTCTCTGATAATTTGATCTGGTGTTTTCCTCACAGTCTAAAACCTTGGATTTATGCATCTTTTGCTATCGGAGTGGCAAATTGTTTCTTCGGCCAAGATGAACTTGTGCAAAGACCGGTCACCTACAAAAGCAAGACTGTGTGCCTTGACACTATTGTCCAGGAAGCAAGGTATTGTCTAGGAAGCGAGGAGGTGAAGCAATTAAGAACTTTTTTAGCAGAAAGCAATTAAGAACTAGATGAACTTATGTGGAGCAGCAACAAGGAAGAAAATAGTGTGGTGATGTTGCGGGCAAGTACAACTACCTCCAACGGGTGGATTGACTTTGGTGCCCAAGCTTGGTATAGAGCATTGATATTTGTGGGCCAGGGAGTCACTACTAGGAAACAACCTATAGATAGACAACATATTCAGTGGCGCATATGTGAAAATATGCGCCACAGATATATATCAGTGGCGCACTAGAAAACATGCGCCACAGAAGTTTGGCACTTCAGTGGCGCACGAAACCAATATGCGCCACAGAAGTCCATATTTCTGTGGCGCATATTTTCGTGTGCGCCACTGAAGTGTCAAACTTCTGTGGCGCATATAGACGTATGCGCCATAGAAGGTTGATGGGACCAAGCAGCAAAAAAGGGGGAGAAACTTCTGTGGCGCATATGTCCATATGCGCCACAGAAAGTGATGTTTCTGTGGCGCATATAGGTGTATGCGCCACAGAACAAGCATATAGGGGGGGAGGGGGGAACAGATCCCATCCCCCCTCTGTGGATCGCCTTTTCAGTTTTGTAAAAAATAAACAAAAATGATAGAAACTTCAAAAAAATAATTCCTTTAAGTTGTAGTTAGATTTTAGGGTATAGATCTAGACAAAATTGAAAAACATGAATTTTAATGTATTTTGCAAAAATAGGTCATGGCACGGTAAAACGGCTATAACTTTTGCATACTATGTCGAAAAAAATCTTTAACCTATCAAAATGACCGTCTCGAAATTTTCTACTCGATTTCAATTGCTAGAAGCCGTTGAAGATTTTGTAGATTCCCCAAATTCCAAAAGAGTAAAAAGTTATGGCAGATAGAAGATTTTTTCCTGCAAAAAAATAAAAAAGGGGGAGAAACTTGTGTGGCGCATTTCCCCATATGCGCCACAGAAGTCTTGGGCAGGATTCGAAATTTGAATCCCGCCGGTGCCCCTTCTCCTTATATTCTCCCCTTCTCCTCCACTTCTACTCCCCCTCCATACTTCTCCCTCCACTTCTCCTCCCCTCCATATTTCTCCCCTTCTCCTCCACTTCTCCCTCCACTACTCCTCCCCTCCATACTTCTCTCCTTCTCCTCCACTCTCCGGCGACATCCACCTCCGGCCATGTCTACCTCAGTGACCTCCTCCTCCGGCGACCTCCAACACCACCGACGACCTCCTCCTCCTCCTCCACCACCACCACCATCTTCGGCGGCCTCCTCCAACCATCTCCGGCGAGCCCTTCCTCCACCTCCGGCGGCGGCCTCCTCCTACTACTACTCGGAACACCTCCGACGGCCTCCTTCTCCTCCGACCATCACATCTGATCCACCTCCGGCGACCCTCCCACCTCCGGCCAGATCTGGACCGCCTTTTTTTTGAAATTTGAAAAAAACTTCTATGGCTCATATTGGCCATATGCGCCACTGATGTTTGAGATCTGGCCCGCCTTTTTTTTGAATTTTGAAAAAAACTTCTGTGGCGCATATTGACCATATGCGCCACTGAAGTTTGAGACTTCTGTGGTGCATTTTGAAATGCGCCACTGAAGTTTGTTATCAGTGGAGAGGTATCAGTGGCGACTAAGATATGCGCCACAGAAGTCCCATTTCCATGCGCCATAGATGGGCTGTTTCCTAGTAGTGAGTACCGAGCTACAATGAGATACGACGCAGATTTAATAGAGCATATGTTAGATGTGAGATGTAATACAGGTTCTTACAGTGGACCTGGAGACAGATGTCAATGAGGGACATCGGTGGGTGTGGCACCCAGGAGCTGCAATGCAATTCTCTAATGTAACACTTTACAATGAACTATTTGTCACTTCTACATATAAAATATATATTCTTAGTTCTTCCGAAGATCATAAGAATATCCTTACTATCGTCCAATGATCATCTTATGAGTCACCCTGGTGTATACTCATAACATTTAGAGCATAGGACATATCTGGATATGTACATATCACAATATGATTAATTAAGATATTCATATGATTTTACTCACAAAGTGCCAAAACACTTGAATCTCTTTTATCAAGATATTCATGTGTTTTTACTCACCAAGTGTCAAAACACTTGAATCTCGATTCACTCATCAAGTATCAATATACTTGAATCTTGATCAACCTTTTCCATGTGGCAAGAACCTTTATCATCGTTTCCATATTAAACTCATTCAATATTTCATCTATGTACATTTGGCATAACCATATTAATGTCTCAATCTATCCAAATAGACTTTGATGCCAAATATTCTCTGGTTTTTCCCAAACCTTTCATTTAAATCTAATTTTAATGAAATCCTTAATTTGTGTCAATTAAAGATACATTATTTCCAATCAACAATATCTCTTATACACAATGTATTAGAAACATGTCTTGGTGCTCTGATACGTCCATTTTGCATCACTATTTTATATCATAATTTACTATTATTCATTGATATATTTCATATTAAGAGATGTACTTATGTTATTTCATATATTTTTGCATGATTGATGACTTTTGGAGGATGAACCACAAGATTGAGGATTCTGATGGAAAAAGCACTGCCCATATGCAATATTTGCGAAGATCAGAAAATCCCAGAAAATATATGGAAATTCCTATTTTTCCAGAAGATGAAGAATGCTAGAAGGGGAAATGGAGATGGGCCATAGGGGGCCCACACCACCCCCTAGTGTGGGCCCCCCTGGGCCGCGCCACCAGGTGGTGTGTCCACCCTGGCACACCTCTAGCATTGCCCTTTGGCGTATATAATCCCCTTGAAACCCTAAGACTCGGGGAGCGACCATAGAAAGATTTCGCCGCCTCTGTAGGGCGGAAACTACAGAGAGAGAAAGAGCTCTCCGGCAGGCAGGAATCTGCCGAGGAAATTCCTTCCCGGAGAGGGGAGATCGTAGCCATCAACACCATCATCAAGCTAGACTTCATCAAGATCATCATCATCATCATCATCATCATCTGCACCATCAGCTCCACCAGCACCATCACCACCACTCCATACCGCTGTAACAATTGGGTTGAATCTTGCATAGTTCTTAGGGGAAACTTTCCCGGTGTTGATTGCTTACTGTAGTTGATGCTATTGAGTGGAACCATTGAATTATTGTTCATGTTCAGATTGTTACTTATCATTATTTCATCTCTGATCTTGATCCATATGATGTCTCGTGAGTAGTTCGTTTAGTTCTTGAGGACAAGGGAGAAGTCATATTGTTAGTAGTGGAATTGTGTTGAGAACGATTTAATGGTTTGATATTTAAGTTGTGGTGCTATTCTTCTAGTGGTGTCATGTGAACATCGACTACATGATACTTCACCTTTATGGGCCTAGGGGAATGCATTGTGTATTTGGCTACTAATTGTGGGGTTGCCGGAGTGACAGAAACCTAAACCCCCATTAGGAAACCTTTGCATAAGGGAGTGTAGGATCTCAGAGTTTAAGGTTGTGGTTAGGTTTTATATTAATTACTTTCTTGTAGTTGCGGATGCTTGCAAGGGGTATAATCAAAAGTATGTATTAGTACTAGTAAGGTCAGTACATTAGCATAGGTTCACCCACACAATACTTATCCAACCAGAGAAGATTAATCAACTATATGAAGCAAAAGCACTTGACAATATTCCCATGTGTCCTCGAGAACATTTGGTCATCTTAAGTAATACAACCGGCTTGTCCTTTGCTAAAGAAAGGATTGGGCCACTTCCTGCAATTATTATTATTGTCTTTTATTTACTCACACTTTATTTATCTGCATTATCAAAAAAAAACCTAAAAATCTGTTTGCTAAGTATTTACAGAGAATTCCTGATCCAAACCACTTGTCAACACCTTCTGCTCCTCGTTGGGTTCGACACTCTTATTTATCGAAAGTACTACGATACACCCCTATACTTGTGGGTCATCAAGACTATTTTCTGGCACCGTTGCCGCGAAGTGAAGCGCTATTGAAGAGTGGAATTGGTAAAGCAAACTTCTACTGTTAGTATTATTTATTTGTGTTTGTTACTTTATTTTCAATATGGATAATTCACTTAGTTTCTTGTTTCAGAATGCTACTACCACTACTAAGGTAGTATATGAACCACCACCTGCTGAAATTGATCCTTTTAAAATACCTACAAAAATTGTTGATCGTGTTATGGATAACTACTACCTTGGAGATGAAACTGTCCATCCCAGTGATCATTTGCTTTTTATACATGAATTATGTGGATTGTTCAAGTGTGCAGATATTACAACAGATCAAGTTAAGAAAAAGTTATTCTCTGTATCATTGAAAGGCAGAGCTGAGGAATGGTATAATCTGCTAAAGAATGGCCAATCTCTTGAATGGGAGGAAATTGTACCTCTCTTTTATTCCAAATTTTATCCTCCTAGTGAGATTCATAAAGTTCAGAATCAAATATATAACTTTTGGCCTCGTGACGGAGAGAGTACCGCCCAAGCTTGGGGGAGATTGAAGTTACTAATGCTCAGATGTCCTATTCACAAGGTCCCTAATAATATTATTATCAATAACTTTTATACAAGGCCTTCTCTTCATGATAAGGATTTATTGGATGCTTCTTGTGCTGGATCATTTACACATATGAAAGAATAAGAGAAATGGGATCTTCTAGGCCGTATTCAAGACAATGCTGAAGCATGGGAGAATGATAAAGGAAGAAAGTCAGGTATAAATTATGATTATGAATGCATTAAATCTTTTATGGGAACTGATGACTTTCATAATATTAGTGTTTCTTATGGTCTTGATTCTCAAAGTATTGCAAATTGTTTTAAGGCCTTTGCCTCTTATATTGAAATTCCTAAAAAGAAATGGAACAAGTATCATGAGCCATATAAAGATACTGTTAATTGTGTTCCTGCTAGAAATGCTAAAGTTTATACTGCTGATCATATTTTACCTGAACCTCACATCGAGAAAATATCTTTCCCTGTTAAGGTAAAGGAACATTCTATGATAACTAGTATGGTTACAAAAGTACAAAGAAAGCTATAGAACCTTATGGACAAATAGATGTTGAACCTGGAGTAGCAAATGTGAAAGACCTTGTCACTAAAAATGTAGAAGATGGAAACATTATCCTTTGTAAGGATACTTCTAATATTGTTTCACATCCTAGTAGAACTAGGAAAGCTAGTGTCCCTATGTTTTTTGTCAGAATAAGTGATTATTGCTACTATGGTTCATGTGATAGTTATATCGTTAAATTTATTCATGATGCTGAAAGTTATTATGAGAGAGGGAAAAATGTTTTTATGCATCTCAATAATATTAAGTTTCCTTGCTTTATGCTGAAAGTCTTTATGTTGCACTTGTTTTGCCTTCCTATGCTAGTAGCCTCTTATTTCAATAATTTGTTTTCTTACAAAATTCTCTTGCATAGGAAGTGGGTTAGACATAAATATGTGTATATTTTCTTCTTGATGCTCTATTTTACTTCAATTCATATTCTTATGTGAGCATCATTGAAATTATCATGCCTATCTTAATGAATATAAAGAAAGAGCTTTTTGGGAGACAACCCATTATATTTTTTGCTTTTAGTTTATTTTTGTTTATTTTAGTCTTGGAAGTTATTGCTTCTGTAATAACCTCTCCTTATCCTTTTTGTTTGGTTTTTGTATCATAACATTTAGAGCATAGGACATATCTAGATATGTACATATCACGGTATGATTGATTAAGATATTCATATGATTTTACTCACAAAGTGCCAAAACACTTGAATCTCTTTTATGAAGATATTCATGTGATTTTACTCACCAAGTGTCAAAACACTTGAATCTTGATTCACTCACCAAGTATCAATATACTTGAATCTTGATTCAACCTTTTCCATGTGGCAAGAACCTTTATCGTCATTTCCATATTAAACTGATTCAATATTTCATCTATGTACATTTGGCATAACCATATTAACGTCTCAATCTACCCAAATAGGCTTTGATGCCAAATATTCTCTGGTTTTTCCCAAACCTTTCATTTAAATCTAATTTTAATGAAATCCTTAATTTGTGTCAATAAAAGATACATTATTTCCAATCAACAATATCTCTTATACACAATGTATTAGAAACATGTCTTGGTGCTTCCACTTAATTTCTTGCAAATGCGAGCATCTTCATCGTCTCTGATGAAATTAAACATTTTCATCAAGGTGAAGTTTCCAACTCCGCTATGCTTATTTCAACTATTGAAGTTTGCATTCATTTTTAACATCCTTTGATTTAACAAAACCCTTCGGACTATGTGACGTATACGTCTTTGGTAACCATTCATTTAGAAGAACATTGTTTTGTTTGTTCAACTAGCATATACAACAATTGACATATGTAGTGGTTGCTACAGTAATCCATCTAGACTAAATATCACTACGAAAGATCGAATCTTGCTGTATTCAACTCCTTGAACATTGTCTAAACTCTTTACCAACCCGTTGACTATTTCATAGATGTGAAACATCCATGCTTGTATTTTTATAGATCCAAATACGACTGATAGGCTTTATACCTTTCAGAGGGTCTTCCAAGTTCAGTAACTTGGTTTCTCATGTATGGAACTATCATAGATTTTATGGCTTCAAGCCATTTGACGAAGTCATGGCCTATCATCGCTTCTTTGCATGTAGTTCTATTGTCCTCTGATGAGTGCATATCTACATCATGTTTTATATTATTACGTTGCATTGTAGATGATGAGGGTTTAACTCATCAATGCCCATTGTTATGGACTTGGGTTTTGGAGAAGGAGGGAGCACTGGAGACATCTATCAGCTAGAAAACAAGCACACAGGGGAGTCAAAGATTTACCCAGGTTCAGGCCTCGTAGAGGTCCCTACTCGTGCTTGTCTGCTCGTGGAATTATTGAAGGAATCGAAGATTACAATGGTGCGTAGATGCAATCTGGCGAGGGTGGTGGAAAACTAGGGTTGTGTGTGTCCTCCTCGTCGCCCCTCCTAGCCTTTATATACGTAGGCTAGGTCTCGGGTAGCAGGTCGAGTCGGTTACAAGTTAGGGTTTTCCCCTTCAAACTTTCTATCTTTAGCTTCTTCTTGTTCTTCAAACAATCGAGAGTCCGTAGGTTACTCGAGTCCTTCATTTGGGCCTTGGCGACACCGTGGGCCTTTACGTATTTAGGCCGTATATACCAAGCTCGAGTACCTGTAGGGTATACCCATGTCAGTAGCCCCCGAGTGTCCAGTGGAATCGCAGATTCGACTGGGGACTTTTTGAAGTCTTTCGAGTGCATGAATGAGTATATTTTCGATTGCTTTGTTTGTGTCATAGGGATTGTTGATGTGCGTGCCTAATTTATCCGATGTATCGGTATCAGTTAACCACCTTAGGGTGAAACAACACAATCTACTCGAACTCGAGTCCCTGGACTCGAATCTGGAAAAGTGCTGGTGTAATTCGACTCAAGCCGCGGAGGTCTTACAGGAGTCAAATTCCAGTTATATGGGTGTGAGCACTCAACGCGTCCGTCAAGGCATGTTCATCGTACCTGTAGGCACGGATACATTTCTGGTAGTGCGCAACTAATGCGTTGCCAGACCTTATTCAGGTCTTACCTTCACGTTGTAAGCGCGGCATCTGAATTTTATCATCGCGGAGACGATTCGGGTGACCCAGGAGACGCAGTCTCTTTGTAGGGAAAAATTATGAGGCGGTGTCGCCATGAGCTTCGAGTGTGGATGTTATCAACAAACAGTTTTTGGAATAAATAATCATAGAGTGCGCGACCAGCGCTCCCTATGGGAGTAGCCCCCGAGTGCCTGGTTGAGTCGAAGACTCAGGCAGGGACTAAAGAACTTTTGTGAATGCTGTCGTCTTTTGTTTGCTTGTTTCAGTCGAATTTGTTTCCGGCGCTCCCTATGGGAGTAACCCATATCCATAGTCGAACCGTATTTCGAGTGGTTGGGTTTGCCTTTGATTGTCCATGTTCCTATAAAAAGAAGAGAAAAATCATAGGGTGCGCGACCAGCGCTCCCTATGGGAGTAGCCCCCGAGTGCTTGGTGGAGTCGAAGACTCAAGCAAGGACTAAAGTAGTCAAAGTCTTCTGCTGCGTAGCTTTGATGACGTCAGTGCTGACGATTTCATGACCTCAGTTGCCCACGTTAGCGAGTTTGACGGGACGTGACGAGCAGTGGGTCCCACTCCCTGACTTTGATTTGACTGGGCGTGCATAATCTTTATTTTAACTGTGCCTCCTTGATTTCCGCGCGTAATGGGAGCAGTGGAGGGACAGTTCGCATTTCCACTCCTCCACGTGTATAGCATGATGTTTTCCACGCGTACAGTAGGGTTTTTCTGAGCCGTTGGATTGCATCTTCCAGGGGTTAAGTAGTGGTGCTATGACGGTAATTTCTCATCTGCTCGCATTCATCCTTTGCTTCCATCGCCATTGCCGCTACTCCTTTGCTTTCCCTGCGCTCATTTCTTCCACAACGCTGGACCAGCTCCGCTCGTTTCCTAGCTACTTCCTTCGGTCACATCGCCGCCGCGCAATGGGGAAGAAGAAGGGAGGTGCTGCGGCCGATTCCGCGGCTACCACTGCTGCGGCGAAGAAGAAAGGCGGCTCCGCCGCTGCGGGCACTAGCACCGCCGTCGCCGGGAAGAAGAAGGGCCCGGGCACCCGCGTCACGAATGGCGCGTGGCGTCCCTCCATCATCAAGTCATCTGATCTTCGTCTTCTCCGCCAAGACGGAGTGCTGTCCGACGCAGTCGCCGACGCGCACGTCCCCGGCAGTGAGATAATTCCTTCTCCCCCCGCTGGTTTTCGAGTGATGTTTTTGGCATTCATCATTCGCGGTCTCTCCTTGCCCCTTCACCCCTTTTTTAGGGGCCTCCTTTGTTTCTACGGGCATCAGCTCCATCAGCTGACCCCGAACTCTATCCTCTACATCTCTTGCTTCATCACCCTTTGCGAGTGCTGGCTCGGAATCGAGCCACACTTCAGCCTCTTCAAGCGCCTCTTCAAGTTGAAGCGCCAATCTGCGTCTGGCTCTTTAGTCTACGATGTAGGTGGTTGCGGAATTCACGTCGACCCATCCATCACCTATTTCGACATCAAGCTCACAGCGTCCGTCCAAGGGTGGAGGGACAAGTGGTTCTACGTCCGCGATGAGAAGGTTGGCGAGGAGCACTTTGGACTCGCACCGTTCGATCCTGCGACACCGTGCAAGAGGAGGCGCTCCTGGAAAAATATAGTCATGCCTGGTGAATCCGCGGAGACGGATGTGCTGTACGAGCGCGTCTGTGACCTCGAGAGTTGCCTCGGCAAAGAGGAGGGAGGCTGTACCCTCATTCGCGCATGGCTGCGCCATCGCGTCCAGCCCTTATAGGCCAGAGTCCACCCCATGTTTCAGTGGACTGGCACTAACGATCCCACTCGCGTGTCTGCCGATGGCATGTCCGCGAGTGAGGTGGACAAATGGGTTCAACTGGTCACCAAGTACACCTTCAAAGATGTGCTCCCCAATGAGCCAGTTGTTCCTCCATTTGATGCTGCTAACCCTCATCCCGAGGTATAGTTGTGCTGCACAGTAGCTTAGTTTGTCGATTGCTTCTCTGCTGTTTCTTATCTTTGTGCTAATTTTGTTTGTCTGTACACAGGATTGGGCGGTGTCACATTGTATGCCCCCTCTACCTGAGGGGATTATCCCTCACGAAGCCTTGGAAGAGGACGAGTCGGAGTCGACTGTCCCCTCTGATGTGGAGGAGGAAGCCCCCGAGTCCGGTAGTCTGGATACTCGCAAGCGTTCGCGCAACAAGGATTTCGATGCATCGCCTCCTTCGACTCCGGAAGATGCAGGTGTTGGTGCGAAGTCGCCGATCCCTGCTATTCCTGTGAGCGCCATGGCACCATCCTCTCGCAAGAAGATGCGATTGCCCAAGGAGTCCTCGTCAGAGTCGGGGGAGCCCACTTTTAACTTTGACAAGTTTGATTGGTAAGTTTTCTAGTTTGTTTGCTCTTCACTGGATTTGCCCTTTTTGGTCCGTCTCTAGATTTTGTCTTGTTCTTGATGTTGATTTTGTCTTTGCAGTCAAGAGACGCCGTCATCTTCTGGCGACGTCCAATTTTTGAAAGAATCAGGAGTCGCGACCTCAAGGGCCAAGAAAGAGGTCGAGCGCGCTCCTTCCCCTCCACTGGCGGCCCACTCCAGGCACAACTCTTCCAGTTCTCCGCACGAAGGGGAGCATCGAATGGTTGCCCGGATGACGGTACAACAGACAACTTTGAAGTCATTGGAGGATCATGTAAGTGTAGATTTTCTTCTTTTAATGTTGAAGTCGATGTTATCTATTGCTTCTACTGATCCCTCGTTGTGCGATAGCTCCTTGTGAAGGAAGCCGCTCACTTGGCGGAGCAAGTGCTTGCGATGGGCCGCCAACATGCAATGCTGGAGATGCATCATCGCGTGGTCGAAAGTAAGTGTTTTTCATTTCCTCTTCTTCTCCTTTTTATATGGTCGATTGATAGTCAATCCCTTTAGTTTTGTAGCTGAACATAACGCCCTCCTGCGCAACGCTGCCACCATGGAGAAAACCCTCGCCGCGGCTGTGAAGGGCCGTGATGAGACAATCGCGGCGCGTCACGAGGCGCAAAGGCACGAAGAGGATCTGCGTGCCTCCTTCGCAGCCGGGGAGAAGTTGTTCGAAGAACACCTTTTCTCGATTGCCAAGGCCCTCTCAGGTACTTTTCTTTGGATATCGTTATCCTTCTCTGCTCGACGTTTTGCCGTTGGCGCTGATGCTTTGTCCATGTGTGGATTCATGTACAGATGCTGGCGGTTTGAGCTTCGACCCGCAGGCCCTTCGTCGCGATGATGCTCTAGCGGGTGCACTGTCGGCAGTCGAAGACCGCAGCGCCGCCGTTCAGGGTACGCTCTCCAAGGCCAAGGGCGTTCTCAGTCGTCTCCGAGAGGAGCTGATGCCCAAGGCTGAGCTAATCGAGAACATGGACAAGCTGGTGGAATCACTCGCCGGGGGTGTTCCTTCCAGCTTCAAGAACTCACTCCGCGCGGCTGGTGCGTCCATGTCACTTGCCATGGTGTAGGCCCACGGAGTCGAGATTGATCCTGTCGCGGTGTCGAAGGCGATGCCTGTTAGCTCGGTGACCAGCAGGTAGTCTTTGCTCCTTTCGCGACTGCCTGTGGTAAATATGGGCCGCAGCTGATAAACACGGTTGCGAAGTATTCTGAGGAGCTACAACGCGCCAAGAAGGCGGCAAAGGCTGCGACATCAGGGGCTGGCGGAAAGGTAGTGGCATCTGACACTGCCACGGACTCGATGAAGCCCCCAAAGCCGTCGAAGTCGAAGAAGCCAATCGCTCCTTAGTGACTTTGTAATAGTTAACTAGTTTATGTCCTTTGTTAAGAACATGCCTGCTGGCGAGTGTATCTGCTGATACTTTTGCTGGTCTTGAATGCACTTGAATCTTTTGTCTTTGTGTTGATTTGGTCGTCTTATTTGTTTTTATCTTGGCTTGTGGTAGGGTACATCAAGTGATCCTTTGAGGGAAACTCAGGACTCGCCGCCTCTTGATGATACTTTGGCACCGCCGTGCTCCAGGGTAGATGAGCTGTCGCTCCTTTCGCGACTGCGTGACCACGTGAAGCAGCTGGAGCGTGAGTTGCCCGTGCTCCGCGGTAACGTGGATGTATGGAAGTTGAAGGCAGAGAAAGCCGCCGCCCGAGAGCAGTATCTGCTTGACGAGGTGACACAGCTGGGCGACCAATTCAAGTGTTAGTTTGCTTGCTCTTATATTTCCTTGTAGTCACTCGCGATGGTGCGCTGTACTTATGCTGATGTTGCTGCTTCGTGTAGTTGTCAGCGCGCGTCATCCGCAGGATGAGAAGGATAGAATTGCCATTCGTATGCATGATCTCACCCAGGAGCAACTTCAATAGAGTGGATACTTCTGGGTAGATCATGATCGTGCGATTGCGCTGGCGACCCTGCAGGATCGCGCGTCGCGAGTGCTGCACTTCTTAAAGAAGTCACAGTCTTGCTTGAAGAACATTTATCGGACGATGTTTCTGCTGGATGTTACTTCATCGAGCTTGCTGGCCCTCCTTGCCAAGTTTCAAGACCTGACCATGGTTCGCGAGTGCGTGAGGCAACAATTGGTGGCTGGTGCCAAGGCTGCTCTATCACTGGTGCGACTGCATAGGCCTGATGTATATGTTGCGGCAATTGTGGCTGGGCCGCCTGTGCCACCAGCAGGTTCTTCCTGGAATATGGTGCCGCACTACCAGGCTGTGGATCGCCCAACAGAAGAGATCGTCAACTTCTTTGAGGAACAAACCAACATTCTCTTGCTGTAGTAGTAGCTTAGTTTGTATCCTGCACATAAGTGTACCCTGTGTTGTAAAGTTTGTATAAATGTTGTATATAATTTATTGTCGAATATGTATAAAGAGCTCTGTGAGCATGAAGTGCGTTGCACTATGCGAGTACTTTTCATTAACCTGGCCATGCTCTTATCTCAGTCCCTTGCCAACCTGTCAGGTGCGTTGCAGCTAGTTTGATGTTGTGTCAAGGGTTTCGATTGATGTGCCAGCTACTCAGGATATCACGTTTTGGTTCGTAGAATAGATGTATATAGGGTGGCGCAGCCCCCGAGTAGATAAATTGGAAAAAATAAAGGAGAATACATAGTTTTGGGGCACTTAGCTTTATTTATTCGAAGGACAATACGAAGTACAATGTGTGGCTAAGTAGCCTTGGTCGAGTGCCTTATTTGTGATCTAAAAGTAAAAGCAACTAAGGGTAGAAGCGTCGCAGTTGTGCGACGTTCCAAGGGTTGGAGTATGCGACTCCTGTCTCTAAATCTTGAAGGCGATAGGCGCCACCTGGGATTACTTCTGTAATCACGTATGGTCCTTCCCAGGGGGACTCGAGCTTGAGATGTCCCTGCTTCTTCAGTCGCAGGACCAGGTCGCCTTCTACGAAGGATCTGGGGCATAGCCTCCTATTGTGGTAGTTGCGCAGGTTCTGCTGGTAGATCATTGATATTTCCGTGAAGATTTCTCTTGCCTCGTCAAGGAGGTCGACGGAGTCTTAGAGTGCGAGGGATGACTCTTGTTCGCTGTAAGCGACCACGCACAGCGCCTTGTACCGTACCTCAGCGGGTAGCACTGCCTCGGCTCCATGCACCATAAATAATGGCGTGTAGCCCGTGGCACTGTTTGGAGTTGTGCGTAGGCTCCAGAGTACGGATTGCAGTTTGTCTGGCCAGCAACCCGCGGCTTGTTCGAGTGGCCGGAGGAGTCACTTCTTGATGCCGCCGCAGACGAGCCCGTTTGCTTTTTCCACCTGACTGTTGGTCTATGGATGTGCTACAGAGGCGTATGTGATGTTGATCACCAGATTCTCACAGAATTCTTGGAACTCCTTGGATGTGAAGTTCGTCCCTTTGTTTGTGATGATGTTGTGCGGTACTCCGAAGCGGTAGACGATGGATTCGAAGAACTTAACTGCGCTGTGTCCTGATTGGTTGGTCATTGGCATGGCCTCAATCCACTTGGTGAATTTGTCGACTACGACCAAGAGGTAGACGTAGCCTCCTCGTGAGGACCTTGGGAGGTTGCCAACCATGTCGAGTCCCCATTGCGCGAAGGGCCAGGCCAATGGAATTGGCTGGAGCTCTGCGCCCGGTGCGTGCGGCTTGTCCACGAATTGTTGGCAAGCGTTGCATTTCTGGATGATGTCCTTGGCATCGCGCATGGCCGTAAGCCAATAGAATCCAGCTCGTAGAGCTTTGGCGACGAGGGCGCGACTGCCGGCATGGTGCCCGCAGGTCCCCTCATGGATATCGAGGAGAACAGCTCTTCCATCGGCCATGGAGACGCATCGTTGGAGTAATCCTGTGATGCTGCGTTTGTACAGTTCGCCGTTGATAACAGCGAATGCCTTGGATCGCCGCGCGATGTGCCGCGCATCAGTCAGATCGTCCGGTAGCCTTTTGCTGAGGAGGTATGTGATGTACGGTTGTGTCCAGGATTGCTCAATCATCATGACGCTCATTGGTCCCTCGAGTCCTGTGTCCAGCTCCAAGTCATCGAGTGCCATTGACTCATTGGGCGGCGTAGCCCCCGAGTCTGTTGCTGCGCTTGTTTTCTTCTTTGCAGCCTTTGGCTTGATGGAGCGTTCGCAGATGCGCCCGAGAAATACCCCGGGTGGTATGGGGGCGCAGGTAGAGCCTATGTTGGCGAGTGCGTCCGCCTCTTCGTTGCTTTCACGACCTACGTGCCGCAGCTCGCAACCGTCAAAGTCTCCTTCGAGTGTGTCATAGAGGTCATGGTACACGATCATGTTGTCATTCAGTGCGTCACACTCATGAATTGTTTGGTTGACGACCAACTTGGAGTCGCTGTAGATGATGAGCCTCTTGGCGCCGCAGGCTTTTGCCATCCTCATCCCGTGCAACAGGGCCTCGTATTCAGCTTCGTTGTTGGAGGCTGTGAACTACATTCGCAGGATATACTTCAACTTGTCCCCTTGAGGTGATGTCAGTATGACACCTGCGCCTGCTCCGTCCTTCCGCTTGGACCCATTGAAGTGCATTGTCCAAAGGTAGGACATATCTGGTTTGTCCAGGAGCTGGTTCTCCATCCAGTGCACGAGGAAGTCAGGGAGAACTTGCGACTTGATTGCGTCGCTCTTTTCGTATGTGATGTCTCGTGGAGACAATTCTATTCCCCAAAGCGTGACTCGTCCCATGGCGTCGGGGTTATTGAGGATATGCCCCAACGGGGCGTTGTTGACCACCACGATTGGGTGTTCCTAGAAGTAATGGCGCAGTCGTCAGGCGGTCATGAAGACACCGTACGCCAGCTTCTGGTAGTGCGGCTACCGCTGTTTTGTTGGCGTGAGGACCTCACTGAGGTAGTATACTAGGCGTTGTACCCCGTGGACCTTGTTTTCCTCGGCTCGCTCGACGACGAGCACTGTGCTGACCACCTGGTTGGTGGCAGAGATATATAGCAACAGTGGTTCCCTTTCCCGTGGAGTCACTAGTACTGGCGAGGTGGATAGAAGGCGCTTGAGATCTTCGAATGCTTCCTGCGCTTTGTTGGTCCACTCGAACTTTTCAGCTTTGCGGAGGAGTTGGTAGAAGGGCAGCGCCTTTTCACCCATCCGGCTGATGAATCGACTGAGGGCCGCGATTCGCCCAGCCAGCTGCTGAACGCCCCTTATGTTTTCGGCTTCTCCATGGGCAGTATGGCTTTTATTTTCTTCGGGTTTGCCTCGATTCCCCTCGTGGAGATGAGGTACCCGAGTAGTTGCCCAGATGGCACGCCAAAGGCGCATTTGTCCGGATTGAGCTTGATCCGGTAGCGGTCGAGGTTGGCGAAGGTTTCGCGCAAATTGTCGATTACGGAGGCTTCTTCCTTGGTCTTGATTACTATGTCGTCGACATAGACTTGAATGTTGCGACCCAGTTGTTCCTTGAGGCAACTGGTACCAACACCGTGTTGGCGAAGTGCTTTCCTTGATCTCGCGTATGAACTTGGCATCGAGGAGTCTATTGATCTCCATTCCAACTGCCTGCACTCGTGGCTCAAACAATCGCCGAATTGTTTGCTTGACTGGCCTTGCGTCGGGGTTGACGTTGAGTGCGTGCTCGGCGAATTTCCTGGGAACTCCTGGCATGTCCGCAAGACACCAGGCGAAAATTTCCCAGTGCTCACGGAGGAATTCGACGAGCGCGAGTTCCTATGCGGGACTCAAGTTGTTGGCGATGAGGGCCGTCTTGGCAGGATCCGATGGGTGGACCTGCACTTTCTTTGTGTGCACCGATGAGTCGAATGATAGATTGGGCGAGCTTAGCCGGCTCAGGGGGGCAGACTATTGCCTGTCGACTCTTTCAGCCTTGCGGGTTCTTCCTACATGCCGAAGGACTAGGAAATTCTGTTGAATTCCCGGTCGCAATTGTCGGATCTCTCAAAGCTTCTGTTGATCGTGGTGACGCCATTGGGACCTGGCATTTTCATCTGCAGGTAGGCGTAGTGTGGTGCTGCCATGAACCTAGCGAACGCGACACGTCCGAGGATGCTGTGGTATTGTGAGGGCCAGTCGACGACCTCAAAGTCGATGCACTCGTGCCGGAAGTTCTTCGGCGTGCCGAAGATGGCGTCGAGGTTGATTTTTCCCAGGGGATATACGCCTTTTCCTGGGACGATGCCGTGGAATGTTGTGTCCGAGGCCTCCAGGCAAGTTAGAGGGATCCTCATTGCTCGCAAGGTACTCGCGAATATAAGGTTGATGCCGCTTCCGCCATCCATGAAGACGCAGCTCATGTCGAAGCCTCCGATTTGCGCCTCGAATACAAGGGGACAATGGCCTGGATGAGGTACTTGAGACGGGTGGTCACGTTTGTCGAAGGTGATGCATGACTCGCTTCCACTGAGGTAATCAGTGGTAGATGGTGGCGAGTGTGTGGCCAAGTTGACTTGGCAAGTGATGGCCTTCTACACCCGATTGGAGGGGCGTCCTTTTTGGATCATCATGGTACCCATGACCCTTGGGTAGGGTTCGCCTCCGTGGTGCTGGTCTGGTGCAGCTGCATTCGGGGGTGGCCTAGGTGGTGGTGGCGGAGCGCCATGTGCCACGGCGCCTGGAGCGGCTCCGTAGCCTCTTTTGACTGCGTTGCGGTTCATCCGAACCAATCCCTCATGTAGCTTGAGGAACTCGCGGCAATCCTTGAGGAGGTGGCTGGACTTCTTCTTTCCATCATGCTTGTCGATGTAGAAGTGTACCGTACATGGCCCGGACAGTTTGTCCTCAATGGATGTCGCGGGTGCCTCATCGTGATTGCGGCGTTGCCACACTTGCGTGGTTTTTCCGGAGTCGCGATATCCGCCGCTACGGTATCTGCTGTTGCGGTTATCGTCGCATCTATCGGCATAGCCAGCTGCGACCATGTTAACGTCGTCGCGGTCATCGTAGATGCGCATGTGACGTTTGCCTCGGCGATCGCGTCTACGCTCGAGTTCCGCCTCCTCGTCGGAGTGAACGCGATTCTTCACCGAATCTTCTCCATCAGCCCACCGATTCGCGATCTCCATCAGGTGGTCAATGGTCTTGGGCTTTGAGCGGCCCAGCTCCTCCCTGAGTTCTAGGCGGCGGACGCCGCCGTTGAATGCGTCAATCGCGCGATCCTCTGAGATGTTCTCTGCAGAGTTCTTGATGATGGACCACCTTTGGATGTAGGAGCGTAGCGATTCGCCCGATCGTTGCTGGCATCATCTTAGCTCTTTGATTGATGCAGGCCGCTTGTACGTGCCCTTGAAATTGCGCACGAAGCTGTAAACCAGCTCATCCCAGCTGCGAATGGATCCGCGTGGGAGGTTGTTGAGCCATGCTCGGGCGGCGCCCTACAACTATAGCTGCAAGCACTGCATGGCCGTGCTTCGACTGCCTCCGTGGAGCCTGACGGAGGAGATGTGGTCCTCCAGCCATTTTTGGGTCCTGTAGGCCGTCAAACTTCGGGTTCTCCGACGGCAGTTTAAACCCCTTAGGCATTCACTTCTGCCCAATGGATCTGCTGAAGCATCTGGCGCCGCAGAGCTCCACATCTTCCTCTTCTGAGTCAGTCGATCGAGCACGTCGCGCCCTTGATTTGTCAATCTTGCGCTGCGTGAGGTCGTCGTGCGCATCATAGTCGCGGTCGTGTCGCCGTGAGCGGCGGCGTCAAGATAGATCGTGACTGTCATTGCTAGATGAGGGCGAGGAGTAGCGCTTTGCCCTTTTTCGGCTCTGGTGTTGGCTCCGTGTCGAGGACGGCCTTGATTAATCCCAAGCCCGCAATCGTAGATCGGTGCATGGCGGCTCGGGGATCTCTAGCTGGCGGCTGGTTGTTAAGGAGGTACATGGTGGCCGCTGTCACCGTAGCCTACGACGTCTTGGGGACCACATTGCCCCGTGTGTCGACTGTCATAGAGCTGAAGTCGAGGACCTTTGCAGCTTCCATGCGTTCTTGCTCGGTGAGATGGGCCATCCGAGATTGCCTCTTCTTGGCGAGGTACTCATTGCCCTTTGAGGAGGATCCTCCGTGGGAGGAGAGCCCAGCACGACGAAGGCTCGACTCGTCTGCTGCCTTTTTGTGCGCCTCGAGTTGCGCGATTGTTTGTACTTGGCGCTTAAATTCTTCCTTCAGGACCCAGTGATAGCCCATCAGCAGTTCTTGCAGGGATCCGAAGGGTAGAGGAGCGCCTCGTAGGGCCTCGCGGCAGCGAGCCCATTCTTGCTCGCTGAGCCTGATCACGATGCGTTCACCAGTTTGCTCGTTTAATATAGTTGGAGGTTCGACTGCTCCTCCATTGTCGACGGGGGTGTGATTGCCACCGTTGCCGCCATTGCCATCGTTGCCGCCGTTAGGCGGGTCGGTTCTGTTACCGCGATTGCCCGTGTTGTTGCGGTTGGCAGAGGTATCGTCTGCGTTGATGACGGAGCACATGAAGTGATTGGGGAAGCTGCTGCTTCCACAACTCTCAGATCCGGAACCATAGGTTCCATCTTCAGTGGCTAGGTCGCTTAGATCGGAGTCGTGACTACTGTCGCTGACCGTGTTCTCGACTGTCGTCGGGGCGTTGAGCTCACTAAGGGTGCCGATCGATGGAGGGAACCATGATGCTGGGGCAATCGATGGTGCCGTCAGCTGATCAGGCAGGCGAAGCGTGCCCATCTGACTGACTTGGAAGCGGAAGCTCCCTATCACCAGGCTGAGTCCGTCGCCCACGGACTCGAAGGCCGGGCGAGTGGCCGGCGTGTGGACGGTGAAGTCGAACGCGCCGAAGAGCTGGCGGATCTCCGTTATTGCGGAGTTGTAGATCACGGTTGATGGGGCCGAAGAAGCCGTAACATCAGCACTCCCGATTCCCACAGACGGCGCCAATTGACGAGGGTTTAACTCATCAATGCCCATTGTTATGGACTTGGGTTTTGGAGAAGGAGGGAGCGCTGGAGACATCTATCGGCTAGCAAACAAGCACACAGGGGACTCAAAGATTTACCTAGGTTCAGGCCTCGTAGAGGTCCCTACTCCTACTTGTCTGCTCGTGGAATTATCGAAGGAATCAAAGATTACAATGGTGCGCAGATGCAATCTGGCGAGGGTGGTGGAAAACTAGGGTTGTGTGTGTCCTCCTCGTCGCCCCCTCCTAGCCTTTATATAGGTAGGCTAGGTCTCGGGTAGCAGGTCGAGTCGGTTACAAGTTAGGGTTTTCCCCTTCAAACTTTCTATCTTTAGCTTCTTCTTGTTCTTCAAACAATCGAGAGTCCGTAGGTTACTCGAGTCCTTCATTTGGGCCTTGGCGACACCGTGGGCCTTTACGTATTTAGGCCGTATATACCAAGCTCGAGTACCTGTAGGGTATACCCATGTCAGTAGATGTAGGATCTTGGTATTTTACGGTGTTTGTGCGCACATTTTATGTCTGTTTTCACCAGGATCAGGACAGATGATAGATCCAATGGATACAATTCTTGGAGCAGTTGTACTATGGAGAAAAGGAGTAAAAAACAACGTAAATCGCTTATTTCGGAACTATTAATAACACCATAAGAAAACCAGAAGCGAACAAGGGAGGCAGAGAGTCCAACGACCAACTATACGACCGGAGCAATTTTTCCGACCGTATAGCTCCGGCCATATAGTTGGCGCCACCTCTGCCTCGTTAAATAGTTTTGCCCTGTGCAATAGACGACATACAGAACACCCAGAAATTGCAGAAACCTCACCTCTGGAAGGCATCTAGAGGGGAACTCATCCACAAGGGATCTATCTTTGCCCTGCACAGATCCGGGAGGCTAAGGCATCGATCTTCACCATCCACCGCTGCATCACCACCATCTCCATCCATACCATCTACATCTTGTCTAGATCTTGTTGTAATTCCTATACTCGTTGTGAATTTATACAAGTGTTATTCATCTATGATTGTTTCCATTACCATTACCATGATGTTGATTACCTCCATGTCTGAGTAGATCATTAGTTCTTGGGGAGATGGAGAAACCCTAGTATGATATTGAAATAAGATAAAGTCTATTATGATATTCATCGCTGTGACCATGTGTTAGATTTTCTACATCTTGATGTTGAGAGAAGTCGACCTCTCAATATTTGCCTCTCATGAGGACTTGATGGAGGAAACTACTTGTTGGTAGAGGGAGGCGTGCTAGCACATACAGTGACTATAAAGCTGTTGGCACCCCTTACATATTAACTTGGGAAACCGAGGAAACTCACGGAACACTATCCATGCCATGGGATACTTCCTATGGGATTACGTCCCTTAATAGCGCAGTAATTCGATTGATGTCGATTGCTGACTGCTGTGGTTATGAGGATGATGTGAGCAGTGGTTGCTGCCTATTTTTCCAAATACGGAGTTGCTCCCACAAATACATAGTTGAGAATGTTCATGATGATAATCTTTATCTTAGATCTTTACAATACTAGTGGTGTATCCGCTACTCCCTGAGAATGCTTTTTCCCTACTGCAGTTCCAATCTCTCTTACATACGCGATCTTACTTTCTGTACTCAGTTGTTTACTTTATTTTATTATTGTTCTTAACACCAAAACCCAAAAACACCTTTTTACACAATACTCACATTTTCCCTTGTCACTTAGCACTTAATCTAGCATTTCTATCGTAATATTTATTCAAGAGTTATTAGACTTCAGACTCTTGCTCCCTGTGGGATCGATATCTTTATTTCAAAACTAGCTACAAACGATCTATGCACTTGCAGTAATCAAGCTATTTTCTGGCACCGTTTCCGGGGAGCTAAGCGTTATAGGTATTTTAGATTTTGCTTATTTGTTTTTGTCTTGCTAAATTTTGTTTTGAGTTACAGGTTTCCACCAACATGATGGAGTTTGAACATATGACTAGTGCTAACCCACTCAACCACTTTGGGAAGCCTTATGATATTTATAAAAGAGACAACTCCAATAAGAATACAAGGGGGATTGAAATAAATCCTCTACTACTTAGTATTCTACATAAGAAGCAACTACTGGAGATGAAGATGATCCTGATCCATATGAGCATATTGCATGTTTCAAGGAGATATGTGGCACTTTTCTATTGACGGGATATACCGCTGATGAGGTAAGGGTTAAACTTTGTAGTCAAGCTTTGACAAGTATATCTCTCTCATGGTATAGATCTCTACCCCATGAAGCCATTACTGCCTAGGATAATTTGGCCTGTGAATTTCTATCAAAATATTATCCATTATCAAAATCTTTTGGAATCAGGCGTCTTATAATGACTTGGAGGAATCGTTCTAATGAAGGACTAGTAAGAGCTTATATTAGATTTAAAGATTTACTACGACCATGTCCTCATCATGATTTTCTTGAATGGTATTTACTACATATCTTCTATGGCGGTTTAATTGAAGCTAATAAAATTGAACTAGACTCTTTCGCGGAAGGAGACTTTATGAATCTTCCTATACCTAAATCTTGGGCTTTACTTAATAGAATTCATGATCATAGAGTTTCATGGAATTTTGGTCTAGGAAGTGAAGGAGGCATAGAAATAGAGCATGATTGTATTCATGACTATAATAAAAAAGGCCATGTTAAAGAATTATCTAAAGAACTTTATTTGGATCCAGATCTTATGTTTCAAGTTGTTAAAGCTTTTACAGAACATATTAAAGCTCTGAAGGATGGTCCAGTCAATTATGATCCACCACCCGAACCAGAAAAGAAAAGAGTAGATAAAGCAACTGGCCTCCGTAGAACTAATATATGAAGTGCCTTTCCCTAACACTGTACAAAACAATATTTTTGAATATGAACATGTTAAAGCAGTACATGAAAAGAGGGAAGAGGAAAGAATACCAGAAGTCATGGAACATCTGGAAGAAACCAAAGATGAAGAGGTAACCAAGGAAGCAATTATGGCTATAACTCACATTGTAACATAGTTGAACTTGATGAAGAAACTTCCATATTGGTTGAAGGTAAAACAAAGGAACTTTTTAGGTGATATAGGTGCCTATGTTAACTTTAAGAAGGAGATTGTGTCTCTTAAGCTTGGGGGATCGGAAAATAAATTCCATTTTTTCCAAATTTAAAGAGAGGCCTCCACAAATACAAGAAGAAGAAGAAGAAGAAGAAGAAGAAGAAGAGAGAACTACTGACAAAATGGTGGCTCTTTTCTTTAGTAATCAATAAGGACAAATAGATGAAGATCCAAATTATGAAGAAATAGTTATGGAGGACAAGTCCCTGGGAGAACTAGAAAATGAATTCGATTCACTTCCTGTTTTGGAACCTCCAACCGATGAGGCTTTTGAAGAGTCAGAAAAGAGAGTGGACGAGGAATTACCACCCCTAGAGTTAAAGACTCTACCAGAAAATCTTGAATACAGGTTTTTAGATGATACCAATAAATTCCCTGTTATTATTAGTGCTAAACTTTCAGGAGAAGAAGAAGAACTCATGAGGATACTTAAGGAGCATCGCCAGGCCTTTGGGTACTCAATCGATGACTTGAAGGGCATTAGTCCCATGATAGCCGTCCATCGAATATTCATGGAAGAAGGTGCTAAACCAGTTGCAGAATTTAATAGAAGATTAAAGCCTGAAATGAAGGAAGTGGTAAGAAAATAAATTGTACGCCTACTGGATGCAGGTATAATCTATCCCGTTAAAGAAAGTGATTGGGTAAGTCCTGTTCACTATGATCCTAAGAAGGGCGGTTTTACTGTTGTTCCTAACGAAAACAATGAATTGATACCTTTTAGAATTGTTGTTGGGCATAGGATGTGCATAGACTTCAGGAAATGAAATAAAGAGACTAGAAAGGATCACTATCCATTACCGTTCATAGATCAAACTTTATAAAGGCTAGCAAACCATACTCATTTTTTCTACTTGGACGGATACTCTGGTTTCTCTCAAATAGCTGTTCATCCGGATGACCAACTTAAAACAACTTTCACTAGTCCTTATGGTTTACATGCTTACCAACGTATGCCTTTTGGTTTATGTAATGCTCCAACTACTTTTCAAAGATGCATGACTGCTATTTTTGCTAATTTTATAGAACTTATAATGGAAGTGTTTATGGATGACTTTTCCGTCTATGGAACTTTGTTTACTAGTTGCTTGGATAATCTCAAAAGAGTTTTGCAGCGTTGTGAAGAAACTAATCTTGTTCTAAACTGGGAGAAGTGCCACTTTATGGTCAAAGAAGGTATAGTCCTCGGACACAAGGTAGCAGGTAAGGGAATTGAAGTTGGTAGAGCTAAGGTTGAAGCAATAGAGAGAATTCCACAACCTAGGGATATTAAAGGTATATGAAGTTTTCTTGGTCATGTGAGCTTTTATAGAAGGTTCATTAGAAATTTCTCTGGAATATCTAAACCTTTGACAAACCTCTTACAAAAGGGAATGAGATTTAATTTTGATGATAAGTGTCTTAAAGCCTTTGATAGACTCAAAAATGCTTTATCTCGTGCTCCTATTATTAAACCACCTATCTGGGATACAACCTTTGATTTAATATGTGAAGCTAGTGATGATGTTGTAGGAGTAACTTTAGGACAACATATTGGTCGTAGATTTAATATTATACATCATGCTAGTAGAACTCTCAATGGTGCTCAAAAGAACTACCCTAAGGAATAAAAGGAACTTTTTGCTGTATTTTTCTCTTGTGATAAATTTCATTCCTATATAGTTGATGCAAAGGTAAGAGTTCACACAGATCGTGATGGCTTGAAAGAACTCCTTGAAAGGAAAGACCATAAGCCAAGACTAATCCGTTGGATTCTTTCACTTCAAGAATTTGAGTTGCAGATTATGCACAGGCAAGAAATAAAAATGTTGGATGGAGTGTCCATGATTGCCCCGCAAGACACCAATCTTATTGAGAGGAACTTTAGTCCTGGTGATTTTCGTTTATGAGAATTATTCAATGAACAAAGGTCAATTCTTCCAAAAGAGAAGAAGTCTTTGTTATGGGAGGAACTTTTCATCCCTGAATAAACAATGGTAAGTGCAAGGTAACTGTTCTTACCCAAATAAGTGATTTGTTTTCACAATTTTTACTTTTGAAAATTCTGCCTTTGAATTCCTTGTGTTTTTCTGAAGATTTAGAGGGTTTTTACCAACTAGACGGGCGGAGCTATACGACCGGAGAGGAAGCTCCCATTGTATAGTTGGTCGTTAAACTCTCTGTATCACCTTCGTGAAATTGTTTTTTCTATATGAGCTTATACGGTCGCAACTATACGACCGGAGCCAAAAAAATTGGCCGTATAGTTGGTCGTTAAACTCTCAGATGGTTTTGCTTTAGGTGTATGTATCTATACGGTCGCAACTATACGACCGGAGCAAAAATTCCGGCCGTATAGTTGGTCGTTAAACTCTCAGACACTTTTGATTTTCGGTGTTTGTATCTATATGGTCGACACTATACGACTAGAGCCAAAAATTCCGGCCGTATAGTTGGTCGTAAAACTCTCAGACACTTTTTTCGTTTGATCTTTCGTTTATTCATCTAAAAAACGTTATTGTGGGTTTCGAGTCATGATTTAATCGACCTGGACTCGAGATATTTGGAAATATCTGCCCAGAACCAACTATACAGCCAGAGCTATACGAGATGCTCCTGTATAGTTGGTCATTACGCGGCAGCACACTTCAAAATCCGTGATTTCTTTCCCTGTTTTGTTCATATTCTTTTCTTGGGCGACAATTTGGTGTTTCTCGTGAGTTTTACCGACCTCTGACCCCCTTATATACTGCCATTGTCTTTCTCTCTAATCATAATCTCCAGGAACAAATCTAGCGATGTGCTATCTCGTCCCAGGTTGTGGAAAACCCTTGGGGCTCATTGCTCCTTCCAGGGACCGCTTTAGTAGCCCGTCCATGGAGGCCAATGACGAGGAGGTGGCGAGGTGTAGCCCGAGGTACAAGGAGTACGTCGAGCCAAGCTACTTCAACAACGATTCCGACGATGATGTAGTTGACGTCTACATCCTACATGACGTCTATGATCCACCAGAGATCAATTGGGCAGCGATGAAGAAAGTTCAACAAGAGAGAGAAGATCGGAAACCACATGGAAAAGGGCGTGTGGACTGATGCGCTCAACTTTCGACGTAGAGCTCGTTGGGAACCCCAAGAGGAAGGTATGATGAGCATAGAAGTAAGTTTTCCCTAAGTTATGAAACCAAGGTTTAATCAAACCAGTAGGAGCAAGGAAACACCCCAAAGGTGTTACTAGCTGAGCTTTGGCAGGGCGCACTACTGGTGCTAGTAGCAACATGGAGACCTGCACAACACAACCACAGAACTTTGTCCCCAACTTGTGATGAGGTTGTCAATCTCACCGTGTTTTGCGGAAAACAAAGGATTAAACGTATCGAATGGAAAGAAGTAAAAGTTTGCAGAAAGTAAACACAAAGAAGAAACAGTTTATAGATTGTATGTAAAGAAAAAGGACCGGGATCCATAGTTCTCTAGAGGTGGCTCTCCTTATATAGATAACATGCTGGGTGAACAAATTACAGCGGGGCAATTGACAAACACCGAGAAAGCAATACATGCATATACTAATCATCTTGACTCCTCTGAGACTTGATTGGGCATTACAACATAATACATAGACCGCCATCCAACTGCATCTATGACTAATAATCCACCTTCAGGTTATCATCCAAACACCCTCGAGTATTAAGTTGCAAGCAACAGATTATTGCTTTACGAACTGCGCGTAAAGTAAACAATACGATTGTTCTATGAACAAAAGATCGTTGTTTTCTCCCTAGTAGCAACATCACATCTAGTACCTTAGAGATTTCTAGCACTTCCCCAGATTACCAGAGGCATGAACCCACTATCGAGCATAAATACTAACTCTTGGAGTTGCTAGCATCTACTTGGCCAAGATAGCTACTAACAACGGAAAGCATGCAAGATCTCAAATAAGAAAGACATGATAGAATCAATAATCAATCTGAAATAGCAACTCAATATCCATCGGATCCCCACAAACACAACATGTATGAATTACAAATAGATGATCTTGATCATGAATGGAGCTCACAAGATCTAAACATGAAAGCACAAAGGAGGAGAAACCAGCCATCTAGCTACTACATGGATCCGTAGTCCAAGCATGAACTACTCACGCATCACACCGGAGGCTTGCATGGTGATGAAGAAGGCCTCCAGGGTGAATTCCCCTCTCCGGCAAGGTGCCGGGAAGAGCTTCAGATCCCTCCCGATCTAGGGATGGAGATGATGGTGGCTACAGACTCTCTCATGGATTTTTGATCGGGTCCTTAGGGTTTTTGTCCCGAGGGCAATATATAGGTGGAAGGAGAGGCCGAGGGGGTGCCGGGAGCCACCACACCACCCCCTGGCGTGGGCTGAGCCTGGCCGCGCAGCCAGGTGGTGTGGTCGGCCCCTGGCCCTTCTGCATCTCGTATTCTGGCACTTGATCACTTCCGGAAAAATAGGTACTTTGGCTTTTGTCCCGTCCAATTCTGAGAATATTCATTTTCTGACTTTCTTGGAACCAAAAACAGCATAAAACAGGCAGCTGGCACTGTGGCTCTTGTTAATAGGTTAGTCCAAGAAATCATATGAAAAGTACTCCAAAGTTGGAACAAAACACAAGAAAGTGGATAAAACTAAGAATGGAACATCAAAAATTATACATACATTTGCAATGTATCAACATCCCCAAGATTAACTCCTGCTTGTCTTCGAGTAGGTAAGTGATAAAAAGAAAGAATAATTTTTGAGGTGACATGCACCATCAAAGACTTGATCAAAGTATTTGCAAAACATTCAAAGCTAGGATCATAATACTTCAATCATAACATGAAAGACAAAGTTCTAGCAATAAGCAAAGAAACTATGATGCAATATGAAAAGGCACAAACAAAAGATTCATGAATAACAATGCTTTGCAAGGCGTTTGTTTGTTTCACATAAAGAAAAGATAGCAGAATAGTATTCAGCTTGTCCCTCAATAGAGTAGCAAATATAAATGCATCAGACACCTTCAAAGTTCATAAGAGTGACTAGATACAATAGTTTAAAACAAGCAATATCAAAGTATGCATCAATCAACCAGTCTTGGGACAATGCACACAGAACTAAGAATGGCCACTATGCTCTCAAAGTAGGTGCATAAAGATAGAAGGTGGAGACTCAATATAATGGTGGAAGAAAAGCCTTTTGTAAAAGGAAGTAGGGATTCAAGTCTCATAAAGAGCTTCCAAAAATTATGGTAATTGTAGCTTTCAACTCTCATTGCCCCTATCTTAAGCATCTTGAAGTGATTAAGGTTAAAGTGAACAAACTATGGTTTACATGCTTGACGAAGTATAAGTCAGAAATCTCATGTCCCTTGTATACGAGGGCCGCTCCTCATGCTACTCAAGTTTAGTCACCGGTAAGTTCTTGTCATCATAAGTACATGTGTATCATAGAGAACCGCCAACGGGGTACCCCTTGCCCGATGATACGGAAGAATCCCCATATCAAAATGACAAGGCAAGCAGACAACGAGCATCTCAGCATTCTTCTTATTTACCATGGGAATATGGTGCTTTTTCTCTCTCTTTCCTCTTTTCATAGTATCTTTTTTTTTCTTTTCTCTTTTTTTTCAATATAAGACTCTTTTTTTATAAGAAGAATGCTTCATAGACAGCTCATTATGGTTACGCTGCAGGTTTCCACCATGTCAGCATGGATTAGACCAGCGACCTAGGCGTTTCTCTAACACATATACATAACTCCATGGACTTACAAGCTCCCCTTTCATTTCACACCGACAACATCCATATACAAAAGAGCATGATATCAACTAGGTACAAGTACCAAGTGCAATGTTGAAAGCGTTCCCCATGAAAGCATGGTTCTGCTAATTCCCGACAAATAAGTGCAAGCATATACAACATAGAAGACACAATGTTTCAAGTTTATTAAACGCAAGTAAAGTAAAGTGTGCCATCAAGTTCGTGAGAGCTTTAATCACTAGTTTTCTCATAACAAGTGGAAGGTAAACAAAAGCATGAATGTACTTTGAATAACATAAGCTAGTAGGTAGATATGGTGGACTCTTTGGGATAACTTAGTTTAGGGAGTTGGATGCATGAGTGGAACTCATACTTTGTTGTGGAGGCTAGCAAAAGACTGGGGGCGACAAACTAAGAGAGCAATAATGGCCATAATCATGCAGAGCGACAAAACATCATTGATAAAAGCATAAAGTGATACTACAAGTTGAAAACTAAAGGATCATACAGGCTATGGTGACTTGAGATAGTCATAACATGGTGTGAGCATGTGCCAAGTCAACCCAAATAAAGCATCAAAGGAGAATACCACTATACTATGCTTAAATATGCTAAAACAACGCATCATTCATCCAAGGCACATTAAGAAATCTCAGTTGTTTATAGCAAGTCATGCTACAGCAAAGAATACTAAGCATAAAGCCAAAACAATATCAAGCATGGCATGACAAAGCATATGCCACAATCAAAAACGAGCTCCTTGTACCACATAAGTATGAACTTTCCTACTCTTTTCCAAACCAAACCAAACTATTTGCAAACCAAAGTTGAAAGAGGGGGTCCAGCCAATTTATTCAGCAAACTAAGCAAACCAAGCAAACGAAAATCAAAACGAAAACGAAAAAGAAGACGCTCCAAGAAAAACACAACTGTGCATGAAACAATAAAAATGAAGCGTTTGGAAGAAACCTGGGATTTTTATTGATGAAGAAGGGGATGCCTTGGGCATCCCCAAGCTTTGACGCTTGTACTTCTTGGATATTTCTTCTGGTGACACGCATGGCATCCCCAATCTTGAGCTTTAGTCCATCCTTCATCTCATTACTCATTCCTTCCATACACCTGAAATTTTTCGTTCATACAAAACTTCACACAATCTCATTAACAACATTAGTGCACTTAAGATAAATAAGTCTCAAGGTTCAGTTCTAACACCAAATAAACTTCCATTAGAATACTATATACTGTAGCACTTCCCTCAAAAATCTCAATTCCCAAAAAGAACTCCAGAAGGAACTAACAAGAAGCAAATGCAGAAAATGGCAGAAATCTGTCAAAACAGACCAGCAGGTAAAGACGAATTTTTTCAAAGGCCTTCTGTTGCTCAAATCAAAAAGTGTTGAACTAACGAAAGTTAGATAACAACCTGGGGCATAAGCAAAAAAATTCACGCCTCAAAAGGACGTACAGAGATTGAACACGAATGTTTATGGTGAAGCACAGAAATCTGTTTTAGGACAACAACTTTCCCAATCATTACTTCTCATTCATTAGAGGTTACTCTTGGCACAAAAAGAAAATAAAAAGGATAAGGAGAGGTTATTACAGAGGTAATAACTTCCAAGACTCATCTAAAACTTTTGGGTTATCTCCCAATAAGTACTTTTCTTTAACGCCTTTAAGTTAGGCATAAGAAGCAAAGAAAGAATCAAGTGTTCTCAAATGAAGAAGCATTAAGATCAATACCAGAAATATTTTCAACAAGGCAAGGTATATCATCCAAATAAGTTCTAGAGGATCCTCTCTCAATGCTCTTGGGTTCACTATTCTCATCAAAAGGGTTTGCAGGAACAATCCAATCAAGATTCTTTTCTATGGCATCATGTATTGCTACTAGTTTAAAGGGTATTGGTATCTTAGGTTCCTCCCCATTAGGTTCAGTTTTGTTCATCTTTTCTCGTGTACCAACAACATCTACACATGAGCCTAGCATATTGAAATGTTCAAAAACTTTTCTAGCTTCCTTGGCAACATCATAGAACTCCTTAAACAAAGTTTCTAGAATAAAATCCCTCATTTCAGGGTCTTCAATTTCCTTAAGCTTAAGAAACATTACTTGCATTAAGGGGTTGAGATTAACAAACCTAGCTTCTAACATGTGAATTAAAGAAGCTGCAGCAATCTCATAGTTTGGAGCAAGTTCTGCAAGGGATATATCCTCAGTATCTTCATGCTTACTAACATGATTAAAGAATTCTTCAATATTGTCTTTCCCAATTATAGAACCACTACCAATTGGAAGGTCTTTCAGGGTGAATGTAGGGATCAACATGGTGAGCTAAGGGAGAGGTGACTACTAAAGGACACTTAATTGTTTTGTGTTTTTGAATAAGAAAGCAAACAAGTAAAACTATTTTTTGTGTGTTTTTGATAAACAAAACAAGCAAACAAAGCAAAAAGAAAACTTTTATGGTGATGAAGAAGGCCTCCAGGGTGAATTCCCCTCTCCGGAAGGGTGTCGGGAAGAGCTTCAGATCCCTCCCGATCTAGGGATGGAGATGACGGCGGCTATAGACTCTTTCGTGGATTTTTGATCGGGTCCATAGGGTTTTTGTCCCAAGGGCAATATATAGGCGGAAGGAGAGGCCGAAGGGGTGCCGGGAGCCACCACACCACCCCCTGGCGCGGGCCCAGCCTGGCCGCGTGGCCATGTGGTGTGGCCGGCCCCTGGCCCTTCTCCGTCTCATATTCTGGCACTTGATCACTTCCGGGAAAATAGGCACTTTGCCTTTTGTCCCGTCCAATTCCGAGAATATTCATTTTCTGACTTTCCTAGAACCAAAAACAGCAGAAAACAGGCAGCTGGCACTGTGGCTCTTGTTAATAGGTTAGTCCAAGAAATCATATTAAAAGTACTCCAAAGTTGGAACAAAACACAAGAAAGTGGATAAAACCAAGCATGGAACATCAAAAATTATAGATACATTTGCAATGTATCATGGAGACGGTCAAGTTCATCACTACGGATCAAAGGCTGCACAAGCGTAAGGAATTAACTAATACTGGTGCAGGTGATACTAAGAGAATGGAGGAACCACTTTCGAAGCCAACCATTGGTGCTCGTATGAAGGTCAAGCCTCAAGAAGAGTGGAGGTACGGTTTCCACTTCCCCAATCCTTCAATTATGGACGAGGCAGGAGCAGCTGTCCCCAGGACCAAGGATCACGTGCGGGCATTGGAGATATATCAGAAGCGGGAGCTAATCCGTCGCATTGAAGTCCGTCACCATCTCGATGAGATGGGGAAGAAGGAAGACCTCCTTCCATTGGTGACTAAGCTCATTGATAGAGTGGACACTCTGAAGTCTGATTTGTGGAGGTGCTATAGCCGCATAACTACTTTGGAGGAGACCAATAAGAAGCTTCACACCACGGTGTTACATGCCATGGCGCCACAGTGATCTACAACAATCATGGTATCAAATAATCACAAGGGATTATTTGATCCCGCCTAGCTTGATTTGAAGCTTGGGGAGATCTTTAAGACCTTGTAATCTATCCTATAAGTTTTTATTACTATTTTCGCATTAGTTCAAACTAGGAATAAAGTTTGCATCATTAGAATTCCCTTCAGGAATAGACGATCCCTTTTATGAAATTCCGAGTTTATTATTATATATGGTGCAATATTGAGTTTGTGTTTGCTTTATTGATATATGAATGGCTTGAGTATAATTTTACTTGCACTTGATGATAGCAATAGGAGTATTCCACACCATTGGTAATCAATGGAACACCTAAAGATAATTTAGTCAATATGCTGTAAGTCTACGATTTGATTTACAAAGAAAAATTATCTATACAGTTAAGTTGAGAAAGAAACCTTGAACAAAGGAAAATGAAAGTGCTATCAAAATAGAGTGAGAATAAGACGAGGTAGAATCTTCAAGTCATAAGAATGCTTCATATACACTTGGAATTTGATAATTGAGATCGATAAACTTTGGATTCCTACATGAAGTGGAATGTATGGCTAGCTCCTTTGCACAACACTAAAACAAAAGTGTGAGCATATATACAAAAGAAAAGAAAAGGAAGAAGAAAAAGAGCGAGCGTGCAAAGAGAAAGTAGGCATATACCATTGTATTGTAGTATGACAAAGATACACTTTTGAGATTTTGAATCCCAAGTGAATATGTGAATCCTAAAAACACTTGGGATTACCTCGCTAACTCATTTGGTTGAACCAGATACTTTTACATTATGTTGAAATTCATCTTTTATGAACCGTTGATCACTAAGGTATGGAAGCTTGCTAATACTATTCGGATGGTTCGAGTAAGGCACTATTCAATGAACTTATTCCTATATATCATACATGTTGAACACATGCTGCAATTGCCTCATTTATTTTATCGACTTAGCTTCATGAATATGAGGATCACATCCATTAAGCTAAAACTTGCTCGGGACAAGCAAGAGCCTAAGTTTGGGGAAGTTGATGAGTGCATATTTGCATCATGTTTTACCTTATTATTTTGCATTTTAGATGTAGGATCTTGGTATTTTACGGTGTTCGCGTGCACATTTTATGTCTGTTTTCACCAGGATCAGGACAAATGATGGATACAATGGATATAATTCTTGGAGCAGTTGTATTGTGGAGAAAAGGAGTAAAAACAATGTAAATCGCTTATTTGCGAAATATTAATAATACCAGAAGAACACCAGAAGCGAACAAGGGAGGCAGAGAGTCCAACGACCAACTATACGATCGGAGCAATTTTTCCGGCCGTATAGCTCCGGTCGTATAGTTGGTGCCTGATACATTGCAAATGTATCTATAATTTTTGATGATCCATGCTTGGTTTTATCCACTTTCTTGTGTTTTGTCGACACTTTGGAGTACTTTTCATATGATTTCTTGGACTAACCTATTAACAAGAGCCATAGTGCTAGCTGCCCGTTTTCTGCTGTTTTTGGTTCCAGGAAAGTCAGAAAATGAATATTCTCGGAATTGGACGGGACAAAAGCCAAAGTGCCAATTTTTCGGAAGTCATCAGATGCCAGAATACGAGACGGAGAGGGGTCGAGGGGCCACCACACCACCTAGCCGCGCGGCCCAGCCTGGCCGGCGCTAGGGGGTGGTGCGGCCGCCTCTAGCACCCCCTTGGCCTCCCCTTTCGCCTATAAGATGCCCTCGGGACAAAAACCCTAAGTGCCCGATCAAAAATCCACGAAAGAGTCTCTAGCCACCGTCATCTCCATCCCTAGATCGGGGGGGATCTGAAGCTCTTCCCGGCACCCTGCCGGAGAGGGGAATTCACCCTGGAGGCCTTCTTCATCACCATGCAAGCCTCTAGTGTGATACGTGAGTAGTTCATCCTTGGACTACGAATCCATGTAGTATCTAGATGGCTAGTTCTTCTCCTTTATGCTTTCATGTCTAGATCTTGTGAGCTCCGTTCATGATCAAGATCATCTATTTGTAATTCTGCATGTTGTGTTTGCGGGGATCCGATGGATATTGAGATGCTATTTCAGATTGATTATTGATTCTATCATGTCTTTGTTATTTGTGATCTTGCATGCTTTCCGTTGTTAGTAGCTATCTTGGCCAAGTAGATGCTAGCAACTCCAAGAGTTAGTATTTATGCTCGATAGTGGGTTCATGCCTCTGGTAATCTGGGGAAGTGACAGAAATCTCTAAGGTACTAGATGTGCTGTTGCTACTAGGGAGAAAACAACAATCCTTTGTTCATAGAACAATCGTATTGTTTACTTTACACGCAATTCATAAAGCAATACTCTGTTGCTTGCAACTTAATACTGGAGGGGGTTTGGATGATAACCTTAAGGTGGATTATTAGTCATAGATGTAGTTGGATGGCGGTCTATGAATAATGTTGTAATGCCCAATCAAGTCTCAAAGGAGTCAAGATGATTAGTATAATGCTTGTATGCTTTCTCGATGTTTGTCAATTGCCCCGCTGTAATTTGTTCACCCAGCGTGTTATCTATATTAAGGAGAGCCACCTCTAGTGAACTATGGATCCCGGTCCTTTTCTTTTACATACAATCTACAAACTGTTTACTGCTTTATGTTTACTTTCTGCAAACTATTACTTCCTTCCATTCGATACGTTTAATCCTTTGTTTTTAGCAAAACACGGTGAGATTAACAACCTCATCGCAAGTTGGGGACAGAGTTCTGTGGTTGTGTTGTGCAGGTCTCCACGTTGCTACTAGCACCGGTAGTGCGCCCTGCCAAGGCTCAGCTAGCAACACCTTTGGGGTGTTTCCTTGCTCCTACTGGTTCGATTGAACCTTGGTTTCATAACTGAGGGAAACTTGCTGCTGTGCTCATCATACCTTCCTCTTGGGGTTCCCAATGAGCTCTACATCAACACTGAGCCATCAGTGCCGCCTCTCCACCGTTAGATCCCCTTTAGATCGTGTGGCCCAGGATGCTAGATACCGTTTCGGTGATTTTGTGCCGCTGACTGGTGGAGCCCGCATGTCAGGTAGCCCGTTGCGCACACTGTGCGTAGATGGGCCGTCCTAGTTAGTTCCCACGCGAGTTGGAAATTCAAATTTAGTTTTTTCTATTTAGAGTTAATCTAGTTTCTGTCCACTACTTTAAAAATCAATTCTAGGAGTTTGACAAATCCAAATTGCATGAAACCAATTTTGCCTGAAAGGTATTGAACTATCCAAGCCCGTTGGATTTAATTCAATTAGAGTTATAGATCTCTCCTAGTGAAAATAACAAAACAGAAGCATTAGCATATTGCAACATTTTTGTAAAATCAACTAAGATAGGTTTCGAGTTGATTCCAACTCTCAAAAATCACATTTCATCATATCTATCTAAATATGTAATAATATTAAGGTTTACATGCAGTGACTTTGGACTAGTACCAAAATAATGCTATATAGGCATTTCTAGTCACTTTAAATCATTAAATAATGAACTTAAACCACAGTAATTATGATCCAACCTTTAAATCCCATTCCCACATGTTAGAATATGTGGTGATGACATGTGTCCACATGATCCCATATTTTAAGTGGTGAATATTAAATCTTAGTTAATTTTTCAATGAGTAGAAATTACTTTTCTAAAATAAAAAGGAAGAAACTAGTGAATAAAACATGTGATGCTTGTGATGATAATAGATCATCAATTGTGTGCCTTAGAGTACTAATTAGACTAGTTAAGTATTGTTTGGTGATTTGTACTCCGTATGTATTTATAGAAGATAGTACCGTCCAAGCTTACGAGGAGGAGGAGTGCTACCAAGAAGAAGAAGAAGAAAACTTCAACCACTGTACCAACCAAGGCAAGCCACCATTAACAATGCAAGCTAGAGCTTGCAAGCTATTGTTAGCAAGCTAAAATTAAGCTAGATGAATGAGCAAAGATGCCTTGAGCATGCTTTGGTCACCCCACCTTGACTATTACTACCCCAAGTATTACCTTACAAGCTTTACTTCCTTTACTTTACACAAAGTCCTTTACTTGTTTTGAAGGTAGCATAAAAAGTATAAAACTTGACCTATTTAGAACCCTTTAGATGTCATTCTATGGCATGAGATTGATCCCACAATTTTTCATCTTAGTGAACACTCTTAACCTAGTAGTTTAGAGTAGATCAAAAACTTGAGTCACTTTAGATAGAAACACTTGGTGAAAATGAATTATGAAAACCTTGGAATGATGAGTCATTCTATTGATATGTTTTGACATGTGTTGAGAAACACAAATGGTTTACGATGATGAAAATGTTGAGGCATGAGCCTTAGCCCTTTTATAAAACTGATGGTTGGATTCGGATGCGATACCATTCCAAATTTACCGTACAACCACACTACCTGAATTGGGTAAGGCTTAGCTGGAAATTTATATGCATTAGTATTAGTTCCCTCACGGGAGATGTTTGAGCTGAGGCTACCTCTCAATGTTGTCCACCTATGCAGTGCCCAAGATGACTGATGGTCATGGTTGGGAGGCCATGCTCATAGGAGAGGTGCTTATACTAGGGTGTGTAAAGGGAGGGTTATATTTGATTATCTGCATACTAAGTATGATGATTCAGGGTTATCCCTGATAGATGTATTGAATCTTGTGGTGAAAGTGTACCACCTCTACAGTGTCAAACTATTCGAATAGCCACGTCCGTGCTTATGGACAGTTGGAATGGCCATACTGTTTTGTTGTTAGATATTTTCAAAACAACTTATGAAATGAATGATGAATCTTGAATTGACCACAACAGGGTTGTGTTTATGACAATAGCTTCCCCACTTAAGTGATTCTAGAACTTTATTTTATCTTTCTTTGCTTCAGAACTCAGCTTAGGTTTCAAACTTAACTTTATAGTTAAACTTAGATTTAGCACTTTAACTTAGAATTATACTACTTGTTAGTGGTAGTTTGCGAGTACTTAAAGAGTACTCATGGCTTTTTTCCCTGGCTATTCTCATGGCTAGACTATGAAGGAGACTATCATGATGATGGCCAGCAGGACGGCTATGATAACTAGGACTATCTGCCTTCGTCAGCATTGCCTGTGCCCCTAAAGGTGGACCCCACCGCTACACTTATCTTTTATTTCCGCTGCTTGTTGTATTAAGACTGGATCATGAGATCCTTATTTGTGTAAGACCTTATGTATGGTTTGTAATGGATGATGTACTATGATATCCAATCCGTTTTGTCTCGCAAAAATGGTAATCCTGGGATTGCGAGGTATGGCATAACGGGCATCTAGGATTAAAAATCCGGGTGTTGACAAGTTGGTATCAGAGCCATCCTGACCATAGGATACCCTAGTTAGAATGGACGTCCGAACAAAAACTTAGTTTCAAAACCAAAGTGAGTATTTACGAAAAACTATCTCCTCTCTTATCCTTGGGAATTCTTTCTTTCTCAAAAATTCATGTTCCTCAAAATTCTTACATTATCACTTAAAATTTGACACACTTGATCACTTCACTAATTTCCTCATCCTTAATTCTTGTAGATGGAGACTCAGTTCAGCAAGTTTGACCAGTTGGGAAATGGAGGTCAGCTGATCTTCAAGAGGGACCTGGATTCACTATCGGAGTTATTGGGACGCGCACATCCGGAGTTTCTTGGAGCTCAACTTCCAGGACCCCCAGGAGGAGACCTACAGTGGCTAGTCACCGCGGATCTTAGAGGGAGCATCGAAGCACCAACTTCTGGGAGAATTCAGTTCTCCGTGAGAGAGAACAACTGGCTAGATGGATTAGCCAGGGCAATGAATGAAGCTCTCGCACGTCTATGTGCCCTCAGCGTCAACAAAATCCAAGGAACCCGTTTTTCTCACTATGCAAGACGTGACTTCATGGGAATGCCGATGGAGATTCCAAGTCACCCAGAGTTGAGGCGTCAAGTGGAGAATCTTGACTTCTTGCTGCATGACAGATAGCAGGAACTAGACAATGCCAGGGAGCTAGCCAACCAGAACCATGCCATTGCCGACCAGAAGGCCCAGACTTTCGCACTGCTCGTCCAGGATCGCTAGTCTCTTCACCGCCAGCGTGCAAAGAAGGATCGCACCATCGCCCGTCTTCGCAAGAAGGTGGCCGACCTCGAGAAGACCGTCAAGGAGCAGGAAGCTCAGCTTGCCGCCAAGGAAGAAGAAGATGAGGGTGAAGACATCCAGGGAGACATGGATTCTTACCTCAGCAACGATGATGACTTTCTGGAGGAGGATGTCGTGGACTTCTACACTGACGATGAGGACTCTGACTTCATCGACGATGAGTAGATGCACTAGAGCATTGTCGTAGCATGAGATGTATCGGTCCCACTGTATCGTAGCTTACAGAATGGTTCTTCAAACCATCTGTTTTTGTTTTGATTGTTGTGGTGTGTGTTGTATCGTGTGCTTGTTTGCATGAATGAAATGGAGTTAGTTGATAAACCTGAGTCTAACTCAAAGTTTTAGCTTTGAAACCAAAACCATGAACCTTAGAATTTCCCTCGTACCCCTATATCTATCTCAATCTTCAGATGACTCATGGAAACCAAGGAGGGAGCAGCTCGTCGCAGGACCCGATGCTGCAGATCTTGCAGAATCTCATCGTCGACCGTGAAGCAAGCAAGGCAGAACATCAAGCCAACTTAGAAACATTGCAGCAGATCGCCCAGATGGCTCTCAACAACCAAGGGCATGGAAATCAGGATCACCATGGATCAAAACTCAAAAAATTTCATAATACCAATCCCCCAATCTTCAACCAATCCGAAAACCCATTAGATGCAGATGACTGGTTGCAGACGATGGAAAACAATCTCGAAGTTGCAGGAGTTGATGAAAACGAGAAAGTTCTCTTTGCCACCCACTATCTGGCGGGAGATGCAAGAGCTTGGTGGAATAGTATCCGCAATATGAACCATGGTCAAGTTATGACATGGGAAGCATTCAAAGTCAAGTTCAGCCGCACCCACGTGCTGCAAGGTCTAGTCAACAGGATGAGAGATGAATTCCGTGAATTGAAGCAAGGAAGAATGGCAGTGGTAGAATACCGTGACAGATTCCTGTCAGTTGCCAGATATGCACCTGATGAGATCAACATGGAGGCCAAGAAGAAGGAGAGATTCTTGAACGGACTGCATGATGAGATGGAGACTTTCCTCGTCAACATCCGTTTTCAGGATCTCGAAGAGCTAGTCGACTCTGCCATTCAGATGGAAGGGAAGATTAATCAGGCAAACGACAACCGCAAACATCATATGATGCAACAATCAGGATCCAGCAGTCACCAGAAGTACCGTCCCAACCCCTCACCAGGATATGCACCAAGGAACAAGCGACCCCCAATGTCTCGCCCAAGCTACCCCAACCATAGCGGAGGCAATGTGAAGTCCGTAGGAAACCATCACAACTCCGGCAATGCCAACAATTTCAACCGTGCACCTCCCAAGAGCAACAACAACAACAACAACAACACTGCACCTAGAACCGGCAGCAATGTTGTGCCTGTCGCAGCCAAGGACAAATCCCAGATCACTTGTTTCGAGTGTGGAGTGAAGGGTCACTACTCCAATGAGTGTCCCAAGAAGACTGCCGCCAATGCCACTGTGAATGCCCCAGCTCAACAGCAGCGTGGTGTTCAACTAGGAAGAAGGTTTGCCCCAGGGAACCCTCACAACCGCAATGCTCGTCTCTTCCACATGAACGTAGAAGAAGCCCAGGAAGCGCCAGATGTAGCGCTGGGTATGTTTTCTGTCAACTCAGTTTTAGCAAGAGTATTGTTTGATTCAGGAGCATCGCATTCATTTGTCACCAAAGAATTTGCATGCACTAGTAAGATTCACCCAACCAACTTGAAGCATGTCATGATAGTTCAAATCCCCGGTTCAACCACAAAAGCTAGAAAAATCTGCAAAGCTGTACCTATCAGAATACATGGGATAGATTTTGATGCCAACCTAATAGTACTTGGAACCAAAGGATTGGAAGTAGTACTAGGTATGGACTGGATGTCAAGGCATAAATGACTGATAGACTGTGCTAAGAAAGCCATCACCATGACCAGTAGTTCTAGAGTAACAGTAGAGCATATATCTGAAACCTTACCTCGTCAATTCAAGTGCAACAAGAGTCTAGCCCTACCCACCATAGACCAAGTCAGAGTAGTCTATGAATACCCCGACGTATTCCCAGATGAATTGCCAGGTATGCCCTCGGATAGGGATATTGAGTTCATTATCGAACTAATCCCCGGAACCGGACCCATAGCCCAGAGGCGCTATAGCATGAACCCCTCAGGGTTAGTGGAACTGAAGAAGCAATTAGATGCCATGTTAGCAACAGGCATGATTCAACCAAGCGCATCGCCATGGAGATCACCAGTGTTATTCGTTGACAAGAAAGATGGAGGCAACCGCCTGTGTACAGATTACAGAAAGTTGAACGATGTCACCATCAAGAACAAGTACTCCTTGCCAAAGATAGAGGATCTATTTGATCAGTTTACCGGAGCCCGGGTATTCTCAAAGATTGATCTTAGGACTGGTTATCACCAACTTAAGATTCGTGCAACGGATATTCCGAAGACCGCCTTTACTACTCGCTATGGTTTATACGAGTATACGGCTATGTCTTTTGGGTTAACCAATGCCCCTACTTATTTCATGAATCTCATGAATAAGATCTTTATGAATTTCCTAGATACGTTTGTAGTTGTGTTTATCGACGACATCCTTATCTACTCCAAGTCAGAAGAAGAACATGAGCAACATATGAAAATCATCCTAGAAACCTTGAGAGAGCATCAGTTATATGCCAAGTTTAGCAAGTGTGAGTTTTGGCTAAAAGAAGTAGGATTCCTAGGACATATTGTGTCTACCGGAGGAGTCTCTGTTGATCCCGCCAAGATCAAAGATGTCGAAGAATGGGAAGCCCCAACCACTCAAACCCAAGTCCGTGCATTTCTCGGATTAGTGGGATACTACCGCAAGTTCGTGGAAGGATTCTCGAGCATAGCCCGACCCATGACCCAATTGTTGAAGAAGGACAAGAAGTTTGAATGGACTCACAAGTGTGAAGCTAGTTTTCAGGAGCTGAAGAAGAGATTGATATCAGCCCCAATATTGATCATGCCAGACATCAAGAAGCCGTTTGATGTATATTGTGATGCATCCAAGATTGGTCTAGGATGTGTATTGATGCAAGAAGGAAAAGTCATCGCGTATCTGTCTCGACAACTGAAGCAGCATGAGCAGAACTATCCGACCCATGATGTTGAGCTAGCAGCTGTGGTTCTAGCGTTGAAGACATGGCGTCATTATTTGATGGGTAATCGCTGTGAGATTTACTCAGATCACAAGAGTTTAAAGTATATTTTCACTCAGAAGGAGCTGAATATGAGGCAAAGGAGATGGATAGAGTTAATCAAGGATTATGACCTTGACATTCACTATCACCCTGGCAAGGCCAATGTGGTAGCAGATGCTCTTAGCAGATTACCGTGTAGGCTAAACACCATGATCAAGGAGAAGCAACCAAGTTTGTATGAGGAGTTGGAGCGGTTCAGGACTGAATTGGTTAGCAAAGGATTCTTAGCTAGGATTGAACTTCAACCCACTTTGATTAGCCAAATCAAGGAAGCCCAGAAGGGGAATGAAAGTATCAACGGAATCAAATGTCGTATTGATACAGGAAAGGTACCTGGATTCACCGAAGACAAAGAAGGAGTACTGTGGTACAAAGGACGTATCTGTGTGCCAGCAGATTCAGAGCTGAAGTGAGTTATCATGAAGGAAGCTCATGATACTCTTTATTCTATCCACCCCGGAGAAACGAAGATGTATCAGGATTTGAAAGAGCAATTTTGGTGGCATAAGATGAAGAGAGAAATCGGAAGCTATATCGCCAAATGTGACATCTGTCAGAGAGTCAAAGCAGAGCACTAGAGACCTGCAGAACTGTTGCAACCATTGCAGATTCTAGAATGGAAATGGGATTCCGTCGAAATGGACTTGATCACCGGTTTGCCTACTTCTAGTAGGGGAAATGACTCAATCTGGGTCATAGTTGATAGGCTGTCCAAGGTAGCCCAGTTCATACCTGTCAAGACTACCTACCAGAGTGCGAAACTAGCAGAACTGTACATTGCTAGGATTGTTAGTCTGCATGGAACCCCCAAGACCATAGTATCAGATCGAAGAACCCAGTTTACCTCGAGATTTTGGCAGAAAGTTCAGGAAGGATTGGGAACCAAGTTGAATTTCAGCACCGCGTATCACCCGCAAACAGATGGACAGACTGAGAGAGTCAACCGGATCTTAGAGGATATGCTTAGAGCTTGTGTGTTGGAGTATGGATCAAAATGGGAAGATTGCCTGCCTTTCAGAAAATTCTCATATAACAACAGTTATCAAGCTAGTTTGCAGATGACACCATTTGAATTCCTATACGGAAGAAAGTGTCGTACCCCTTTGAATTGGTCGCAAGTAGGAGAAAGTCAGATCTTTGGACCCGACATTCTCCGAGAAGCCGAAGAGAAAGTTCACAAAGTCCGTGAGCACCTCAAGACTGCCCAATCCAGACAGAAGAGTTATGCTGACAAGAGAAGGAGAGACCTGACTTTCAATGTCGGAGATTTTGTGTATCTCAAGGTTTCACCATTGAAGGGAACTCAACGCTTTAGTCTGAAAGGAAAGTTAGCCCCCAGATATATCGGACCCTTAAAGATTCTGAACCGTCGAGGAGAAGTATCGTATCAACTGGAACTGCCTAAAGAGATGTCAGCCATCCACAATGTGTTCCATATCTCATTACTTCACAAATGCCTAGAAGTGCTAGAGAAGACTAAAGTTTTCAAGAACATAGATCACAGAGCTGTAGAGATCAACAATGACCTGACCTATCGGGAAGTGCCCATCCGTATCTTAGAAGAAACCTACAGAACCACTAGGACCAGGAGCATCAAGTTTCTCAAGATTCAGTGGAGCAACCATACCAAGGAGGAAGCCACTTGGGAGCGCGAAGATTACATTAGGACAGAGTTCCCAGATCTCTTTAGTTCCTAGTTTTCTTTGTAAATCTCAGGACAAGATTTTGTTTAAGGGGCGAAGGTTTGTAACATCCCAAAACTTTAATCCAAGCTTATCCAGATCCAAATCATCAAAATTAGGATTAACAAAAACTTTTCCAAATTAAAAATGAAAAGCATTCATGTGTATGAGCATTTAATTTAGGAATTGATTTGAATTGCCATGGTTCTATGATTCTTTGGTTGTAAAATGTTTGTTTGGTAAATTAAACATCATCTAAACCTTTCCCAAGCAAATCCCAAAGAAAATCAAATCAGAAACAATTAAAAAGGGGGAATGGTCATTTTGGCCATTTTAATCCACTACACTACTTTGAGTGTTCCTAGCACTCATTTCTCAACAGAAATAATTCTAGATCTTTACACCCCTTTCTAGTACACAAAATGAGGTACCAAGGCCCACTTTTTGATCAGCTAAAAACATTCAGATACTTATTTTAAATGGCATGTGAAAATTTAATTCAATAGATATGCCTAGATCATCCCTATGTCAAAAACCATCAAATTGAGCTCCATTTTCAAAACCCAGGCAACCATAGAGTCTCAAGCTTATATATGCCTCGCAAACCCAGCAAAAATCTTTTCAAAATTCAAAAGTTTATTTCTTGCGGCCATTTAATCAAACACTTAGCAGATAGGGTTAAACTCTAAATCATAGCTCACTGTTTTGAACAGGGTTTTGCCCCCATTTGATCTCCATTTAATCCCCTTGTTCCCTCATGATCTAACTAGACCATTAGCACCTCACCCCCTTGTCCCTAGGCACAGTGCCGAGCCACCCCGAGCACTAGCTCGCCGGCCGACCATGCCCTGACCCCAGCAGACCACCTAACTCTCTCTCGCCATGTCTAGGAGGTAGCTAGGACCTCACCGCCACCCTCTGTCCCTTTCCCGAGCCAAGCCCAGCAATTTACCACCGAGCAATCCACACGCTAGTGCCACCGCGCCATGCCGAGCACGCGCCAGAGCGTCGCACCCGGCACGCGTGCACAAGCCGCCGCTCGACCGCAGCTCGCGCCCACCGCTCCGCCACGACCCAGGGAACATGACGGACATGCCCGTTCGCCGCCCAATGCACCACAACCACCGGTCGCCGTGGACACCACCGCCTCTGCCGCTCAGAGCGCCAGCTACCCCCGACCGGATACCACCGCCCCTAAGCCCGCATTAAGTTCCTAGAGCACCGCTAGTAGACCGCCCGTCGATCGCCACCCTAAGCCATGCCGCTAGCCGCCCGTAGCCATGTCGCCACCGTTGCCTGCCCATCCTTCTCGGTCTCGCCGTCGAGCCTATAAAAGGAGGGCACCCCCAGCCATTTGAAGTACACCACTCCACTCCCCTCACCTCACTGAACCTCACCCACCTCTAGCCGACGCCGCTCGAGCTCTGCCTTGCCAGAATTGGAGCCGAAGCCGCCGCATCAGGAGGAGAAGGGCGTCTGCGATTTAGGGCACCCCAAGCTCCACCGCAACCGCCCCTCACCTCGCCGTCGACAACCAGTCCGTTTGCCCGCCTCGCCAACCTTGCTGGAGCCCTGGTACGCCCCCATTCGACCCCCACCACCGCGTCTAGGTCAGACCCTCATCGGAGTAATCCGTCGTCGACGATGACTCTCCACCGTTAGATCCCCTTTAGATCGTGTGGCCCAGGATGCTAGATACCGTTTCAGTGATTTTGTGCTGCTGACTGGTGGAGCCCGCATGTCAAGCAGCCCGTTGCGCACACTGTGCGTAGATGGGCCGGCTCAGTTAGTTCCCGCGCGAGTTAGAAATTCAAATTTAGTTTTTTCTATTTAGAGTTAATCTAGTTTTTGTCCACTAGTTTAAAAATCAATTCTGGGAGTTTGACAAATCAAAATTGCATGAAACCAATTTTTCCTGAAAGGTATTGAAATAATTTATCCAAGCCCGTTGGATTTAATTCAATTAGAGTTATAGATCTCTCCTAGGGAAAATAACAAAACAGAAGCATTAGCATATTGCAACATTTTTATAAAATCAACTACGATAGGTTTTGAGTTGATTCCAACTCTCAAAAATCACATTTCATCATATCTATCTAAATATGTAATAATATTAAGGTTTACACGCAGTGACTTTGGACTAGTACCAAAATGATGTTATATAGGCATTTCTAGTCACTTTAATCATTAAATAATGAACTTAAACCAAAGTAATTATGATCCAACCTTTAAATCCCATTCCCACATGTTAGAATATGTGGTGATGACATGTGTCCACATGATCCCATATTTTAAGTGGTGAATATTAAATCTTAGTTAATTTTTCAATGAGTAGAAATTACTTTTCTAAAATAAAAAGGAAGAAACTAGTGAATAAAACATGTGATGCTTGTGATGATAATAGATCATCAATTGTGTGCCTTAGAGTACTAATTAGACTAATTAAGTATTGTTTGGTGATTTGTACTCCGTATGTATTTATAGAAGATAGTACCGACCAAGCTTACGAGGAGGAGTGCTACCAAGAAGAAGAAGAAGAAAACTTCAACCACTGTACCAACCAAGGCAAGCCACCATTAACAATGCAAGCTAGAGCTTGCAAGCTATTGTTAGCAAGCTAAAATTAAGCTAGATGAATGAGCAAAGATGCCTTGAGCATGCTTTCGTCACCCCACCTTGACTATTACTACCCCAAGTATTACCTTACAAGCTTTACTTCCTTTACTTTACACAAAGTCCTTTACTTGTTTTGAAGGTAGCATAAAAAGTATAAAATTTGACCTATTTAGAACCCTTTAGATGTTATTCTATGGCATGATATTGATCCCACTATTTTTCACCTTAGTGAACACTCTTAACCTAGTAGTTTAGAGTAGATCAAAAACTTGAGTCACTTTAGATGGAAACACTTGGTGAAAATGAATTATGAAAACCTTGGAATGATGAGTCATTCTATTGAGATGTTTTGACATGTGTTGAGAAACACAAATGGTTTACGATGATGAAAATGTTGAGGCTTGAGCCTTAGCCCTTTTATAAAACTGATGGTTGGATTCGGATGCGATACCATTCCAAATTTACCGTACAAACACACTACCTGAATTGGGTAAGGCTTAGCTGGAAATTTATATGCATTAGTATTAATTCCCTCGCGGGAGAGGTTTGAGCTGAGGCTACCTCTCAATGTTGTCCACCTATGCAGTGCCCAAGATGACTGATGGTCATGGTTGGGAGGCCATGCTCATAGGAGAGGTGCTTATACTAGGGTGTATAAAGGGAAGGTTATATTTGATTATCTGCATACTAAGTATGATGATTCAGGGTTATCCCTGACAGATGTATCGAATCTTGTGGTGAAAGTGTACCACCTCTGTAGACTGTCAAACTATTCGAATAGCCGCGTCCACAGTTATGGACAGTTGGAATGGCCATACTGTTTCGTTGTCAGATATTTTCAAAACAACTTATGAAATGAATCATGAATCTTGAATTGACCACAACAGGGTTGTGTTGATGACAATAGCTTCCCCACTTAAGTGATTCTAGAACTTTATTTTATCTTTCTTTGCTTTAGAACTCAACTTAGGTTTCAAACTTAACTTTATAGTTAAACTTAGATTTAGCACTTTAACTTAGAATTATACTACTTGTTAGTGGTAGTTTGCGAGTACTTAAAGAGTACTCATGGATTTTGTCCCTGGCTATTCTCATGGCTAGACTATGAAGGAGACTATCATGATGATGGCCAGCAGGACAGCTATGATAACTAGGACTATCTGCCTTCGTCAGCATTGCCTGTGCCCCTGAAGATGGACCCCACCGATACGCTTATCTTTTATTTCTGCTACTTGTTGTATTAAGACTGGATCATGAGATCCTTATTTGTGTAAGACCTTATGTATGGTTTGTAATGGATGATATACTATGATATCCAATCTGTTATGTCTCGCAAAAATAGTAATCCTGGGATTGCGAGGTATGGCATAACGGGCATCTGGGATTAAAAATCCAGGTGTTGACAAGTTGGTATCAGAGCCATCCTAACCATAGGAGACCCTAGTTAGAATGGACGTCCGAACAAAAACTTAGTTTCAAAACCAAAGTGAGTATTTACGAAAAACTATCTCCTTCCTTATCCTAGGGAATTCTTTCTTTCTCAAAAATTCATGTTCGTTTAAGTGGGAGTTCCTTTATTAAAACTTGAACTCATTATTATCAACATAGTCTAAACACTTTGCAAATCCTTTGTAGATGTCTCGCCCACCCACCTTCAACCTTAGCACTTTCCTCGAGAAGGACAAGCTGAAAACTGATGGAACCAACTTCACCGCATGGTTCTGCAATCTCGGTGATATCGCATTAAGATAGCTTGCAAGCAAGTGATGTGATCACTAGAATGTTATATCACGGGAACGAGAAAAGAGTGCATGTCGGTAACGAGATAAAACTAGGTATTTGGATACCAATGATGGAATCTCAGACATGTATTATATCATGAGACAAAGGGATTAAGTTACTAGCGTTAAAGGTTCTCACGATCACAGAAGTCATCGTTGAATGTGCAGGAGTCAGTATGGATCTCCAAGTCCCGCTTCTGATTACTGATTTGAGAGGGGTCTCATCATGTTTGCATTATTCGTGAACCGTAGGGTGACACACTTAAGGGTTGCCGAACACCATTTTGGAGCACATATGTTTCAGATGAAAGAGTTGCAAAGCGCTGGAATTATTTCAATGGAAATCGGAATTGTTTCGGGTGAAATTGCAGAAACTGGTTCTGCATGTGATATTGAAATGTTGCAAGGGTTTTATGTGAATGTTTTTTAATTAAAGTATTTAACATAATTATGAATAAAATAAATAAAAGAGTTTTATTAAATGAGAGTTGCATTAAATTTTGTGGAAATTTAATGCATGTGAGTGGAACTTTGGGTGGAGCTTGAATTGATGTGAGTAGAGATTCCACCACATGAATGAGGAAGAGGTCGGGGCACCCCCCTTGGCCGCCAGCCATGGGAGGGGAGGAGCCCCCCTCTCCTATAAAAGGCCCCCCTCCTCCCTCACAAAGCACACCTCCTTGTGAAGGATCTCTCTCCCCCTCTAGATATATTCCCCCATGGTCTCGGATTAGCGAGATACATGTTCCCGGTGGCCTTGCGTCTAGAAGGAGTTGCTTCTTTCGCTGATTCGCTAGAGCGAGGAGGTGGAGGTTGTCCGGTGGCTTGAATGTGTCTGCGAGGATGGATGCATTGCTGATTTGCGGCGCTAGGACTTCCACACGATCTTGAGATCGGCAAGCGTATGACTACATCATCCACGAGTTCCAACTCGTTAACAAAACTCTGTTGTCTTCGAGGGTAAGTTCTCTATGGATGTATATCCACCCGTTGCTTTGTATCTAGTAGATAGATCTTGGCGTATAGTTCTCATCGTAGGAAATTTTTTGTTTTCTATGCTACGATCCCAACAGATCCCAGGCCGGAATCATGCACGGTGGCGGCGGCGAGCGAAGGAGGTGACCGCGTGAGCGAGAGAGTGATATAGGGGAGAGGAGAGTGAGTGCATGGGGGGTACTGGATCAGTGAGCAGCCTAGTACCACCTGGTGGGCTTAACCGGGCCATCTGGACCGGGTTAGGTTGGGCCGGGCCAGCCTAGTGGGCCAGGCCCGTGTTCTAAAAGAGTTGTTTAAAAAGAAATATTTACAAATATGCCCCTGAAACAAAAAACAACTCTAGAAAAATAAATAAAAATCTTAAAAATATAAATAATATGTCTATGATCTCACAAAAATATTCCACATTAAATAAAAATAATCAATAGAATTTTGGAAACTAAAATTTAGGTCCATTATTAATATTGTGCCAATTACTTTTGAATTTTATAAAAATATATGAAACACTTAAAATCGAATAAAATTCATTTTTAAGATCCTAATTGGATATACTATTATAGAAAAAAAATACTAGTTTGTATTTTTAAAAAGTAAATTTGGTGTGATAAAATAAAGCTTTATTTCCTTAAAGGAATTTCTGTAAATATTTAAAAGAATAATAAAATAAAATAAATTCATATTTTTTAACTCTTAGAATGATACTTTTATTTTATTAATTAAAGAAAAGAGCAAACTTTTACTAAGAGGGTAAAACATGCAAAGAAGCAGATAATAAACCATTGCATGACATTACTATGCATGGCATATTTCTTCTTTAAATATTGTCCTTACCGGGCAATAATGGTTCTTTGTAGAAACAGGAGCTCAAGGTCAGGTGGAAGCATCCGACTTCACTACCTTGCAGTCACAAGGCAAGTTCATAACTTGCTCATGTCCTTTGAAGAGTCTTTATCAAAGATATTGCAAATTGTGTGTTATCACCTATGATCTGGAGGAAGAAAATATTATCTTATTTAATAAATAAGATATAGTTATCATCCTAAGTGATGATAAAGATGAGCAATGGAACTTAGGGTTCCAGGTGCATAAGTCACGACAGGATTAATAACCCATGACATCAGTGATTCTAGCGCCGTATATTACGCGTTAACCATGAGATTTGGAATGGGACAGAGAAGTCAGTTGTATCTTCTTGCTTTCATATGGAGGCAAGATGACCTTATCGTGACGCTGGGATTCCTTGTGTGGATCCAGCATATGGGTGGGAACCCTTAGGCCCCACGATTTTGGTGTCTAGATTATCTATGAGTTACTGCCGGAGGTATAGTCAGACCTTTATGGAGCTTGCCAGGGGCATCACTAGCTCATAGAGTCTTCGGGAACTCATCAGGGTTATAGCTTGCCCAAAATGGGGGCTTAACGGAGATGGATCTCGGCCCGGAGGATCATGCAGACATATGGGATCGCGGAGAGGGAAGTGATTGGCTTGGATCACCTACTAGGCCCCACATCATGGAATTTTGGATGGGAAGGTACGCCCGGTTGTGCAACAAGGATTTGATCTCTCATGGGTAAAGCAACGCACCTCTGCAGAGTGTAAGAACTATAACTTGTTACTCCCTATTTCGAGAAGGAGCTACGAACGCGGCAGGAAAGAAACTCCATGAAGTTCTGGTCAACCTGTGAAGGCTGATGGGCATAGTTTTTGATAATAAAATCAATCTTTGAAGAAATGTTTATGAAAACTGAATAGTACCAAGGACGTATAGTCCGAGGTGGTAGATAGAACATCAAACTTCCCAGCTTGCATATAATGAACTTGCTAGGTAACGCTGTTACTCACTCTTTCCTTTGAACCCCTGCTTAGACTCTGAGAATCCAGAAGACCCTTCAATGTACGCAGCTGAAGGACAATAGGATGTCTACTATGACGAGCCAGACCTGTCCAGAGGAGTTGAAGGGGTGGACTACGAAATACGCTACGGAGTGTAGGGCAACGAGTCCGAGTAGTTGCCTTAGTTATTCGTAAACCAATTGAGCCGGGCAGCAGGAACTATATAGAATAAGTTGTTGAGCTCAATTCGAAGTATGAGTTTGAATCTTATATCTTCTGCTGAAACTACTTAAGTTTGGTTTGTAATTTTGTAACATTTGAAGTTGGAACTTCTGGTTTGTAATAATAATGAAGTGTGTATGTTTGTAATATGGACGCATAATGTTTCTTTTGTACCACTCTGAGGGATGTGATATTTACGGAATGGTGTTCTGTAGATGTCATGTCAACAACTATAGTGTACTACACATGAAGTGGTATGCTGGGTCACCACACAACATGTCTCTTTATGCTTGTATACGGGTGGTCCGGATACTGTCAGAATTCTGGAAATCGAGTTTCCATGGAAAGAATTCAAAGATTTTTTAGGACTGCCAAAAAGTATGATTCTTTGCATTTCCTCATATTTTGAGTATACAACCTTAGGAAAAAATAGTAAAAGCCAATATGCACATCCTAAATGGAACTTACTTCATAAAAGTGATAATCTTCTAGGAATGTCATTGGTTTAGAGGGCAAACTCCCATGCTTCGGAACACTGAAACCAAGTTTTGTACAAATTGGACTTCTGTTTCATTGGGATTGTGTATATGCACACCCACTTGAACTAATAATAACTAATACGATTTTTTATTGTCCAAATAATGATTTAGTCATTTCCACACATTTTCAAGAGAAAATAAAAAATACATATATTTGTCAAAATCTAGATTTTTTGTATGCGCTCATATTTTAAGGTTTTTAAACTTGTGACAAATTGTAAAAGACGACATGACTATCCTAATTGGTGAAACAAAGTATGGATTTATTTAAAAATCCAGACCCTCCGCACCGAGATTCCCCATTTTACTGCATGTCAATCCCCTCCCCCAATATTTGCTCGCCCGCGCCCTCTACTACGACGGATCTGCTAAATACGTGGAGGAAGCTCGACTGGCGCGTGGCAGAAGCAAGACTTTCGTTTCCTCGCGCGATGTTGACTCGCCGAAGTCTTTTGAGGCGTATGGGTCCCGAACGTCAGTGTCTCTAGCGGACCATACTTTTCGGTCGCGCCTCCCTGATTTGAACTCGATAACATTGCTAATTTCGTCTGCCGTTTAGTCAGGCTGCTAGGTCCCACATGTCCCTCTCATTAGAAGGATCGTGTGTATGATGGAATTTTTTTCCTTCGCTCGCGCTACCCTTTTCCGAAGTTGATAGTGTTACTCGATGCATATACAATTTAACCAGGCTGCTGGGACCCACATGTCATCCTCTCATAAGAAGAAACATGTGTATGATGGAATTTTTTCCTTCGCTCGCGCTATGTACCCTGTTCTGAAGTTGATAGCGCTGCTCGATGCATCTACCGTTTAATCAACCTCCTGGGCCCCACATGTCATCCACTCATTAGAATCAGCATGTGTATGATGTATTTTTTGCCCTTGGTCATGCCTTCGTGTTCTGAACTTGATAGCTTTGCTCGCTGCTTCAGCCGTTTATACAAGGATGTGGGCCCGACATGTCAGCCTCCTCTGTGCACGAAACGTGTGCATGCTAGACTTTTTTCTTCTCTTGTGCCTCCATGTTTGGAACTTGGCAACGTTGCTCGATACAACACCTGTATAATGTCTCCCTACTAGGTCCACATGTCAGCCATCTATGTAGAGGAAACGTGTGTATGTTGGACATTTTCTTAGTCGCGTTCACCGGTTTGACCTTGGGAACATTGTTCCATGCGGAAGGAGTGTATGGTCTTGCTGCTGGGGCCCATGTGTCAGCCTCTCTTGACAAGAAACGTGTAGATCAGCTAGCTTTACTTTCTTGTTATTTATTATCATGCAAAACTATCTCTATTACGCGTATTGTTGCTCTAGTTTTATTTTCTAGATAATGCAAACGTTTAGTGTACGTAGAGTTGTATCAGTGGTTTATAGAACTTGAGAGAATATTTATCCTACCTTTAGCTCCTCGTTGGGTTCGACACTCTTACTTGTCGAAAAGGCTACACACGATCCCCTATAACTGTGGGTTATCACATCACATGACTAGCGTTCTTATGGATTCAACTTTTAGCAATCTATAAGTATAGTAAAAAATTTACCCATCCTATCATGACTACTTCATGATGAAGCTACTATAGCTTGATAGGAGGGATATGAGAACAAGATCAATGTTTCAACTTTTGATTTATTTAGGCGCCTAGCATCTTCAATCTTTGCATACACTCATACACTATGAGCGCATGTTGCACCTGAATAATTCTCAATCATCTTGCAACAAAAAAGGTTTTTGATATCAAATATATTTCACTCCTTGCTTGTTTCTGAAACAATCTTTTCAGTTCTTAGAACACTTAGATTCTCAAAACACCTTTTGAAGATCAGGTTTCATGGAGGCAAGCATGTAGATACTAATTGGAACCATTGCTCTCTGCTCAAATTGCATCGAGCAGGGGAGGGTTTACCAAAAGTTTGCAATAGGACTCAATCTTTAATTGTCACTCTAACATTACAGTACTAGTTTGTAAACAAACTAAGTGAAAGGTGGATAACGGATGCCAATGACTACTATGAACTATGCAAATTCACTTGATTAATTATTCATGATTAATGAGCTACTCAAAATTAACAACTTAATTATTTCGTAGCTCCCACTAAAATCAATATCTCTCATGATTGATACTTAGTGATTCAAGATCCACGAACTTGTTTTCCTGGCACCAATGTTATATCACGCACCAGGGAACAAGACTGGTAGGTAATCATACCAATCATATCACCATATGGCTCTTGTTAATCTTTCGATTCTTTTGTTCCATACACTAGACGTTCTAGGTAGTATGTCAAGTGGACCATAGTATAACAGCAGTGCGATATTTTCGCACCCACATTATGAACGTCGCTAGGTGCAGCCATGTTACATGACCCACACTAGTTCGAAGCCCATGTTATGTGGTTCCTAACTTAGGGAGGACACATGATACCTTGATAATTTTAAGTGAGATATCACCCTATTTATTATGACTTCCACGCAACAAATAAAGTGCATAAAAGGATAAAAATCACATGTAATTCATATAGTGATATGGTATTGATGAGTGCATATTTGCATCATGTTTTACATTATTATTTTGCGTTGTAGATGTAGGATCTTGGTATTTTACGGCGCTCGCGCACACATTTTATGTCTGTTTTCACCAGGATCAGGACAGATGATGTATCAAATGGATACAATTCTTGGTGCAGTTGTACTGTGGAGAAAAGGAGTCAAAAACAATGTAAATCGCTTATTTGGGAAATATTAATAATACCAGAAGAAAACCAGAAGTGAACAACGGAGGCAGAGAGTCCAACGACCAACTATACGATCGGAGCAACTTTTCTGGCCGCATAGCTCTGACCGTATAGTTGGCACTGCCTCCGCCTCCTCAAATAGTTTCACCCCATTCAACTGGATCGACGAGATGACATATAGAACACCCAGAAATGGCAAAAACCTCACCTCTAGAAGGCATCTGGAGGGGAACTCATCCACCAAGGATCCATATTCGCCCTGCACAGATCCTGGAGGCTAAGGCATCAATCTTCATCATCCAACGCTGCATCACCACCATCTCCATCCATCCCATCTACATCTTGTCTAGATCTTGTTGCAATTCCCGTACTCATTGTGGATTTATACAAGTACTATTCATCTATGATTGTTTCCATTACCATTGTTATGATGTTGATTGCCTCCATATCTGAGTAGATCATTAGTTCTTGGGGAGATGGAGAAACCCTAGTATGAGATTGAAATAAGATAAAGTCTATTATGATATTCATCGTTGTGACCATGTGTTAGATTTTCTACATCTTGATGATGGGAGAAGTCGACCTCCCAATATTTGCCTCTTGTGGGGACTTGATGGAGGAAACTAGTTGTTGGTAGACGGAGGTGTGCTAGCTCTTACAGTGACTATAAAGCTACTGGCACCCCCTTACGTATCAACATGGGAAATCGAGGAAACTCACGGAACACTATCCATGCGATGGGATACGTCCTACGGGATTACGTCCCTTAATAGCACGGTAATTCGATTGATGTCGATTGCTGATTGTTGTGGTTATGAGGATGATGTGACCAGCGATTGCTGCCTATTTGTCCAAATATGGAGTTCCTCCCACACATACATAGTTGAGAATGTTCATGATGATAATCTTTATCTCAGATCCTTATAATACTAGTGGTGTATCCGCTACTTCCTGAGAATGCTTTTTCCCTACTGCAGTTCCAATCTCTCTTACATACACGATACTTACTTTCTTTACTCAGTTACTTTACTTTATTATTGCTCTTATACCTAAAACCCAAAAACACCTTTTTACACAATACTCGCATTTTATCTTGTCACTTAGAACTTTATCTAGCATTTCTATTGTAATATTTACTTCAAGAGTTATTAGACTTTAGACTCTTGCTCCTTGTGGGATCTATATCTTTATTTCAAAACTATCTACAAACAATCTATGCACATGCAGTCATCAAGCTATTTTCTAGCGCCGTTGTTAGGGAGCTAAGCGTTGTAGGTCTTTTAGTTTTTGCTTATTTATTTTTGTCTTCCTAGGATTTGTTTTGAGTTACAGGTTTCCACCAACATGATGGAGTTTGAGCATATGACTAGTGCTAGCCCACTCAACCACTTTGGGAAGCCCTATGATATTTATAAAAGAGACAACTCCAATGAGAAGACAGGGGGTTTGAAATAAATCCTCTACTACTTGGTATTGTACATAAGAAGCACTTTACTAGAGATGAAGAAGATCCTGATCCATATGAGCATATTGCATGTTTCAAAGATATATGTGGCACTTTTCTATTAACCTGATATACCACTAATGAGGTAAGGGTTAAACTTTTTAGTCAAACTTTGACAAGTACAGCTCTCTCATGGTATATATGTCTACCACCTGAAGCCACAACTACTTGGGATAATCTAGCCTGTGAATTTCTAGCAAAATATTATCCGTTATCAAAATCTTTGGAATCAGGCGTCTTATAATGACTTGGAAGAATCATTCTAATGAAGAACTAGTAAGAGCTTATATCAGATTTAAAGATTTATTACGTCTATGTCCTCATCATTATTTCCATGATTGGTATTTACTACATATCTTTTATGGTGATTTAATTGAACCTAATAAAATTGAACTAGACTCTTTCGCGGAAGGAGCCTTTACGAATCTTCCTATACCTAAAGCTTGGGCTTTACTTTATAGAATTCATGATCATAGAGTTTCATGGAATTTTGGCCTAGGAAGTGAAGGAGGTGTAGAAATAGAACATGATTGTATTCATGACTATAATAAAAAAGGCCATGTTAAAGAATTATCTAAGGAACTTTACTTGGATTTAGATCTTGTGTTGCAAGTTGTTAAAGCTTTTATAGAACATATCAAAGATCCGAAAGAGGGTCCGGTCAAGTATGATCCACCACCCGGACCTGAGAAGAAAAGAGAAGATAAAGCAACACTAGCCTCCCTAGAACCAATGCATGAATTGCATTTTCCTAACAGCATATTCTTGAGTATGAACAGGTCAAAGAAGTACAGGAGAAGGATGAAGAGGAAAGTATGCCAGAAGTCGTGGAACATCTGGAAGAAACCAAAGATGATGAGGTAACCAAGGAAGCAAGTATGGCTATGTACTCATATTGTAACATAGTTGAACTTGACGAAGAGACTTCCATATTGGTTGAAGGTAAAACAAAGGTAAAAGATGTGGGTAAGCCTATCCTTCCCTGCATATTTAAAGAAACCTCGCATTACAGTTTATGTGATCTTGGCACCAAAGTTAATGTTATATCTTAGGATTTATACTCAGAAATAAAAGAAGAAATAGAACGGGCTACAATTGAAAATACTAATATGAAAATTATGTTAGCCAATAAAAACCTTAGAATTCCAATGGGAGTAGTTGAAGATGAAAGTATCACAATTGGCAACAAAAACTTGCCTATCGATTTTGTAGTTGTTGATATGCCAGCTGACACTCTTTGCCCAATTATATTTGGAAGGAACTTTTTGGGTGATATAGGTGCCTATGTTAATTTCAAGAAGGATATTGTGTCTCTTAAGCTTGCGGGAACAGAAAATAAATTCCATTTTTCCAAATTTAAAGATAGGCCTCCACAAATACAAGAAGAAGAGGAAGAGACAACTATTGAGGAAATGGCGGCTCTTTTCTTTAGAAATCAAGAAGAAGGAATAAACGAAGATCCAAATTATGAAGAAATAGATATGGAGGACAAGTCCCTGGGAGAACTTGAAGATGAATTTGATTCACTTCCCATTATGGGACCTCCAACCTATGAGGCTTTTGAAGAGCCAGAAAAGAGAGGGGACGAGGAACTACCACCCTAAAGTTGAAGACTCTACCAGAAAATCTTAAATACAGGTTTTTAGATGATACAAATAAATTTCCTGTTATTATTAGTGCTAAACTTTCAGGAGAAGAAGGAGAATAACTCATGAAGATACTTAAGGAGCGTCGCCAAGCCTTTGGGTACTCAATGGATGACTTGAAGGGCATCAGTCCAATGATAGCCGTCCATCCAATATTCATGGAAGAAGGTGCTAAACCAGTTGCAGAATTTAATAGAAGATTGAAGCCTGAAATGAAAGAAGTGGTAAGAAAAGAAATTGTATGCCTACGGGAAGCAAGTATAATCTACCCAGTCAAAGAAAGAGAATGGGTAAGTCATGTTCACTGTGTCCCAAAGAAGGGCGGTTTTACTGTTGTTCCTAATGAAAACAATGAATTGATACCTACTAGAACTATTGTTGGGCATAGGATGTGCATAGACTTTAGAAAATTAAATAAAGAGACTAGAAAATATCACTATCCATTACCGTTCATAGATCAAACTTTAGAAAGGTTAGCAAACCATACTCATTTTTGTTACTTGGACGGATACTCTGGTTTTTCTTAAATAGCTGTTCATCCGGATGACCAACTAAAAAAACTTTTATTAGTCCTTATGGTTTACATGCTTACAGACGTATGACTTTTGGTTTACGTAATGCTCCAGCTACTTTTTAAAGATGCATGACTGCTATTTTTGCTGATTTAATAGAACTTATAAAGGAAGTATTTATGGATGACTTTTCTGTCTATTGAACTTCGTTTACTAGTTGCTTGGATAATCTGAAAAAAGTTTTGCAGCATTGTGAAGAAACTAATCTTGTTCTAAACTGGGAGAAGTGCCATTATATGGTCAAAGAAGGTATAGTCCTTCGACACAAGGTATCAGGTAAGGGAATTGAAGTTGATAGAGCTAAGGTTGAAGCAATAGAGAGAATGCCGCAACCTAGGGATATTAAAGGTATAAGAAGTTTTCTTGGTCATGTGGGTTTTTATAGAAGGTTCATTAGAAATTTCTCTGGAATATCTAAACATTTGACTAACCTCCTGCAAAAGGGAATAAGATTTAATTTTTATGATAAGTGTCTTGAAGCCTTTGGTAGACTCAAAAATGCTTTATCTCGCGCTCCTATTATTAAACCACCTATCTGGGATACAACCTTTGACTTAATATGTGAAGCTAGTGATGATGTTGTAGGAGTAACTCTGGGACAACATATTGGTCACAGATTTAATATTATACGTCATGCTAGTAGAACTCTTAATGGTGCTCAAAAGAATTACCCTAAGGAAGAAAATGAACTTTTTGCTGTATTTTTCTCTTGTGATAAATTTTGTTCATATATAGTTGATACAAAGGTAAGAGTTCACACGGATCATGATGGATTAAAAGAACTCCTCAAAAAGAAAGACCATAAGCCAAGACTGATCAGTTAGATTCTTTCACTTCAAGAATTTGAGTTGCAGATTATGCAGAGGCAAGGAATAAAGATGTTGGATGCAGTGTCCATGATTGCCCCACAAGATAACAATCTTATTGAGAGGAACATTAGTCATGGTGATTTTTGTTTACGAGAATTATTCAATGAATTAAGGTCAATTCCTCCAAGAGAAAAGAAGTCTTTGTTGTCGGAGGAACTTTTCGTCCCCGAATAAACAATTTTAAGTGCAAGGTAAGTGGTCTTACCCAAATAAGTGATTTGTTTTCACAATTTTTACTTTTGAAAATTTTCCCTTTGAATTCCTTGTGTTTTTCTGAAGTTTTAGAGGGGTTTTGCCAACTATACGGGCGAAGCTATACGACCGGAGAGGAAGCTCCCTCCGTATAGTTCGTCGTTGAACTCTTTGTATCATCTTCAAGAAATTGTTTTTGCTACCTGAGCCTATACGGTCACAACTATACGACCGGAGCCAAAATTCCAGTTGTATAGTTGGTCGTTAAACTCTCAGAAACTTTTGCTTTTCGGTGTCTGTATCTATACAGTTGCAACTATACGACTGGAGCTGGAAATTCTGGTCATATAGTTGGTCGTTAAACTCTCAAACAGTTTTTCGTTTGATCTTTCGTTTATTCATCTAAAAAACATTATTGTCGGTTCCGAGTCGTGATTTAATCGACCTGGACTCGAGATATTTGGAAATATCTGCCTGGAACCAACTATACGGCCTAAGCTATACGAGCCACGCTCGTATAGTTGGTCGTTACGCGGAAGGGAACTTCCAAATCCATGATTTCTTTCCCTGTTTCGTTTAGATTCTTTTCTTGGGCGACAATTTGGTGTTTCTCGCGAGTTTTACCGACCTCTAAACCCCCTTATATACTGCCATTGTCTCTCTCTAATCATAATCTCCAGGAACCAATCTAGCGATGCGCTATCCCGTCCCAGGCCGTGGAAAACCCTTGGGGCTCATCGCTCCTTCTAGGGACCGCTCTAGCAGCCCGTCCATGGAGGACGATGACAAGGAGGTGGAGAGGTTTAGCCCAAGGTACAAGGAGTACGTCGATCCAAGCTACTTCCACAACGATTCCGATGATGACATGGTTGACGTCTACATCCACCGTGATGTATATGTTCCACCAGAGATCAATTGGGTGGCAATGAAGAAAGCTCAACAAGAGAGAGAAGATCGCAAGCCACATGGAAAAGGGCGTGTGGAGACGGTCAAGTTCATCACAACCGATCCAAGGCCGCACAAGCGTAAGGAATTATCGAATATTGGTGCAGGTGCTAGCAAGAGAATGGATGAACCACTCTCGAAGCCAACCATTGGTGCTCGTATGAAGGTCAAGCCTCAAGAAGAGTGGAGGTATGATTTCCACTTCCCCGATCCATCAATTATGGATGACGAAGAAGAAGCTGTCCCCAGGACCAAGGATCATGTGCGGCATTGTAGATATATCAGAAGAAGAAGCTACTTCATCGCGTTGAAGTCCGTCACCGTCTCAATGAGATGGAGAAGAAGGAAGACCTCCTTCCGTTGGTGACTAAGCTCGCTGATAGAGTGGACACTCTACAGCCTAATTTGCGGAGGTGCTACAGCCGCATAACTGCTTTGGAGGAGACCAACAAGAAGCTACGCACCGCGGTGTTACATGCCATGGCACCACAGTGATCTACAACAATCACGGTATCAAATAATCGCAAGGGATTATTTGATCCCGAATGGCTTGATCCAAGCTTGGGGAGATCTTTAAGACCCCTATAAGTTTTCTTTATTGATATATGAATGGCTTGAGTATAATTATACTTGCACTTGATGATAATAATAGGAGTCTTCCACACCATTGGTATTAATGGAACACGTAAACATAATTTGGTCAATATGTTGTAAGTCCATAGTTTGATTTAAGAAAAATCTATACAGTTAAGTTGAAGAACAAACCTTGAACAAAGGAAAATGAAAATGCTATCAAAATAGAGTGAGTACAAGTCAAGGTAGAATCTTCAAGTCATAAGAATTCTTCATATACAGTTGGAATTTGGTAATTGAGATCGTTAAACTTTAAATTCCTACATGAAGTGGAATGTATGGCTAGCTCCTTTGCACACCACTTAAACAAAAGTGTCAGCATATATATAAAAGAAAAGAAAAGGAAGAAGAAAAAGGGCGAGTGTGCAAAGAGCAAGTAGGCATATACCACTTTATTGTAGTATGACAAAGAGACACTTTTGAGATTCTAAATCCCTAGTGAATACATTGATTCTAAAACACTTGGGACTGCCTCGCTAACTCATTCGGTTGAACCGGATACTTTTACATTATGTTGAGAGTCATATTTTATGAACTGTTGATCACTAAGGTGTGGAAGCCTGCTAATACTATTCAGATGGTTTGAGTAAGGTACTATTCATGAACTCATTTCCATGTATCGTACATGATAAACACATGCTGCAACTGCCTCATTTATTTTATCAACTTAGCTTCATGAATATGAAGATCACATCCATTAAGCTAAAACTTGCTCGGGACGAGCAAGAGTCTAAGCTTGGGGAAGTTGATGAGTGCAAATTTGCATCATGTTTTACATTATTATTTTACGTTGTAGATGTAGGACCTTGGTATTTTACGATGCTCGCGCGCACATTTTATGTCTATTTTCACCAGGATCAGGACAGATGATGGATACAATTCTTAGAGCAGTTGTACTATGGGGAAAAGGAGTAAAAAACAACGTAAATCGCTTATTTGGGAAATATTAATAATAACAGAAGAAAACCAGAAGCGAACAAGGGAGGCAGAGAGTCCAACGACCAACTATATGACTGGGGCAACTTTTCTGGCCGTATAGCTCTAGCCGTATAGTTGGCGCCGCCTCCGTCTCCTTAAATAGTTTCACCCCGTGCAACTGGATCAAGGAGACGACATACAGAACACCTAGAAATCGCAGAAACCTCACCTATGGAAGGCATATGGAGGGGGAACTCATCCACCAAGGATCCATCTTTGCCTTGCGCAGATCCGAGAGGCTAAGGAATCAATCTTCATCATCCACCACTACATCACCACCATCCCATCCCATCTACATCTTGTCTAGATCTTTTTGTAATTCTCGTAGTCATTATGGATTTATACATGTATTATTCATCTATGATTATTTCCATTACCATTGCTATGATGTTGATTACCTCCATGTCTAAGTAGATCATTAGTTCTTGGGGAGATGGAGAAACCCTAGTATGAGACTGAAATAAGATAAAGTATATTATGATATTCATCGCTGTGACCATGTGTTAGATTTTCTACATCTTGATGTTGAGAGAAGTCGACCTCTCAATATTTGCCTCTTGTGGGGACTTGATGGATGAAACTACTTGTTGGTAGACGAAGGTGTGCTAGCACTTACAGTGACTATAAAGTTGTTGGCACCCCTTACGTATCAACATGGGAAACCATGTAAACTCACGGAACACTATCCATTCCATGGGATATGTCCTACGGGATTACGTCCCTTAATAACGCAGTAATTCGGTTGATGTCGATTGCTGACTATTGTGGTTATGAGGATGAAGTGAGCAGCGGTTGCTGCCTATTTGTCCAAATATGGAGTTCCTCCCACACATACATCATTGAGAATGTTCATGATGATAATCTTTATCTTAGATCCTTATAATACTAGTGGTGTATCTGCTACTCCTTGAGAACGCTTTTCCCTACTACAGTTCCAATCTCTCTTACATACGCGATACTTACTTTATGTACTCAGTTGTTTTACTTTACTTTATTATTGCTCTTATACCTAAAACCCAAAAACACCTTTTTACACAATACTCACATTTTATCTTGTCACTTAGAACTTTATCTAGCATTTCTATTGTAATATTTACTTCAAGAGTTATTAGACTTCAGACTCCTACTCCCTGTGGGATCGATATCTTTATTTTGAAACTAGCTACAAATGATCTATGCACTTGCAGTCATCAGGTATAGCACTTCAAGCCAACGTTCTCCATCATCAACATCTTCCAGCACCAGGAATATCTTCTCGCGCCATGGGCATAGCATTGAGGTCCATCGTTTCTTGGATCATCATCGCCACACCTTGCTCTTACAACTATTGCTACTCTAGCCAATAAAGTAAAAACAACTATGGCTATTACAATAATAATATGACAATCATCGTGGCTTCCGCCACTCATGCACAACGATATTACAACATAACACATATCATACATCACATTGCAAACATCACATTGTTGTACCACATCACTTCCCTGCAAAAACAAGTTAGATGCTTCTAACATGCTTTGCTATATTACGGGGCTCTATGGTTGTGAAGAGAACCGTACTTAACCTATGTGGTAAGTAGGCATCATGATTCACTTGTTTGCTATTTAACTTATTCGGGGTGTGTCCCCATAGTGCTAAAAATAAAAACTGTAGCTTCACTAGACTTCATCTTTACGCGTGAACCCCGTGCGGATTTCAACCAATTCTGTAGAAGCCCAACATGCAAAATATCTTTCTCATGCTATTGCGGAAAAATAGGCACCTCACAAAGCTGTTTCATACACCCGAAGTACACTTGACAAACCAATCTCGATCCAAAGATCGTATAGTCGGCTTAGGCTGCTAATCACACAATACCGCCGAGATCAAAATTGCAACAATTGGGAAGCATAACAAGATCAATAATGCCAGAATTCAATGATTCCTCTATCAGTATCTATGCCTATGCATAAAACTGTCTCTGATACCACTGTTGTGGAACGCACTATGCAACACAAATTTTCTAGCGCATAACCAGGATCATATCAAGGAGAGAGGCAATGGATCATTTCCCTCGAAGATCGATCTAGCAGAAGTTGTCGATGACGAGGTTGGTCATGCGTCGATCCCCGCAAGCATTAGCAAGTCATGAGGAGATGTATTATCCCATGGACGGATCCCACAAACATGCACCGATGAAGACGGTGTTGTCGATGTAGTCGGTGTGTTGATTCCCGCAACTAGTCGATTAGTCACGAGAAGATTTCTCCTTGTGAAGATCCCCACGATAAAGTGCTCCAAGTGTCGCACCTCCACTGGTATCCACACGTACGAGATCATTGGAACCTCATCGAGGTGTGAGTAAGAACACATAGTCAAAGCAGGAACATGTTGATGAAGATCCGGCAGTGCTTCCGCGGTCCCATCTAGATTAGATTCAAATGGAGGTAGAATTTGGCGATGCTCCGGTGTCGTAGAAGAAGAAGTACCTAGGGCACACCCTCCCTAGGGTTTAGCACCACACCAGGTGATGTAAAAGATAGGCGGCGGCACGAGGAGCAGCGGCGGCAGCACGCGCGTGGTGGTGGGTCATGCCCCGGCAAGGGTTTTGGCCGGGAGGAGGCGGCGGTAGCTTGGGTGGCTAAGGGCATGACTTGAGTGCCACTTGGAGTGCCCCTTGGTTCCCTTTTATAGGCGGCAAGGCCTGGCCCCTTGGGTCATCCTTGACGCAGCCCTAAAGTTTGGATGAGTTTCGGTAGGTGTAGGTTAATCCAAACCTACTCCAAAACTGCCTCCTTTGACCAATCCGAATTAGGGTAGGGGACATCTCATTGTCCCTTACGTCAACGTGGTTGCGCCTATTATGGAACCTTTCAAACATCCTAAGATGACTCGGGTCACCCCGGTACCTTCTAGAACCTTACATAACCTTCTGGAACCTTCCGCTCCTTCTATCTAGAACCATTCAGGACACTCCTGGGGCCATTCCAGACACTTCCGGGACCTCTTGGAACCATTAAGAGACCATATGAGACACTCTCGAAACCCTTCTCTCATCTCATTAATGCTCAAAACTTGTTTCGAACACTCTCAGCAATATTTCGGACACCTCCGATATATTCTGAGACACTTTGAACACCTTCGGAACTACTTCTCTACTAAATAACACGAAGATCTTTATTGTGTGAACCACTATATTATGTCTGATACATATCGTATTGCGTCTTCAATACTTTACATTGCCCGAGATGAAACACTAGGTTATTCTCGTTACTCGGCATGTACTCTTTACTCATACCGCACTATCGATGTTCATGTGTTCAATAACTTGATCATGTGTCGGCCAGATGATGACGAACACCATATCACATGAGTGCGCCCAGAGTGTATCTCTCCATCATCAGGAGTAGCAATTTCTGCAAGCACCCCATGTGAATAATTAGCGTACCATCCGGTAAGAGCAAGTATCAACTTTATGATTACTCTGTTAAGATCAACATTTGAAGAATCTTGTGACATCCATATTGTACCCAAGTTCACACATGTCTTGCGGTCAAACAATATTTAGTAAAGGCAATACATTGTTTGTGAGAAACTACCGATAACAATATTGACGATGTGTTTCACGGTAGATCATGTTGGGTCTATCCATCGTTGTTGTTCTCCCAATAACTCTGATCTAATATATCACCGGCAACTCCACAACACATTGTCCTTTTTCCCATAGTCAGGAAACTGGGACTATCAATGATACATGAACTAGTCTTAGAGGCGAGGCTAGGGATATCTAAATGGTGTTTATGATTCCACACATGTATTAGGCTTTTCCTCTAAACTCTCATTATTTGGAACTAATATAATTATAGCACGGAAATAAACTTAATCATGAATAGGAAATATAGAATAATAAAATTTATTATTGCATCTAGGGCATATTTCCATCAGGCAGAAGAATCACGGTAGCTCATTTTTGTACTAACTATGCATGTGGGAACCGAAGATACAATGGTTTGTTTCTATTGATAACATACAAAGAAATTTGCAAAAAAATTAGTCTGTTGTTTATGAATTGCATAAGAGAAATGACTGCTGTTTTTTGTCAGTATGTTTCTTGCCATGTTAGGAAGTGATGTCTACGCACTTCTATTCTTGTAGACAGTTGTTGGGCCTCCAAGTGCAAAGGTTTGTAGAACAGCAGCAAGTTTTCCCTTAAGTGGATCACCCAAGGTTTATCGAACTTAGGGAGGAATTGGTCAAAGGTATCCCCTCTCAAGCAATCCTGCAATCAATATACAAGAAGTCTCTTGTGTCCCCAGCACACCCAATACACTTGTCAGGTGTATAGGTGCACTAGTTCGGCGAAGAGATAGTGAAATACAAGTGGTATGGATAAAAATAAGTGGTAACGGTGCCAGAAAATAGCTTGATGGCATGAAAGAGACTAAAGACAAACTGAAATAAAGATAGAAGCAAGCAAACATGTAACAGATCTAGTAGCAAACGGTGTTTCAATGCTTAGAAACAAGGCCTAGGGATCATACTTTCACTAGTGAACACTCTCATATAAATATATTCTTCTTTATGGTACACGCTGAACTACTCTCCGGTTGGACACTCTAATCGATGGTAGGGCTATAACAGCACACCTCAAAGTAAGCCTTTCCCATCTATATAACCCCACACTATCACCTTGAGCACTAGATGGTTCGAACAAACACCACAATTTCATAAAGACATCCAACTCCAAATATAACTCATAACAAGTATTTTTAATCTCTAGCCTAAGTGCCATCATGGTCTGCACACTGTCAACTTCACACACATGGGGAGAGCAGAGATCTATTAAAGCACTTGAGTAGCAAGGTAGATCTACTTGATTACAAAGCTCATGATCACAATATGATCATGCATAGAGAGAGATGAACACATAGCTACCGGTAGAACCCTTAGCCTCGAGAGAGAACTACTGCCTCCTCATCATGGGAATCAGCAATGGTGATGGAGATGGTGGTGGAGATCGATGGAGATGGCTCCGGGGACACTTCCCCGTCATGGTAGGGTGCTGGAACAGAGACTTTCTGTCCCCCGAATCTCCCCTTCGGTGGCGGCGGCACTGTGGAACTTTTCGTGGCTGGAGGCTTGACGATTTAGGGTTTTTGCATCGGCAGGCTCTTATAGGCGAGAGGGGAGACCGAGGGGGTGCTAGAGCGGCCCACAACATGCCCTAGCGTGGCCTGGGGGGACCCACGCCTGGGGGAGTGTGGCCAGGCCCTGGCCCTCCTCCGTCTTGTATTCTGGCTCCGTGAGTCTTCCAGTAAAATAGGAACTTTGGCTTTTGTCCCGTCCAATTCCGAGAATATTCATTTTCAGACTTTCCTGGAACCAAAAACAACAGAAATAGGAAACTAGCACTGTGGCTCTTGTTAATAGCTTAATCCAAGAAATCATATGAAAAGTACTCCAAAGTTGGAACAAAACACAAGAAAGTAGATAAAACCAAGCATGGAACATCAAAAATTATGGATACGTTAGCAACGTATCAACATCCCCAAGCTTAACTCCTGCTCGTCCTCGAGTAGGTAAGTGATAAAAAGAAAGAATAATTTTTGAGGTGGCATGCACCATCATAAACTTGATCAAATTATTTGTAAAACATTCGAAGCTGGGATCATAGTACTTCAATCATAACATGAAAGACAAAGTTCTAGCAATAAGACAAAGAAACTATGTTGCAACATGAAAAGGCACAAACAAAAGATTCATGAATAGCAATGCTTTGCAAGACATTTGTTTGTTTCACATAAAGAAAACATAGCATAGTGGCATTCAGCTTGTCCCTCATAGAGTAGCAAACATAAATGCATAGCACACCTTCAAAGTTCATAAGAGTGACTTGATACAAATAGTTTAAAACAAGGAATATCAAAGCTATGCATCAATCAACAAGTCTTGGGACAATGCACATAGAACTAAGAATGGTCACTATGCTCTCAAAGTAGGTGCATAAAGATAGAAGGTGAAGACTCAATATATAAGTGGAAGAAAGGCCTTCATAAAAGGAAGTAGGGATTCAAGTCTCATAAAGAGCTTCCAAAAATTATGGTACTTATAGCTTTCAGCTCTCATTGCCCCTATCATAAGCATCTTAAAGGTGATTAAGGTTAAAGTGAACAAACTATGGAGTATATGCTTGACAAAGTATAAGTTAGAAATCTCATGTCCCTTGAATACGAGGGCCGCTCCTCATGCTACTCAAGTTTAGTCACCGGTTAGTTCTTGTCATCGTAAGTACATGTGTATCATAGAGAACCGCCCATGGGGTACCCCTTGCCCGATGATACAGAAGAATCCCCATATCAAAATGACAAGGCAAGCAGACAATGAGCATCTCAGCAATCTTCTTATTTACCATGGGAATATGGTGCCTTTTTCTCTTTTTCCTCTTTTCATAATCTCATTTTTTCTTTTCTTTCTCTTTTTTTCTCAATATAGGACTATTTTTTTATAAGAAGAATGCTTCATAGATAGCTCATTATGGTTACGCTGCAGGTTTCCACCATATCAGCATGGATTAGACCAGCGGCCCAGGCATTTCTCTAGCACATATACATAACTCCATTGACTTACAAGCTCCCCTTTCATTTCACACCGACGACATCCATAGACAAAAGAGCATGATATCAACTAGGTACAAAGTACTAGTGCAATGTTGAAAGCGTTCCCCATGATAGCATGGTTCTGCTAATTCCCAACAAATAAGTGCAAGCATATACAACATAGAAGACACAATGGTTCAATTTTATTAAGGGCAAGAAAAGTAAAGTGTGTCATCAAGTTCGTCAGAGCTTTAATCACTAGTTTTCTCATAACAAGTTTAATTTGGAAGGTAAACAAAAGCATGAATATACTTGGAATAGAATAAGCTAATAGGTAAGTATGGTGGACTCTTTGGAATAACTTGGTTTAAGGAGTTGGATGCATGAGTGGAACTCATACTTGGTTGCGGAGGCTAGCAAAAGACTAGGAGCGACAAACTAGGAGAGCAATACTGGCCATAATCATGCAGAGCGACAAAACATCATTGATCAGAGCATAAAGTGATAATACAAGTTGAAAACTAAAGGATCATAAAGGCTTATGGTGACATTGGATAGTCATAACATGGTGTGAGCATGCGCCAAGTCAACCCAAATAAAGCATTAAAGGAGAATACTACAATACTATGCTTTAATATGCTAAAACAACGCTTGATTCTTTCAAGGCACATTAAGCAATCTAAATTGTTTACAACATGCCATGCTACAGCAAAGAATACTAAGCATAAATCCAAAACAATATCGAGCATGGCATGACAAAGCATAGGCCCTAGTCAAAAACAAACTCTCTTTACCACTTAAGCATGAACTTTTCCTACTCTTTTCCAATCCAAAACAAACTATTTGAAAACCAATGTATGAAAGAGGGGGTCCATCCAATTTATTCAGCAAACTAAGCAAACGAAATCCCAAAAACAAAAACGAAGACGCTCCAAGAACAACACAACTGTGCATGAAACAATAAAAATGAATGTTTGGAAGAAACCTCGAATTTTTATTGATGAAGAAGGGGATGCCTTGGGCATCCCCAAGCTTTGACGCTTTTACCTCTTGAATATTTCTTGGGGTGACACGGGGTGGCATCCCCAACCTTGAGCTTTAATCCATTCTTCATCTCATTACATCATTCTCTCCATACACCTGAAATTCTTCCTTAATACAAAACTTCACACAATCATCATTAGCAACATTAGTGCACTCAAGATAATAAGTCGCTGGGTTCAGTTTCAACTCCAATAAAACTTCCATTAAAACACAAGATACTGTAGCACTTCCCTCAAAAACCTCAATTCCCCAAAGAGAACCCAAAAAGGAACAAACAAGAAGCAAATGCAAACAATGGCAGAAATCTGTCAAAACAGACCAGCAGGTAAAAACCAATTTTTTCTAAGACCTTCTGTTGCTCAAATCGAAAAGTGTTCAGCTAACGAAAGTTAGATGCCAACCCGGGCAAGAAGCACAAAAATTCACGCCTCTAAAAAACATACAGAGATTTTACATGAATTTTTACGGTGAACCACAAAAATCTGTTTCGGGACAACAACTTTCCCAAGCATTACTTCCCTCTCATTAGAGGTTACTCTTGGCACAAAAAGCAAATAAAAAGGATAAGGAGAGGTTATTACTGAAGCAATAACTTCAAAGACTCAACTAAAACTTTTGGGTTATCTCCCAATAAGTACTTTTCTTTAACGCCTTTAAGTTAGGCATGATAGTTTGAGAAGATGCTCACATAAGAAATATGAATTGAAGTAAAAGAGAGCATAAAGAAGCAAATTCAAAGAACATTTAAGTCTAACCCACTTCCTATGTATAGGAATCTTGTAAAAAACAAGTCATGAAAACACAAAGCAACAAGTATAGGAAAGCAAAACAAGTACAACTTCAAGACTTTCAACATAAAGAGGGGAAACTTAATATTGTTGAGATACATAAAACCATGTTTCCCTCTCTCATAATAACTTTCAGTAGCATCATGAATAAAATTAACAATATAACTATCACATAAAACATTCTTATCACGAGCCACATGCATATAATAATTATTACTCTCCACATAAGCATAGTCATTCATATTAATTGTAGTGGGAGCAAATTGAACAAAATAGCTGTCATTATTATTCTCATCACCATAATCATCAAATATAGGAGGCATATTGTAGTCATAATTAATTGCCTCCTCCATAGTAGGTGGACTAAAAATATCATATTCATCATTGTAATCATCATATATTGGAGGTTTGGTATCATCATAAGCAATAGAATAGCTATCTTCCAAAGCTGGGGAACTAAAAAGATCATTTTCATAAAAACTAGCTTCTCCAAGCTTAGACTTTTCCATAGCATTAGCAATAATGGTGTCCAAAGAATTCATACTAACAACATTGCTATTAGCATGCAAATAAAGTTCCATAGGTTGCTTAATTTCCTCTTCAAACACTTCATGTCCTAACTCAAGATAAATACTACAAAGCTCTCTAATTTTGTTGTTGTTTCCATTAAGCCTAACTAGTGAAAACAAGAAACAAAAACACAAAATTGCAGAATCTAAAGGAAATAACTTCGAGAACTCACACCGGAGGATGTGAGTACCTTTTACCTTACCTCCCCGGCAACGGCGCCAGAAAATAGCTTGATGTCTACGCACTTCTATTCTTGTAGACAGTTGTTGGGCCTCCAAGTGTAGAGGTTTGTAGAACAGCAACAAGTTTTCCCGTAAGTGGATCACCCAAGGTTTATCGAACTCAGAGAGGAAGTGGTCAAAGGTATCCCCTCTCAAGCAATCCTGCAATCAAGATACAAGAAGTCTCTTGTGTCCCCAACACACCCAATACACTTGTCAGGTGTATAGGTGCACTAGTTCGGCGAAGAGATAGTGAAATACAAGTGGTATGGATAATTATAAGTGGTAACGGTGCCAGAAAATAGCTTGATGGCATGAAAGAGACTAAAGACAAACTGAAATAAAGATTGGCGAGAGGGGAAACCGAGGGGGTGCCGGAGGGGCCCACACCATGCCCTGGCGCGGCCTGGGGGAACCCGCGCCTGGGGGGTGTGGCCAGGTCCTGGCCCTCCTCCGTCTCGTATTCTGGCTCCGTGAGTCTTCTGGTAAAATAGGAACTTTGGCTTTTGTCCCGTCCAATTCCGAGAATATTCATTTTCTAACTTTCCTGGAACCAAAAATAGCAGAAAATAGGCAACTGGCATTGTGGCTCTTGTTAATAGGTTTCAACTGCAAGCACTGGAAAATCTACTTAATTAAGTTTACTTTAGTTCAATTATGTGGTCTTTGTAATGGGTTTCAACTATAATTTGATGAAATGAAGCACCTATGCAAAAGCCACTCGGTGTCTCCGAGTTTTATACCAGAGTCTCCGGGCAGGAAAACATAAACCCATACTAGACCGAGAAATCCGGACACCCCGGTCTAGCGGAGGCGGCTTATATTTATAACCGTCTTCTCACACATGGAGTAGGTTCGTCGTAGAAACCGACTCTAACCTTGCTAGGACTCTGTAGAAATGCGGACGCTCCAGGCTACTAGAGCCGGTTCATATGGGCGACCGTATCCTAGCCCGCAGGCGGTCCATTTTTTAAACCGTCAGCGCAAATCATATTAACAGAGGTGGCCCTTTATATGAACCCTATGGTGTATACTACCGGAGACTATACGGCCAACCGCTTCGGAAAAAGCCGATTTATAAGCAACTGTCACCAGGAGTAGGAAGCCAAAACCGTCGCCCTCCCATGGTGGAAAACGGTCACTGGAAGCTGATTCTATTGTAGTGGTAGGTGGTGCCCTTTGGTGTGGCACGCTTGGCCTTGAAGGTCATGGTTACTTGATGATGAGCCTCCGCTTGCTTGGTATAGTAGTCTTCCATATCCAAGCGGTGGAGGAAGTCTTCATGGCTCATGGAAGATCCCTCAAAGTCGATGAAGTTCGCCATGTCCTGCATGCTTGGTGAGGCATCGTCATTGCCGCACTCGAAGTAGTCCATCATTGGGGAGTCATTGTTGATGTAGTACTCCATATCACCCAAGCATATGGAGGAATTATCGGTGTAGTGCTCCATGTCCTCCATGCATGAGGAGCCAAAGTTGATGTTGTTCTCCATGTCTTCCATGCATGTGGAGTCATCGTAGGTGTAGTTCCCTGGGTCCTCAAAGCATGCGGATCCATTGTTGGTGTAGTGCTTCGTCATGTCCTCTATACTTGCGGAGTCATAGTCATGGTGGCTCATCATGGATTCTTCATATATGTCCTCTTTGGTTCCGTAGTCCCTAGACACGATTCACAAGACCAAGTGGTGTATATGGAAGTGGTAGTAGGTGTTAGGGAAACAACGGCAAACCTTACTTTACCTTGGAAGATAGTATCGTGGAAGTGGCCACACTTGAGAGCAATAAAAAACAAGTAAAGTGAAGTTCGCGCAGAACACCAAAACCAACCAACTACTAAAAATACACACACAAAGCTTATGGTGGATAGGTATGGAAAGTGGCATGTCCAGGAGCAATCTGAAATAAATATATTGTAATAACAAGTAAAGAACCATGATGATCACAAAGCAAAACAAGTTAATCCACAAGAAAGGAATTATGAACAAGGAAACACACATGGTGGGATAAATGGGACTTGTGCAGTGGAGGTGAGCTAAGAACCAAAAGATTACCTAGCGAAGACTATAACACTAGTAGAAACCAGGCTATTAACCCCGGTTCGTAAGGACCTTTAGTCCCAGAATGCGACCCGGGACTGCAAAAGTGGGACTAAAGGTCCAAGTATTAGCCCCGGTTCTGTTACGAACCGGGACTAGAGCTCCACCACATGGCCCCGTGAGGCGCGCTAGGATGGAGGACATTTAGTCCCGGTTCGTAACACGAATCGGGACTAAAGGTTCCCTGCCGCGGCAGTGTTTTGGGCCATTTGGCTGCCGCGGCAGGAGATGGGGTTTTAGGGTTTTGTGTTTTTCTTTTCATTTTCTATTTTGTGTTCAATTATTTTTCTTTCTGTGTTTTCATTAGAAACAAGTTTTCGCATACATACAGAACACTACTACACAGTACTTATACACATTGATGCAATATATAATATAATTTACATGGAGTCCCAACCAGGTCCAGAGCCTGTCTATTTGATTACATGGAGATCATTACATGGATGCTTTAGGGTCTATCTAGAGAGAATTCTCCGCGTGGGTGTGTGACCTCGTCGGCAAAAAATCTAGCAAATTCCTCTCGGATTGCTATTAGGTGGTCCTCTGGTAGGAGCTTGTCCCGCATCGCGTCCAACTATAAAGAAGGAGATCGTATGAATTAGACTCAACGCAACTTTTTGTAATAAAAATAAAGGGTGAATATATTGTTTACTTACTCGAACATTTTCCAAGGGCTTCTCAATAGTGATGCAAATGAACTCGCACACATAGAATCCACATAGATTAGTCCCCTGTGGCTGCCTCACGCACTTTAAGAGAATATAATTCAATCATATAATAACTCTAGCATGATAAATGCACATAAACTAGAATTAAATAGATGCGCGGACTTAGCTCGTACTACTTACCAAGACCGATTTAAAAAATAGCTCCTGACGCCATTGACCGCGGACCTTGCTCTTGAACGGTGTCCAAACCCTACCCAACAAAGAAAATGAATGTATAAGTTAATAACTACTTGATATCCCAGAAAATGAACAAAAGAAACCGATATAGTGCGATAATGGTTGAAATTACCTCTGGAGCATATCGGTAATGCCGCGGTAGTCTTCAATATCTTTGTTTAGTGAGTGCATGATGTGAACTCTTCCCAAGTCAACTGAAATGCTTCGAAGAATCTAGTGGTACCTACGCAAGGTTTACATACGTCAGTAACTCATCATTTACACTAAACATCGAGTAAGCAAAAGTTAATGTGTACAAGAACTCACTTGCCGTTGTGGTAAGGAAATAGTATTTCATTACAGAAATGCTGGTTCGTGAGAAACCGGAACAAGTTTTGCTTGGTCTCCAGTGGCTTATCCTTTAGCATAGCTCCATTAACTCGATGTGGGTCAATGAACCCATATCCATTGATAGCCTTTCTTTTACATTCGAGAATCTTCATTCTGCATCATTATATATAGCGTACAAAAGAATATAGTGAGTATACTTACCGGCAATGAATTGAACAAGCTCAGATAGAGACTTAATTACATAAATAAAGTAACCACTTACAGAGAATAGCAATTGAGGATAGATTTGTCGAGTTCCTTTAGATTGAATAACTGAAACAATTCTGTAAATTCAACAGGGACCTCGTCTTCAGCGAAGTAATGTGATTTTCGAAATTTTAGTATGAGCCAATATCGCTCTTCTTTTGATGCTTTCATGTACCATTCATGGAATTATCGCATTTTGTTGGCATATCCCGAAGCCTCTCAGAACTGACCAGAGGCTCCCCGTGAACAAATTTGGGTGCTACCTCAGCCTTGGGCATATCGCCATGAAGAATGTCATGAATAGATCCGGATCCATAAGTTATCCCTCATATAGTTGAGGTTCGGGTATGTTCACCTATAGAGGGGGGAGCGATTGATTTCCTTGTTTCCCCAGCTGGGGAACGTCTCTTTTGGTTCTTCGGCTACCACTCGATTATTTTGCTTGTTTCCCCAGCTAGGGGACGTCCGTTTTGATGCTTCCGCTACCACTCGATTGTTTTGCTTGTTCCCCCTGTTGTGGAACCTCTTTTGTGATGCTTCCTCTACCGCTTGATCTCTTCTGTTTTAGTGTCTTCTGAACACATCGTGTATAGTCATCTGGCGCATTTAACTGAGCTTGGCATGGCTGCGTCAGTAATTTCCTAAAGTGCTCCTTGGTTTCTGGTTTTATTTGGACCTCTGGCTCAGGTTGTTTCTTTTTAAAATGAGCATCCACTTCGGCCCGTACGACCGCATCGGTCTCCTCATTGGTCAGGTCGTAAGCCCTCTTGGGAGGAACCGGCAGTACTCTTGGGAGGGGCGACAACTGTCGCTTTGGGCGTCGGTTATCGCTCAACGGAGCGGTGATATTCTTCCGCTTTTGGCCCTTAATGGGTGGAGGCGGCTGCGTAGACTGAGATGGGCTCGTGTTGGGGTCATGGATTGGACTTGGAGGTGGTGGACTTTTACTGGGAGGAGACGGTGCACTTGGAGGTGGACTTGGAGGTGGACTTTTACTAGGACGAGACGGTTGCCTTGGAGGTGATGGATTGTTTCTCGGTGGAGAAGGTGGCCTTGGTGTCGAGCCTGGAAACTTGATGTATTCTTTTTTACAAAGAATGAAGCCACTCATGACTTCTCCCAGTGTCGTCTCCCCTTCACCTCTAGGGATGTCAAGCTGTAGTGACTGACACATCGGTTGAACTTCATCCACACTGACACGAGCATAGCAAGCTAGAATCGGATTGCAATGGTAGGTCACTCCTGGTGCAGAAGGTAAAGCAAAGCCGACCGCCACCTTCATGGATATATTCTTCAGTTCAACATGCAGCTCAAAACTAGTCTTCTCCTTAATTGCATCCACAAGGTACACATCCATCGTTGCATCATTACCGTGGCCCTCCGTGGAAGCCATGTTGCTTTTCCGTTGCGATGGCCCGACCGTATTGTCTGGTGCAGGATCTTGCTGTCGGAGTCCTTTAAGTTCATTAAGCTCCTGGCGATGCTCCTGCAGCATGGCTTCAAACCTCGCGAACCGCTCTGTATCCTCCTCTTTTTGCCGCTTTGTTTTTCTCGATCATCTTCTGTACGTGTGAAGGTGCTCGGGAAACCCGATAACCCATGGACAAGAAGGTCTGAACCCTCTTGTTCGTCCAGCCTTTTCAGGATTCCTGAGAGCCTTTGTCAGCTCATCGTTCTCTCTGTCGGGAACAAACATTCCCTCTTCAACCTCTTTTATCAATTTAATAAGTTCATTCCTGGGTGAAGAAACTTCTTCGGCTGCAACAATCTCGCATGTTTCTGGGTCATACGATGCCCCATGCCGGAGTACCCAATTTCTTGACCTCCTGGGCCAACGAGACGTAGCTGGATTGACCCGTTTAGCCTCCAGGTCAGCCTCACTTTATCCCACTTAGGCATGGCACTCCTGTAGCCACATGTGCCCATATGATGGTGATATTTCTTTTTGGCTGCATTTAACTTATTCTTTTCTGACATTGCCTTAGCTGGTGCCGAGGTCTTGTATTCCACAATGCAGCCCAGTTATCCTGCTGCAACTCTAGTGGGCCAGTGAATGGAGGAGTTTTTTTCTTCAAGACATACTTGTGGTACAATCTTTTCTTCCATTCCTTGAATAGTTCGCCCATCTTCTTAAGACCAAAGTTCTTGACTTTCCTCGTCATTTGTTCTGTGATCTCATCAGTCTCCAAGACTGGTAGGGTGAAATGTGTCATGAGAGAATTCCACATCGCATCTCTCGCTCTGTCATCTACAAAACTAGCCCTAGCTGGATCCCTTTTCTTTCTTGGCTTATTCCAATTTCACGTGGTGATGAGGATGGTGTCTTTAACAATCACTCTGCATTGAGTTATAAATGCATTCACGGATTCTTTGGGCTCCAACGGTTGACCCAGCGGAGAGATAAGTCAATGCTGAAACGGACATCAGCGGGCAACTTGTGTGTCGGGCCTCTTGTCCTTGTAGAAGATTGGCCGGAAGCGGAGGTCTAAGAGAAGAAACATTCGTCAGTACATATATACGAATCAATTAGTGCATGTATACTAGTGATCGATCGATAGAGGCTTTATATACCTCGACGGAGTTTGTTATTATTATGGTGTCTTCACCATGGTCAGTGTCGTCGGATTGATGACAAGTACGCCATGAGGGGGTCCTCGAGGCGTGCAGAAGAGAGGGGTGTGAGACGTATGGTGTTCTGGGACGGTGAGCACACAAGTTTACCCAGGTTCGAATCTGCTGGCTTTGGACGGATCCTACGCCTGCTAGCAATCCAGTAATACGGCAGAGCTAGAATATGGGTTACAAGGGTTTCGCCTGTGCGAGTTGAGATTGTAGACTATTGAGGGTGCCCTAAAGGCACTCACTAGGATGGCTTATATAGATATCCAGCCTAGGATTTACAAGAGAGATCTATCCGGCTACGACTAAGAGTCGGTTACAGAGTACATCTTGAACTACAAGTAACACTATGGGCCTAAGTCGGTAAGTCTTCTGGGCCTTCCCGTAGCCGGATTGGACTCCGTCTTTCTCCCTGACTGGGCCGCCCGTGAAGCAAAGATCTAACCCGAAGTGGGCCACCCTGGTCAGTGAGGAACTGTGAGGATACCTGGAAAGTATATCCCCAAGAGCAGCCCCCGGAGGCCTCCAAGATCCAAAGTCGGATTTATCATCATCTAGCTTAATCTTCGGCTTGCAGAATCTTGAAGGGTTCCTGAAACTTCATAATAAAAAATACGATCCGGGTCTTAAAAAATAAGTCAGACCTATCAATAGGTTACTCGGATTTTCCAGCTTGATTTCAAACTAAGTCGGAACTTGGTCTCTAACGCCACCTAACACAAGTCATGGTCAAGTCACGTCATCTGACAGGCATTCCGTCAGCACGACCGTTGGTGGGTCCGCGGTTCACGGAACCGAGGCGCCATTTCAATGCATGCGCGGAGATCGAGGCGACGCAATCATTGTGTGGGACCTTCCCAGTTCCTTCCACGACGCGTGGCGGTTACACTATGGCATTTGCACGAATCTTGGCACAGTTAGGTGGATATAAGGGGTTAGGATTTTCTCCGTCTCCTTTCACCTGTCCTTTGCCTTTTCCTCTCCTCCCAATCTCTCTGCGCGCACAGAGCTCCTCCGTTCCTCCCCCAAAAAACTCCCAGCGCCGCCCATCCTGGGTCATCTGCCCGCCGGAGAAATGGCCACTTCTTCCTCTTCCGGACTGGCGGCAGCGGCAGCGACGGCAGCGACGGAAGCGGTGGCGGAGAAGGAGAGCTTCTGTGGGCTCTGGATCCCCTGTGTGCTCGATGACGAGAAGCTCCAGAATGTGGAGAAGGAAGGGCTCCTCCGCGCCGGCGACTGGCGGAGCGGCTTCGAGGAAACCGTCCCCAACCCGCGCGCCGAGGAGCGGGTCCACTTCGGCACCCACCTCAATAGAGGTTTTTCGTTTCCTCCCTCAAAGTTCTTCTCCGAGGTGATTGATCATTACGGAGTTCAACTCCATCATCTTCCTCCCAACTCTCTCTTAGAGATGAGCACTTACGCTTCTTTGTGTGAGGGCTTTCTCGGCATTAGGCCGAGTTTAACTCTATTCCGGTCCTATTTTCATGTCTGAAGAAACTCTATTACTGCCGGCGTTCCTTATATCACCGGTACCATTAGTTTTTCACTTAGACATGAGCGCGCATATCCCAAAATTCTAGCCAGTGATTCGGTCAAACAATGGCCAGCCACATTCTTTTACCATAAGGATATTCTGGCTCCCGACAAAGCCACTGCTTTGCCGACTTTCATCGACGGAGCTGCCACGGCCCAACTGTCCTGGGACGAGGCTCCTCCGGCTCTCACTAATGATCTGATCCTCACTAAGAGGCGGATCGAATACTTGATCAAACACAAGGGACTGAAGGGATCCGACTTGGTCCAATGTTGGGTCTCATGCCGGATCCAGCCCCTTCAGTACCACGGAACCCGACTGATGCACTCCATCACGTCGTCCAAGAAAGAATCCCTCTACATCAGCCCCAAAGCCTACACCACACAAGGCTATATAAGCCAGATCAAGTGGTTGATCAGGGAGCGGATCGAGAGGAGGATCCCGGAGGTTTCTCTGGATATGCATACGGTGGATAACCCCGTAGTGCCGGTAAGCTTCTATCAGTACACCTTTTTATGTGTTTCAATCTTCGAGTTACATTGCAATAGTGATATGTTTTCTTCTTTTCAGCTTGATGATCTCCCCGAGTCGGAACTTGCTCCCCTCGAAGGATATCCTCCAGAGTTCTCTCAGGAGACAGAGGTGGTTCCATTGCCGGACCTTGTGCTCAAGAAGCGCAAAGCTCCGACAGTGGTTGTTGGCACAAAGGAGGTGCCCATCGTGAAGAGGTAACTTTCAATCACAACTTCCGCCTTTGCATTTTACTCGAATTTCCTTCTAAGATGTAATGTTTTCGACTTTACTACATTCTCAGAGCAAAACCGCTCATCAAGGGTAAGGGCAAGGGAACTTCTTCGAAGACCTTGCGTCAGATGAAGCTTACCGTAGCTTCTCCTGCCGTGGCTCCTCCGACTTCTACCCCTCAACCTTCCGCAACACCGGTGATCTCTCCGGACGCCGCAGAAGATCCGGCTCCTTCAACGGAGCCTGCGAACCTTGAGTCGCAAACTGACTTCACCATGGGTGAGTCAGATTTTGATAAGGGTGAACCCTCTTTGGGTAATGATCCCTCGGCAGAAACCTTCGCCGAAAACCTTATCAGCAATCCGGGACTTGCCAAGTTTGGCCTGTCCCGGAAATCTGCTGAAGAAATCCAGCGGCTCGCCAGGCAATGCCTGGAGAAAAGAAACTTATCTGCCGAAGAAGAAGCGCAAGAAGCAGAGGACGTCAAGTTCTCCGACCTTCTTGCCCAGGTACGCCTTCGTGACGAGAGAATAAGGACTGGTGAGCTTCCAACAACACCAGTGATTCCTCTGAGTCTCGTCGAGAAGGTGGCCGTTGAAGTGAACGCGAGTATGGATAAACTCACTTGCGAACAATATGTAAGTCGGAATTCCAACTCCTATTTTTTCTTTATTTCATATCATATCCTCTAGCCCCCAAGCATGAAGTAGGATAAAATTCCAGGTTTATGCTTCATTAGGATGCCAAAGAATGAACTAGTGTAGCACCCAAGGCTCGTGCTGATATTAGCAAAAAATTAGCCCGAGTCTTAAATAGCTTTCTGACTTTGGGTATTCTGACTTAGAGAAAGTATGTCCCTATAACCAGGATTTATTGAACAATATCTGTGATAAGCAGAGAGAGATCAAGGCTCTCCGACTTGAAAATACTGAACTTAAAGTCTCCAAGGATGAGGCTGAAGGTAAACATTTCGAGACTCAAGCCTTGTCTTTCATGTTTTTATAGTCGAACTTTTTATGAATTGTTGTTCTTTTTTGACTTACAGCGCTGGTAACACAATCCTGTGCCATGATTGAAGAGGCCGAGAACCTCAAGACCTTGGTGGTGGAGAACAAGGAGCTTCGCCAAGAGCTGGATAAGCTCAAGACGGATCATGAAAAGAGCATTGCTCAAATCCTTGAGTCCTCCTCCATGGCTACTGATGAGCATGATCGCAAGATCGTTGCTCAAGATAAAACAATCTCGGACCTCAAAAATGAGCTTTACAAAGATAAGGATCTTTCCGAGGTGCTCCGGGCTGAGCTCTAGAGTCTTCAGGAAGAGAAGACCAAAATCGACGACGTCATTTTCGGTACGTTCCATCTGTCTGACTTTTCTACTTTCTTCGACTTCTGCCAATGTCGGATTTTTCTTGACTTCTTTTGTGTATAGGTCCTCTGAACTTGACGGACTCTTCCTCCACCGAGCCCCGCACCCACCGGCTTACCCAAGTTGGTGACCTGCTTCATGACTTCTGCCAATCCCTTGAGGACATTGGCGAAGCTCTCAAGATTCTGGACATGCACAGCATGTCGGATTTTCAGGTGCGGGACAAGGCAAAGGAGATGCCGTAGCTTGTTCAGGATTGGAATATGTCCTACACGCGGACTGCGGCGCAGAACGCTCTCACCATGGTCATGAGCCACCATGGAAACATGGAAATATGGCAAGTGACCAGAGGGTACTGCAAAGTAGATGAAGACGGCCAGGAGCAGGACCTTCAAGCCATCATGCACTCCTGCGCCGGATATGGGTGTCACGTGGCTGACTTGACCAGCTACGATACCCCTTTCTTCACCCGCGTGGCTACTCCGCCTCCTCCTCCAAAAGAATCAGCAGAAGTTTCCGACGATGAACGCCCCATCTCGGAACAATACCAAGGCGGCGTATCCAGCGAGCCGGTGGCTCCTTCCTCTCCTGCATCATAGATTAGCAGAAATACTTGTGTTATTCTGAAAAACATGATGGGCCTGTAAATATGCAATACTATAATTTTGCTAGTGTTAAGCTTTTGATCTATTCAGCACTTTTGGCTTTAAATTTTTTGTGTGCCTGAAATGTTTACATAAGCACTTGTATTTTTTCATCCCTACTTATCGTTTTATCTGGCCTTCCGCCTCGTCCCTTTCGTGAGCCGGCTAAACCTTCTGCTGGAAACTTTGCCGAGCAACAGAACTCAATTGCTAAACCAGTTTAAACTCGGAAACAAAGCCGACTTCCAGTACCAACAATTCACTACTCGGAAAATGCCCGCATCCAGCAATCATACAAATAACCAAAGTAAAGACTAGAAACTTTAGAGTTATACCCGAAGGTAGCAATTTTAGAATCGGAAATCTAAACCAGAACGAGCATGAGCATAAAGTACTTTCAAGCATTCTGGGATTTTCGACTATGACATGATCATTCGGAAATAAGATGGTAGAAACTTCTCAGAAAAAATTGAGGCAACCAAAACTTTTATTTCTCACAGAACATGTACATATATATGTTTACAAAGAAGGATAAACTAAGAATAAAAGGGACGTAGTTGAGAAATATTCCACGGTCGGTCTAACACATCCGGATTTGTACTGCCTCTAGCTCTTTTCTCTTCTTAGTAGCAGGTCTTTCTTTGACTAGCCTCATGTCAGTTAAGTAGTACGATCCATTGTGTAATACTCGACTAACTAAAAAGGGCCCTTCCCATACCGGGGAAAGTTTGTGCTTTCTTTGTTGCACAAACCGGAGAACCAAATCACCTTTATTGAAAGATCTATTTCGGACTCTCTGGCTATGATACTTGCGTAACTTCTGCTGATAGGCTGTGGATCTCATTTCAGCAACGACGCGAACTTCTTCGACTAAGTCGAGATCATTTTGTCGAGAAATCTCGGCATCCTCTTCAATATACATGGCCACTCTAGGAGAGGTGTGAATTAAATCACTAGGAAGAACTGCATCTGCACCATAGACCAAGAAGAAAGGTGTGTATCCGGTTGACCTGTTTGGAGTCATTCGTAAACTCCATATTACAGAGGGTAATTCCTCTGCCCAAGCCCCCGCAGCACGTCGTAGTGGTGCTTCGAGTCTCGGTTTTAGGCCTTGCAGGATTAAACCATTTGCTCTTTCGACTTGTCCGTTAGCCTGTGGATGTGCGACTAACGCAATGTCAAGCCGGATATTTTGCTCGTTGCAGAATTCGGCCAATTCTCCCATAGAGAAGTTACTCCCGTTGTCCGTGATAATGCTATGTGGATAACCATACCGGATTATAACATCCTCGACAAATCTTTTGGCTGTTGGTCCATCACAACTAGTGATAGGTTTAGCCTCAATCCATTTGGTGAATTTATCGACCATCACTAAGAGATGAGTAAATCCACTTGGAGCTCGTTTAAAAGGTCCTACCATATCAAGCCCCCCAGACCGCAAAAGGCCATGTTATAGGTATTGTTCGCAACTGATCAACCAGAACGTGAGCTTGTTTGGCGTACTTTTGGCAGCCTTTGCACGTCTTGACTAATCGTTCAGCATCTGCCTGAGCTGTAAGCTAGAAAAATCCATGTCTAAAAGCTTTTGCCACTAAAGATTTGGCTGCAGCGTGGTGACCACACTTGCCTTCGTGGATTTCCTTAAGATTTCCACTCCTTCTGCCAGAGATACACAACGCTGAAAAACCCCAGAAACACTCCGCTTATAGAGCTCACCTTTAACAATAGTATAGGCTTTTGCTCGTCGGATAATCTGCCGGCTCAGCACCCCGTCTTCGGGTAATTCGCCATCTACCAAATAATCGAGGTAGGGTTGAGTCCAGCTGGGAATTACAGCCAGAATTGCTATCAAGGGTGAGTCGGATTTGGTCGGATATTCCTCATCTACTCCCTTTATTGAGGGAACTTTGAGGTGCTCTAAAAAGGCGCCATCTGAGACCTCTTACCGGCAGAACCTATCCGAGATAGTGCGTCTGCTGCCTCATTTTCTGCTCGAGGGATGTGTTGAACTTCAAACCCTTCGAACGATTTAGATAGATCATCCACGACAGCTTTATATGTTGCCATGTGCTTATTAGCATTAAAAATATCTGACACTTGCTGAGCAACAAGATCCGAATCTCCGTAACACATTAAACGTTGGATGCCAATATCCTTAGCAATCCGGATTCCATGCAGCAATGCTTCATACTCAGCAATATTGTTTGTTGCTGTGAAGTGGATCTGCAACACGTATAAAAGTTTGTCTCCTTGGGGTGATTTGAGCACCACGCCAGCCCCCGAGCCCCCTCGAGCCTTAGACCCATCGAAATAGAGGGTCCAATATTCCGACTCAGGGAGGATCATATTCTCTTTTGTCTCTGTCCAATCAGCGACAAAGTCAGCAAGGATCTGCGATTTGATTGATGTCCAAGGTTTATACTCAATATCAAAAGCTGAAAGCTCTATGCCCCATTTGGCGACGCGTCCTGTTGCGTCACTGTTGTTGATTATATCTCTCATGGGAACTGTGCTCACCATGGTAATTGGATGCTCCTGAAAGTAGTGTCGCAACTTATGAGATGCTAGAAAAACACCGTAAGCCAACTTTTGATAATGCGGATACCGCTGTTTTGACTCTGTTAGGACTTCACTGACAAAATAAGTCGGACGCTGCACCAGGTGTTCCTGATTTTCCTCCGGTCTCTCTACCACCATGACGATACTAACGACCTTATTTGTCACAGCAAGATAAAGCAACATCAGTTCTTGAGGTTCCGGCGCTGCAAGGATAGGAGCAGATGAGAGTACTTTCTTCAGGTCTTGTTGTGCAGCTTCAGCTTCACCAGTCCAAACGAAATCTTTGGTTTTTTTCAGCAGTTTGTATAATGGTGCGGTTCTTTCACCAAGCCGGCTTACAAACCGACTGACTGCAGCAATGCAACCAGTTAGTCTTTGTACGTCCTTCAGGTGAGTTGGCCAGGAAATATTGAGTATAGCCTTGATTGTGTCCCGGTTCACCTCTATGCCTCTCTGAGACATGATGAAACCTAACAATTTTCCAGCCAGTATTCCAAAGAAGCACTTCTTCGGGTTAAGCATGATGTTGTATTTTCGTAGGTTGGCAAATGTTTCCTCCAAGTCCGAAATCAGCGTTTCCTTCTTTTTGGACATTACTGCAGTATCATCCACGTATGCATGTACATTGCGTCCGAGTTGGTCATGGAGGCAACGCTGCATCGTGTGCTGGTACGTAGCTCCTGCGTTCTTTAGCCCAAAGGGCATCGTAACAAATCAGAAGGTTCCGAAGGGGGTTATGAATGAAGTTTTGACTTTGTCAGATTCCTTCATCCGTATTTGGTGATAACCAGAATATGCGTCGAGAAAATAGAGGAGTTCCGAGCCTGCCATAGAATCGATAACCTGATCAATTCTAGGCAGAGCGAACGGATATTTTGGACAAGCCTTGTTCAAGGCAGTATAATCAACACACATCCTTAAATCAGTGGTGTCCTTTTTAGGGACCATTAGAGGATTGGCTGACCACTCAGTGTGGATGACCTCTTCTATGAATCCGTCTAACTCGAGCCGTGCTAGTTCCATAGCTATTGCCTTACGCTTTTCATCGCCAAATTGCCGTAAGGACTGTTTGACGGGTTTAGCGTTCGGGTTTACATTTAGAGAGTGCTCGGCAAGTTCCCTAGGTACTCCGGTCATGTTAGATGGCTGCAATACGAAGATATCTTGATTTTCTTGGAGGAACTTGACGAGCGCGCTTTCCTATGTGCTACCTAGGCCTATGCCTATCTGGCTCATGTTGGAGGGGTCATCATCCTTCAACGGTGTCTTCTTCGTCTCTTCTGATTCCTTGAACTCTTGATTTGGCTTTGTCACCTCCTTCTTCGTCGCGGGCATCTCGGACGGATCTATGTTCTTCTTGATTTCCTGGTACTCCTGGGCGTGCAGCACGGCTTCGGCAAAGGCGGCATTTCCATCTTCGCACTCTCGCGCTTTCTTTGGGTCTCCCTTGATGGTGATCATGCCGTTGGGACCTGGAATTTTCATCATATTGTAAATGTAACACGGACGAGCCATAAAATCCCAGTAAGCCGGACGTCCGAATATTAGCGTGGTACGCGCTCTTGAACGGGACCACTTCGAAGGAAAGTGCTCCCGTACGATAGTTCTTTGGAGTTCCAAAGGTGACATCCAAAGTGATCTCTCCCAGGTAATTGGCTTGTCTTCCTAGGACAACTCCGTGAAAGATCACAGAGCTATGGTTCAGTGGTGTTTCTGAGATCTTCATCCAGCGCAGCGTTTCGACATAGAGAATATTGATACTGCTACCATCGTCCATTAGAGTCTTTGAGAAACCATAATCGTCAATCAGTGGATTGACGATTAAAGCGTATTTTCCTCGCCTGTGTAACTTAGGCGGATGATCATCGCGGTCAAATGTGATTGCCACTTCCGACCAGTCCAGATACTGGGGGACAGCCGGAACGGTTGCATTGAGCTCATGTAGAACTGCTTTTTTGACCTTTGCTGGCTGAGATCCGAGGAAAGTGACATAAGTGTCCTTTTTGGTGGGAAAAGTTTTCTTCCCTTCCGACTTGGGATTTGAAGCATCAGCTTCCTCCATGTCGGAATCTTCCTTGGTCTCTTTTTCTTTTTTGGGATTCTTCTTTCCCTTCTTCTGCTTAGCTTTGTAGCCCGCGGTGTCATCTCTTTTGATGTCGTCATTGAAACGACATTCGGCGTTGGTATGGGATGAGCCCCCATTGGCGTTTAGGTGATGCACACATGGGTTATTGGCTATGTCGGCCCAGGAGTAGGTTTTGCCTGGTTGTTGGTCTCCTCTACCCTGGACTCTTGAAGTTCCACACCCACGCCTACGGTCTCCGCTGCGTCCTCCTCGTCCTCCAGACCCGAAAGTAGCAGTGACCACTGCCATTTCCGCGTTGGGTTTTTCTTCCGAGGTATTTTTGCGCTTCTGAGCTTATTACTTTGGTTGTTTTGCCGACTGAGGCACAGCTAGGGCATTGAGCAATCCCTCTGCATCATCATCATCTGCATACTTTCTCGCTGTTTCTATCATCTCTCCCAAATCAGTGACCTTGTCACACTTCAAGCAATGGCGCAGTAGACCTATTGGGAGACCTGTAATGAAAGCTTCAATCGCAGTTTGATCATTTACTCCTTCACAGGAGTTCTTGGTGTTGATCCATCGTCCGAGGTAATCCCGGCAAGTTTCTCCGGCTTTCTGGGTGCAACGATGTAGGTCTCCGACCGTACAGGGCCTCCGATACGTGCCTTCGAAATTCTGAAAGAACGCACTTTGCATGTCATACCAGTTGTGGATGGTGTTCTCCAGAAGCTCATTAAGCCATGATCGTGCCGTCTTCCGCAACATAAGTGGGAGATATCGGGTTGCGACCAGGCTGTTTCCGCCTTTGGTGATGCAGCAAGCTTGGAAGAAATCCTGTAGCCAGGTATCTGGCCGAGCAATGCCGTCGTAGGCTTGGATATGCCTTGAAATAGCAAATCCTTCTGGGAATCTTGTAGCTCTGATGCCTGGTCCGAAGCACTTTGGGCCCACGTAGATATCATCGATTTCATAGCGCAACGCTTCTATGTTGGAGTTGATCTTGTGCCTTTCGTCGTTCGGGGATAAAGATCGTCCCGAATGTCGGCTATGGCTGTGGTGCCTTGGAGCCGGACTTCGGCTTCTGCCACCACCTCATCCACCATGTCGTCCTCCTTGCCCTCCTTGGGAGTCGTTGTGATGGCTGTTTGGTGCAGAGGGTGGGGCAGCTGGATAGTTTCCGGCTGATCGCCGGCCTCCGTCCGGAGCATCATTATTCCGGTTCCGGGGAGGGTCTTGGCTACGACGAGCCCCCTACCGGCTTGTCCCGGCATGGTTTCCGTCGTTCCTTCGTCTATCGTTCCCACTATGCTGAGGCTCAGCCGGACGGCTTGCATGTCTAGGAGGTGGCATCTTTTGACGATCCTCCTCTCGACGTTTCTCTTTATCTTCTCCCCTTCGATCGTTAGACTCTCGTCGGGGAGGATTCCTCATTCAGAGCAGCGATGGCCTCTTTCTCGGCTGCTGGGGCGGCGTTGCTCCAGTCACGCGTAGTCCTGCGATGTTGTCCTGACGATCTGGTTCTCGAATAATTGTCCTCCCGTCGTTCGGGGCGATGATGTTGCTCCAGAACGCGATGGGGTCTTACGTCAGCCCATGCCGGATCTGTGCGACATTGGTCGGAATCCGAGACCAGTTTTTGACTTCTGGACAGGGCGACCTTTTGCTGCTCTAGTCCCTTGTTGAGTAGTTTGATACCCAAACGGATCTCCTCTGGTCCTGGATTAGCCGACAGAATTTCTCGGGCCGCCACGGTATTCTGTACTGGGGTTGGATATACCCAATCTCCTTTGCTATCTTTCCGTGGCTTCCCCATCTCATCTCCGAAAAGGACGGCACGGATATGTGGGAATTGGTCGTCATTGGTGTGACGCTTCCGTGTATTCTGATGCAACCGAGACATATAATCTTTAGTTGCCATGCGTTTCTTCTCCTCCTAGATGTTTTTGGCTTCATCCAGGAGTTGTTGACGACGCGCTTCTAGGGCTTGGGCCCTTTCGTCCAGCTCTTCAGCAGTAAGTTCTGCAGCTGTAGGGATAGGTGTGGTTAATGCAGCATCGATGAGTTTATGCACACCTTCTATGATCACGTGTCCATCCACCGATTCTTCTTTTTTCGGCTCTTCTGGGATAAGTGCTCCATCTGAGTCTTCTTCGTATTCCTCGGCAATCACCTCCTCTGCTAGAGGGTCTTTTGCCATGGTCTTGTTTTTCTTGTTCTTCTTCTTTGCCTTCTTGGCAGCGCCAGTAGCAAAGACGGCTTTTGGTCCGTTTCCCGGAGTCAAGCTCTGATCGGTACTTTCGGACATCTGGACCTCGGGATTATCTCCGACGTCCATGTCATCCTGCGCTTTGGGAGAGTGTTCCCCGGATCCTTTGTCCATGGCTTTTCCTTCTTCTGCAGCCTTCAAGTTGTACTCCTCTTCATATTCCGCAGAGAACTTTCGGAAATCTGCCGACGTCATTGATTCATCCAAGGATGCGGGTACGTCAGCGTTTGTTCCAATTGCCTCCAGCACAGAGTCGGTGTTTTCTCCAGCATCGGCAGAGCCGGGTCCGGATCCCACATACCCGACGAAGTGCGACGCGTGCTCCCTGAGGTACCTGCGGCTTTCACGATCAGCCATGTCGAAACTTTTGATGGTCTAGAGAATTGCATCTATGCTTGCATCTTGCATTATCATACGTCGTAGTGTGTACCTTAGGAAGGGTCTGTCTGTCCCGGCATCATCAGAGCAGGAATCAGTGTCGTTGATATGCTCCTCCTCGATTTCGACTTCCGTGGGTGGGTCGATCTAGGATACGGTCTCTCTGAGGAGATCCACTCCAGATTCGGCTTGAACCGCTAGGTCTTCCTCAGGCTCAGATTTCTCCACTATCTCCACAGCTGGTGCGGGCTAGGTGGGATTAGGGTTTTCTAAGATCCGGAACTCTGCCGCCTCCGTAGACAAAGGGGACCCAGAAGATTCTTCTGCCTCTATCATCACCGCTGGGGTGGGTGGGGCAGGTTCAGCGAACCCGATGTAAACATCGATCTCGCCAAAGGACATGATTGTGTAGGCAGTCACAGCCTCCTAGCCGGAATCCAAGTCTCGTCGAGAACGATGAGAGGGACATCGCTGGCGTAGAGGATGCGACCGACGGCGATAGTCTCGCCAATTCCGATTCTTGCAGATTCTGCTCGGAACGCGGATCCAAAGCTCACTTGCCCCATGGTGGGCTCCAACTGTCGTCGAATTGATGACAAGTACACCATGAGGGGATCCTCGAGGCGTGCGGAAGAGAGGGGTGTGAGATGTACGGTGTTCCGGGACAGTGAGCACACAAGTTTACCCAGGTTCGAATCCGCCGACTTTGGACGGATCCTACTCCTGCTAGCAATCCAGTAATACGGCAGAGCCGGAATATGGGTTACAAGGGTTTCGCCTGTGTGAGTTGAGATTGTAGACTATTGAGGGTGCCCTAAAGGCACTCCCTAGGACGGCTTATATAGATATCCGGCCTACCGTTTACAAGAGAGATCTATCCTGCTACGACTAAGAGTCGGTTACAGAGTACATCTTGAACTACAAGTAACACTATGGGCCTAAGTCGGTAAGTCTTCTGGGCCTTCCCGTAGCCGGATTGGACTCCGCCCTTCTCCCTGACTGGGCCGCCCGTGAAGCAAAGCTCTAACCCGAAGTGGGCCACCCTGGTCAGTAAGGAACTGTGAGGATATCCGGAAAGTATATCCCCAAGAGTCAGCACCATTGTCTCCACTATCGTCTCCACCATCGTCTCCTCCAAACAAATTAAGATACTCGGAGCCATCGTAATAAGAACCCCCAGCACCCTCATCTATCATGTTGAGAAGGTCCTCTTCATTCTGTCTACCGTCCATAGCTTAACTAATACAGAAAAAGAATATTGCATTAAGTAAAAGAATATTACAATTGCGATAACTCGGATACAGAAAAAAGAATACGTACTAATAATGAAACAATTTTGCATTAAGATAAAGTACAATAATATAAGATAAAGTACATTATTAATACATCTCGCTCATATCTCGCTCATAATATAAAGTACATTATTAATACATCTCGCTCATATCAAACTAGCGAACTCGGCTGCCGCTTTCTATGCAACGAGAGCTCTGCAGCCAGAAAAGAGGAATCATCACCGGAGAATAGCTCGGGTGAGATTCGTGAACCTGCCAAATATTGGAGAACCTAGTCGCCAAAAGATACATGTATCATCGTACGTGCTCGTCCTCCTCCCTGATACGACGACGTACCACCTCCTCGGGGCCCGGCACCCTCTGCACCGCTCCTGGACCTCGTGGACGCCACCAAAGAAGCTCCGGGTCGACGATGATACCCGGATTCCTCACCAAGGTATGCGTCCCGATAGGTAGGACCTCCCAGTGCCAACCCGGCGGATCCCAGGCTCGGACATCCCCGGAACCGACGGAGTCCAGTAGGCTCGGACGAGGAGGACGCGGCATAACTAAATAATTGCAATAAACAATCATAAAACATAAAGATTAACTAAATCACTAAGTATTCCCCTAATAACACTAACCCGAGATCTAACACTAACTAAACTAAATCTAATTAACTAAGTATCCTAACTAACCCTAGATAAATACTAACCTATACAATTAACCTAATACTAATACTAACTAATAGTAATACTAATACTAAATACTAACCTAATACTAATACTAACTAAATACTAACCTAATACTAATACTAACTAATATTAATACTAAATACTAATAGTAACCTAATACTAATACTAACTACTAAATATTAATACTAATAATAATACTAAATACTAACCTAATACTATAATAACCTATAATACTAATACTAACTAAATACTAAATAGTAACTAATACTAAATCCTAATACTAACCTAATACTAACCTATAATACTAATTAATACTATAATAACCTAATTAATACTATTATACTAATCAACCAAATGGGGCACGGCGATTACCTGAGGCGGCGCGGGGTGGAGACAGTGCGGGTGTGGGGCGGAGAATGTGCGGCGGCTTAGGGCGTGGCGGGGCGGCGCGGAGACGGTGCGGCGGCACGGCACGGGGCGGAGACGGGGCGGTGCGGGGCTCCTCTTCTCACGGGCGCGGGCGGCGGCGTGGCGAGGTCCTTTGCGCTAGGAAGAAGGTGATCTGACTCTTCGGGTCGTGGCACGACACGGGTGGGGGTGGGGGATTTATACCACCCCCTTTAGCCCCGGGTTGTAATACAAACCAGGGTTAAAGGTATTTTCACCCGCCTCTCTTCCTGCACGCGCACACCCTTTAACCCCGGTTTGTAATAGCACCGGTTTGTATTACAACCCGAGGCTAAAGGTTATTTTTGGCGCCAAAAATAAAAATGGTTTATAGTTTTCAGAAAATTATGTATTATATATCAAAATTTTCAGAAAAAGAAGATCTATAATTTAAATCTATTATCATACTTTATTATACAACTTAAATGAAATTATCTATTGTTTAACAAGTATTATATTTAGTACAAATGTTGGAAAAATATAGTTTATTATTTAAAAACAGAAAAATACATATAATATACCAAAATATTCACAAAAAATAATATACTCATTAGAAATATATTATACCAAAATATTCACAAAAACTAGTAATGAGGACTAAAACATATTTCCCGCCATTTCCCCCGCTTCCCGCCAAGTTTTCCCGCCATTTCCCCTGCTTCCCGCCATGTTTTCCCGCAATTTCCCCCGCTTCCCGCCATGTTCTCCCGCCATTTCCCTCTATATCTAGGCCAACCGCCATGTCCATCCACACATCCACACCTTCTCTCTCACAACAATGGACACCGCTTACTGGGCCTTTCTAATGCTTGAGGAGACCGAGGCGTTGTGCGCCTCTAGCTACCCATGCCCTCCGAGGTACCGGCTGCTCGCCGGCTGGATGTTGAGCGCTGGAGGGGTTCCTGTTCCTCTTGTGCCTCAAGGTTCGGCCCATCAGGCGGCCATCACGAACCACTTCTACCTTGAGCTCACGCCGAAGCAGCGGATGGATCCCCATTGGGATCCCGACAACCTCGACACATGGAATGCCTTCTTCGCAAACTAGCGGGAAAGGGAGCTCGTCAGGTACGTAGGTGACGACCCGCCCCCAGTGAACCACGATGAGGTTGGTCGCCGCCTGTGGTGGGCGAACCAGACTATCGCCGGCGTGATGCGCTACATCGCCATGGGAGACCATCCTCGCCTGAGGTACCCGCACTTTCACCAGCCGCATAGCCACAAGAATGGTGGTGGTGGTGAATGCCTAGGGTGTACTGGGGTCGTCATCCGGGAGTCCCCTTCCCCGCGTGTCGTGAATCCGAGGCCGGAGGATCCAGCCGCGTGTTATGAGAAAGGGCTGAGGATCCAGCCGCGTGCTACGAGTGATACATTGCAAATGTATCTATAATTTTTGATGTTCCATGCTTGGTTTTATCCACTTTATTATGTTTTGTTCCAACTTTGGAGTACTTTTATTATGATTTCTTGGACTAACCTATTAACAAGAGCCACAGTGCCAGCTGCCTGTTTTCTGTTGTTTTTGGTTCCAGAAAAGTCAGAAAATGAATATTCTCGGAATTGGACGGGACAAAAGCCAAAGTGCCTATTTTCCGGAAGGGATCAAGTGCTAGAATACGAGACAGAGAAGGGCTAGGGGCCGGCCACACCACCTGGCCGCGCGGCCAGGCCTGGCCTGCGCCAGGGGGTGGTCTGGCCGCCCCCAGCACCCCCTCGGCCTCTCCTTCCGCCTATAAGTTGCACTCGGGACGAAAACCCTAAGTACCCGATCAAAAATCCACGAAAGAGTCTGCAGCCGCCGTCGTCTCTGTCCCTACATCGGGGGATCTGAAGCTCTTCCCGGCACCCTGCCAGAGAGGGGAATTCACCCTGGAGGCCTTCTTCATCACCATGCAAGCCTCCGGTGTGATGCGTGAGTAGTTCATCCTTGGACTACGGATCCATGTAGTAGCTAGATGGCTGGTTTCTCCTCCTTTGTGCTTTCATGTTTAGATCTTATGAGCTCCGTTCATGATCAAGATCATCTATTTGTAATCCATACATGTTGTGTTTGCGGGGATCCGATGGATATTGAGATGCTATTTCAGATTGATTATTGATTCTATCATGTCTTTGTTATTTGAGATCTTGCATGCTTTCCGTTGTTAGTAGCTATCTTGGCCAAGTAGATGCTAGCAACTCCGAGAGTTAGTATTTATGCTCGATAGTGGGTTCATGCCTCTGGTAATCTGGGAAGTGACAGAGATCTCTAAGGTACTAGATGTGCTGTTGCTACTAGGGAGAAAACAACAATCTTTTGTTCATAGAGCAATCGTATTGTTTACTTTACACGCAATTCGTAAAGCAATAATCTATTGCTCGCAACTTAATACTGGAGGGGGTTCGGATGATAACCTGAAGGTGGATTATTAGTCAGAGATGCAGTTGGATGGCGTTCTATGTATTATGTTGTAATGCCCAATCAAGTCTCAAAGGAGTCAAGATGAATAGTATTTTTCTGCGCGCCCAATCAAGCATTTTTCTGGGCGCCCAATCAAGCATTTTTCTGGGCGCCGTGCATTGAGCCATCAAGCATTTTTCTGGCGCCGTTGCCGGGGATTCAAGGACATCTTCACAAGGGCAGTCCCTCATAACCAATCTCTTTACTTTGTGTATTTTGTTTTGCTTAGTTTATTTTTTGCTTTGTTTTCTTGTTTTGTTCTTCAAAAATCCAAAAAAAATAGTTTTACTTGTTTTGCTTTCTTATTTGAAAACACAAAAAAAATTAGTTCCTATCTTGAGTTGCCACTATGTCTAGCCTTGCTCCAATCACTCTGTCACCCGAGGAAATGATTTTCACTTTTAAACAAGGAATTGAGGAAAGTTTTAAGGAAGCTTGGTCTAGAATCTCTGATCTACATGAAAAAACTGAGCCTAAAATGACTCAAAATTTGTTCCTTAGCAGTTTTTACCTTGGGATTGCTCTTTTCTATAGATATGCTCTAGATGCTATTGTGGGAGGAGATTTCCTCCAATGTAATGAGGATGATGCTATTAATGCTATAAAGAAATTGATCCTCGCTTACAACATGCCTAGCCAAACTGATACTTCTTTCGCAAAAATATTTGCTAGGTTGGACACTCTTGAAGCTAGCACTACTAGATTAGAAGGGTGCTATAATACGGTTAGGAAAACTTGCTGCTGTGCTCATCATACCTTCCTCTTGGGGTTCCCAACGAGCTCTACATCAACACTGCCATCAAGCATTTTTCTGGGCGCCGTGCATTGAGCCATCAACGAGCAACAACGATGACGATTCCGAAGACGACCCTGAAGATGTGTACTATAGGGCCAGATATGATTATGACTAATTTTTACGTTTTAATATTAATAAATGTCTGGCCATAGCAAGTTGCAATACTACCTATTGAGATCGAGATAGTTCATATCCATATACATATAAGCAGATCATTAAAAATAAAGGTTTAATAATATTGTACATCACCAATATCCACACATCTCTATTGTTAGGGTTTTCTTCTAATCCGTAACCATGGAGCATCTTCCTAACTTAACAGGATGCTTAGGTCATCCTTCACAGCGAAGGGCGGAATTTCATGAAACTTATCATAATCTTCTGACATGTCTGTCTTATCCTCCAGCCCCACGATGTTTCTTTTTCCTGAAAGAACTATGTGGCGCTTTGGCTCATCGGATGATGTATTCTTTTGCTTATCTTTCCTTTTTCTCGATTTCGTAGACATGTCCTTCACATAAAAACCTGAGCCACATCATTGACTAGGACAAATGGTTCATTTCTATACGCAAGGTTGTTGAGATCCACTGTTGTCATTCCGTATTTCTTGTCTACCTCAACCCTGCCTCCTGTCAGCTTGACCCATTTGCACCGAAACAAAGGAACCTTAAAAAATGGTCCATAGTCAAGTTCCCATATCTCCTCTATGTAACCATAATATGTATCCTTTTGCCCATTCTCGTCTGTTGCATCAAATCGGACACCACTGTTTTGATTCGTGCTCTTTTTATCTTGGGCGATCATGTAAAATGTATTCCCATTTATCTCGTACCCTTGTAAAGTCAATATAGTCGAAGATGGTGACCTGGCCAACAAGTACAACTGCTCTCCAAAATTTATGTCATTCATGAGATATGTTTGCAACCAACCGCCGAAAGTCCTCATGTGTTCATCTCTAATCCAGGAGCCAGGCTTCCCCGGGTTGTTGGAGTGTACAATATTCTTGTGTTCCTCGATATACGGAGCCACCAAGGTGGAACTTTGCAGAACTATGTAGTGTGTGCTTTAGTGAGAGAATGTCCATCCATACATATCCTTGCTTTCTTTCCTAGCGTGCCTTTTCCACTAAGTCTACCCTCATGCCGTGATTCAGGAACACCGATGGGCTTAAGGTCAGGAATAAAGTCAACACAAAACTCAATGACCTCTTCTGTTCCATATCCCTTTGAGATGCTTCCTTCTGGCCTAGCACGGTTATGAACATATTTCTTTAACACTCCCATGAACCTCTCAAAGGGGAACATATTGTGTAGAAATATAGGACCGAGAATGTTAATCTCTTCGACTAGGTGAACTAGGAGGTGCGTCATAATATTGAAGAAGGATGGTGGGAACACCAACTCGAAGCTGACAAGACACTGGACCACATCTTTTTGTAACCTTGGTAAACTATCTAGACTAATTACCTTCTGAGAAATTGCATTGAGAAACGCACATAGCTTTATAATGGGTACTCGAACATTTTCGGCAGGAGTCCCCTTAATGCAATCGGAAGTAGCCGGGTCATAAGCACGTGGCAGTCATGAGACTTTAGGTTTTGAAATTTTTTCTCTGCCATATTTATTATTCCCTTTATGTTCGACGAGAAACCAGACAGGACCTTGATATTGTAAAGGACTTCAAAAAATATTTCCTTCTCTTCTTTGGTAAGAGCGTAGCTAGCAGTACCTTCAAATAGTTATGGATGCATGCAATCTTGGTCTTTTATACATTGTTGGTCCTGCCGTGCTTCAGGTGTATCTTTGCTCTTCCCATACACGCCCAAGAAGCCTAGCAGCGTCACGCAAAGATTCTTCGCCAGGTGCATCACGTCAATTGCAGAGCGGGCCTCTAATACTTTCCAATAGGGTAGCTCCCAAAATATAGATTTATTTTTCCACATGGGTGCGTGTCCGACATCGTCCTTCGGAACAAATTGTCTACCAGGACCCTTTCCAAATATTACTTTTAAATCCTTCACCATATCAAATACATCATCACCAGTAGGGCAGATAGGCTTACACTGGCTGTCTGCCTCGCCATTGAAATGCTTACGTTTCTTTCTTAGGGTGTGCGTGGGCAGAAGAAAACGACGATTCCCCGGGTACACATTCTTCTTACATTTATCCAAATATATACTTTCTGTCTCGTTTAAATAGTGTGTGCATGCATTGTATCCCTTATTTGTCTGTCTTGAAATGTTAGTAAGAGCAGGCCAATCATTGATTGTTATGAACAACAACGCTCGTAGTTCAAATGCCTCCTGCTTGTTCTCATCCCACACACGTACACCTTGTCCATGCCACAACTTTAAGAGTTCTTCAACTAATGGCCTTAGGTACACATCAATGTCGTTGTCGGGTTGCTTCGGGCCTTGGATGAGCACTGGTATCATAATGAACTTCCGCTTCATGCACAACCAAGGAGGAAGGTTATAGATACACAGAGTCACAGGCCAGGTGCTATGACTGCAGCTCTACTCCCCAAAAGGATTCATGCCATCTGTACTTAGACCAAACCATAAGTTCCTCGCATCACCTATAAAGTCCGGAAACTCTCTCTCAATTTTTCTCCATTGTGACCCATCAGCGGGGTGTCTCAACATCTCGTCTTTCTTACGGTCTTCCATGTGCCATCGCAACAACTTGGCATGCTCTTTGTTCCTGAACAAACGTTTCAACCATGGTATTATAGGAGCATACCACATCACCTTGGCAGGAACCCTCTCCATGCGGAGCTCTCCCTCAACATCACTAGGGTCATCTCGTCTTATCTTGTACCGCAATGCAGTGCATACTGGGCATGCATCCAAATTCTCGTACTCCTCGCCGCGGTAGAGGATGCAGTCATTAATGCATGCATGTATCTTCTGCACCTCTAATCCTAGAGGGAAGACAACCTTCTTTGCTTCGTAGGTACTGGCGGGCAGTTCGTTATCCTTTGGAAGCAACTTCTTCATTCTTTTCAGCAAATTTTCAAATCCTTTGTCGGTCACACCATTCTCTGCCTTCCATTGTAGCAATTCCAGTGTGCTACCCAGTTTTTGTGCCCATCTTCACAATTTGGGTACAAAAATTTGTTGTGATCCTCTAACATCTCCTTGAACTTCAACCTCTCCCTTTCAGTTACGCATTCTTCCTGTGCATCAGCAATGGCCCAACTAAGATCATCATCAGGCAGATCTGATGCCCGTTCTTCATCTTTTTATTCATCAATGTGTTCCATTGCAGTACCATCGTATTCAGGGGACATAGTAGGTTAGTCGTTATCATTCTCTTCTTCTTCGTTGTCTTCCATCATAACCCCTCTTTCTCCATGCTTGGTCCAACAATTATAGCCGGTCATGAAACCGGACCGAAACAGGTGGCTGTGAAGGACTCTTGAGGAAGAGTATTCCTTATGATTCCGACAGACACCACATGGACAAGACATAAAACTATTCCGCTTGTTTGCCTCGGCCACAAGGAGAAAAGAATGCACGCCTTTAATGAACTCGCTAGAGAGTCGGTCAGCGTACATCCATTGCCGGCTCATCTGCATTATATAATTAATTAAGTACATCAAACATAATCATAATTAATTAGTACTAATCTAAATAAAAAATTAAAGCCAGCAACCGGGACTAAAGATATGATGAACCTTTAGTCCCGGTTGGAGGCACCAACCGGGACTAAATGTGGATGTGGAGACAACATGTCGACACTATGTCCTCAGTGGGCAGCACTAAGCCAGTAAATTAAATGACGACACTATTTTGGGTGGGTGGCAGCATAATCATAATTAATTAGTACTAGTCTAAAAAACAAAATTAAAGCCAGCAACCAGGACTAAAGATATGATGAACCTTTAGTCCCGGTTGGACGAACCAACCGGGACTAAATGTGGATGTGGAGACAACATGTCGACACTATGTCCTCAGTGGGCAGCACTAATCCAGTAAATTAAATGACGACACTATTTTGGGTGGGTGGCAGCACTATGCCATGGGTGAGTGTGTCGAGATTATGTCATTAGTGCCCGACACTATGTTGTGTTGCTTAATCTATAAATAGGTATGCATTCTTGTGAAGAACTGCAGATGGTGTGCGAGACCAGGGACACCACTATGGCGGAGCTTCTCGAAGATGTCTTAGGACCTCGTCCTCATACATCTTCGAGGAGCTCACCGTAGAGGCACTCTCTAATATGTGAAATTAGTTAGCTCCACCAGCATACTGATCTAGCTAGAGAAGATATAAACTGAAAGATGGTGTGCAAGAGCAGGGACACCACAACGGTAGAGCTTCTCGAAGATGTCTTAGGATCCCGTCCTCAGACATCTTCGAGGAGCTCGCCATAGAGGCACTCCCTAATATGTGAATTGTTTTAGTTACCCGGCGTATTAATCTATAGCTAGAGAAGTTATTAACTCCAAGATGGTGCGAGAGGGACACCACTACGGCGGAGCTTCTCTCAAAGATGTCTTAGGACCTATCCTCAGACATCTTCGAGGAGCTCGCCATAGAGGAGCTTCTTGAAGATGTACTATGATATCTTCTTATCAAGCTTTTATGAATTAACCCTATCTTTGTTACAATTTTTCAGTTTGTTGAACGCGGGTAGACGAAGAAGGATATTTTGAGACTATGTGCCAAAACAAGATATATATAGATAGAATCCACATATTGTGATATTTACCTTAGAGTTCCTTACATTAATACAAGATAGATAGAATCTAAACATCGATCTCATGTTATCATTGCAAAAATTACTACCAAACTAAATCCACAAATCCATCTACAAGATAGAGCATGAAATGAGCTAATATAGCAATGAGAGTTCAAAGGATGAAGTTTCTCACCTTTTAGAACCTTTGGATAGATGGGGCACCACAAAATATAGACAAATCTTGAGAAAACATTGGGCATGAACTCGAGCTTGAGCAAGAAAGAGAGAGAGGAGCCACCAGCTTGAATGGTGGCTCGGGCAGGGGAAAAAGATATAGCCAGACCTTTAGTCCCGGTTCATGTCTAGAACTGGGGCTAAAGGTCCACCTTTTAGCCCCGGGTCGTATAACAAACCGGGACTAAAGGGTCTGGCGCCCGATCACCCAGCCTTCCTGAAACCCTTTAGTCCCGGTTTGTTACACGACCCAGGACTAAAGGTCCCGTTCGAACCGGGGCTAGTGCATGTCACCCCCTGGGGCCAGATCTAGCCGTTGGATCAGGGCATTAATCCCGGTTTGTAGCAAAACCGTGGCTAATACCCCTGGACCAAAGGTCCATTTTCTACTAGTGTAAATTTGTGTCGCACAAGTGCAAGGAGGGACGCTATTGATTGCAATAAATTGGCGGGCTATAAGATATGCACAATAGGTACCACCTATATGATGTTCATCGAGCTTGTGCTTCCTATTCTATGAGGCACTTGTTTCTTTCTTTATTTTTGTTTTTTCTAAATTTTTCTCTCTTTTTTATTTCTTTTTGTTTTTCACTTGCCTCTTCCTTGTGCCAGCAACTACACAAGATAACTATATGAGATAGCACGCTCACAACTTTTGCTCGAAATTCTACAAGGTATCAAATGTGCATAGCCTAAGCAATCATAGGAGTAACTAGTCTCAATAGATGTTTATTGGTTGCAAAGATAGTGGAATTCATAAAGAATGCAAGTGGGGAGAATTTGCGGAATGTTTATACCTTTCATCACTGATCTTCACCCTTTATTGTTGGATTCTGCCTTGCACACGGAATTTGGATGGAGTAGATAGCATAAACAACTTGGATGATGATGTAGAGATCCTTGTTCTCTTTAGAACGAGCTAAAGAACACCAAAATCTGAGTTTGAATGCAAAATTATGCTCAAAACGGTGTGGAGCTGAAGCTATTGGGGGGAAAATTGGCACGCCGAGTCTGTCATCGTAATGGTTTTCGCTTCGCCGAAAAATTTCGGCAATCGCCGAGTATACCCCCCGAAACAATAAAGATAGAGCACTTTCGGTGGGCTCTGGAAATTTCTGCCTCTGCCAAATATGTTGCTGAATTGGTTTCGGTCACGCCAGAAAATTTCGGCGGTCGCCGAGTCTACCGCCGAAACGAGTTCGTGAACACGAAAAATGCGATTTCTACGGATAAACTTGATGGCTTCTGATCTGAGGGGCAAATGATGGAATTAGGCCAAGGGAACACAGTGGAAGGTAGATCAACAAGTTTAGCAAGTAATACATGGATCAAAACCTACCAAATCTTACTCAAATCACACATCGATCCAAAACACAAAACTAGGTTATTTTTTGTGGAATTTTCAAATTTATGGGGAAAAGACCAAATCGATGAGAAATCCGTGGTAACCAAAAGTTATTGATACCAATTGATAAGGGGTGACCCCAAGGGTGGCTCGATCTTCATGGATCTTGTGGTCAAATCAATGGGAAAAGCAAGGGACAGGGGGAAGGTAGCGGAAGCGGACACACACCTCTCAAAGAACACGATGAACACATGCAAACACGACATGAGACAAGGCAAATTTGCTCCCACCGACGGCCACCGGTTCGATAGAATCCTCGCAAGGAAAGATTGGTCAACATGCTCCTGTTAATCCCAAACAGAGAGGGAAGAACACCTTGGAGAGGGTCTTGACAACTACACTCACGCACTCGCAAGATGTAGGCCTTGTAAAACGATGGATGCTCTATGCAATGTCCAACGAGGTTGGTGATGATCGTCGGTTCCCTTAGTAAGGGGCAAAACTAGAGATTACATAAAGGGGTTGTCTTCTAGTGTATCATCTGCGTAGGGATACATGAAGGGGTTGGGGCTTTATATATAGGCCATCCACTAAACAATGGGTAGTTTGGGGATAAATAGATAAAAGGGTAGGTAAACGGAATATTCTAGGACATCAAACATAGATCTGTGCACAGGCGGGTATTTCCGGCAGTAAGTCTGGCGACGCCGGATCTAGCGCCGGTTAGTTCCGGCGGTCACCGATTTTATTCCGGTGTTCACCGGAATGGTGTGCTATGGGCATTTCCGGCGGGCGTCGAGGTCCGCCAGATCTGTCGCAGGAAAGAGTGTGGCAGTTTCAGCAGCAGGTTCAGCGGCGTCAGATTGTCCGTCGAAATGGCCTTCTTCTTTCGTCTCCTCTTCCAAGCCTCCATCTTGTTGGGCATGAGTCCTTGGGCTTCCTCCCTTGTCTCCGTACTTGTCGGTTTGAACCTATCATGGTCATAGGATAGAGTATGAAGCAGTATACCATTCAATAGGGTAGGAAGTGGACTTGCGAAGAGGATATGATTCACCTTTGGAGTCCATGATGACTTGGGATACGTTGGAGACCTTGATGTGGTAACGACTGTAGGTTGGGCTACATCACCGAGCCCATTGCCGAACAAATAAACTGTCTTTTGATCTTAAAAATTGGGACTGCCATGGGATCATGAAAACACTCCTTCAACAACTTGTTCCCTGACTCCATCCTGGTCTGGGTTAAAGGCTGAAACACATCCGCTAAGCCTATCCTCAAAAATAGGTTCTTTACCGTCTTGGACCAAAGCCGGCCTAAAATGGGTGACAACTGTTAGTAGCCGTTTCATGGCAAATTATGCTAGGAAGAGTGCTCGCACAGTAGTATGGTTATCCTCTGGTCCAGAGGGCAGTGGCGGACCTTGCAGAAAATCTCGGGGGGGGGGGGGGCAATCTGCAAAATAAGGTGTAAATTCTTTTAGAGTACCAAATCAAATGATAGGACCAAGCTAGAATTTGAAGCATTTTCAGGAACTTATATATGGAGATTGATGGTAGCTCGTGATTGATGTAAAGCTCGTTGGGAACCCCAAGAGGAAGGTATGATGAGCACAGGAGCGAGTTTTCCCTCAGTTATGAGACCAAGGTTTAATCGAACCAGTAGGAGCAAGGAAACACCCCAAAGGTGTTACCAGCTGTGCTTTGGCAGGGCGCACTACCGGTGCTAGTAGCAACGTGGAGACCTGCACAACACAACCACAGAACTTTGTCCCCAACTTGCGATGAGGTTGTCAATCTCCCGTGTTTTGCGGAAAACAAAGGATTAAACGTATCGAATGGAAAGAAGTAAAAGTTTGCAGTAAGTAAACACAAAGCAGAAACAGTTTATAGATTGTATGTAAAGAAAAAGGACCAGGATCCATAGTTCACTAGAGGTGGCTCTCCTTAGATAGATAACATGATGGGTGAACAAATTACAGCGGGGCAATGACAAACACCGCGAAAGCAATACATGCATATACTAATCATCTTGACTCCTTTGAGACTTGATTGGGCATTACAACATAATACATAGACCGCCATCCAACTGCATCTATGACTAATAATCCACCTTCAGGTTATCATCCGAACCCCCTCCAGTATTAAGTTGCAAGCAACAGATTATTGCTTTACGAACTGCGTGTAAAGTAAACAATACGATTGTTCTATGAACAAAAGATCGTTGTTTTCTCCCTAGTAGCAACAGCACATCTAGTACCTTAGAGATTTCTAGCACTTCCCCAGATTACCAGAGGCATGAACCCACTATCGAGCATAAATACTAACTCTTGGAGTTGCTAGCATCTACTTGGCCAAGATAGCTACTAACAACGGAAAGCATGCAAGATCTCAAATAACAAAGACATGATAGAACCAATAACCAATCTGAAATAGCAACTCAATATCCATCGGATCCCCGCAAACACAACATGTATGAATTACAAATAGATGATCTTGATCATGAATGGAGCTCACAAGATCTAAACATGAAAGCACAAAGGAGGAGAAACCAGCCATCTAGCTACTACATGGATCCGTAGTCCAAGCATGAACTACTCACGCATCACACCGGAGGCTTGCATGGTGATGAAGAAGGCCTCCAGGGTGAATTCCCCTCTCCGGCAGGGTGCCGGGAAGAGCTTTATTAGATCCCCCCCGATCTAGGGACAGAGATGATGGCGGCTACAGACTCTTTCGTGGATTTTTGATTGGGTACCTAGGGTTTTCGTCTCGAGGGCAACTTATAGGCGGAAGGAGAGGCCTAGGGGGTGCTGGGGTCAGCCAGACCGCCCCCTGGCGTGGGCCAAGCCTGGCCGCGCGGCCAGGTGGTGTGGCCGGCCCCCAGCCCTTCTCTGTCTCGTATTCTGGCACTTGATCCCTTCCGGAAAAATAGGCACTTTGGCTTTTGTCCCGTCCAATTTCGAGAATATTCATTTTCTAACTTTCCTGGAACCAAAAACAGCAGAAAACAGGCAGCTGGCACTATGGCTCTTGTTAATAGGTTAGTCCGATAAATCATAATAAAAGCACTCCAAAGTTGGAACAAAACACAAGATACAATTATAACATCAATATATGCCAAAACAAGAAACCCATCCTCCACTTTATTATGTAATCTTGTCTTAATAATCTTCAAATTAGAAAATGCTATTTTGTCGATGTTGACACTTTTTTCATCTCGTTACTATTGGAAACATCCACTTTTCTCATCAGTTGTCACACTTCATCTCTTTGATTATGTGGATATTGCCAAATTTGTGGACGTAGTGCTGGATCGGTGGATCCTGCTCCAAGAATTCAATACCACGGAATAATACTTCATTTGTTTGAATTTGATTCCCTTGTTCTTTATGACTTTGCTGTCAAAATTCGAGCAACAACGTAGGAGGCTGAATAGGGGTCTGTTGGTTGTTCAAGACTTCAAGTTCAGGTACTATTGTTTGAGGGGTTGCTTTCATAGTCAGCCCTCTTTCTTTTGAAAAATGAATCTATTTTCTTCTCAACCATTGCCTCCTCACTCCTCACTACATGTTCAGAAAACAATTTGTAAACAATAATTTCATGACCTATTTTGAAATTCCCCAATTTAGATGCATAATTTAGAACCAAGAAAACCAAAATTGATCACGAATTACCTCGGGGAGGAGAGGGATAGAAGCTTGCAGTGAGCCTTAGGTAGTAGCGGAGCTCTACGGACTACCAAGATAAAGGCCGCCCATCGCCAGCACAAAGAACACGTGTGCGCAGTGAGCAGAAGTCGCCGCCACACACGGCACCGGCGAGGCGGCGACCGACCTGACTTCCGGAGCTCTAAAAGTACGGGAGGAGCCCCACCTTCCACTGGCCTCCCACGGGCCACCCCGTCGCGGCGTAGTCCATCCCTCACCCGCAGCTCTACGCTATGTCCGGGAACTGGAGAGAGGAGTTGAGAAGCAGTCTCTCTAGTACTATGTTCTGTACTATGGTCAACGAGCTTTTTTTTGAGAAAACAACCGATGGAATTTTAGCAATAGCGAAACCGATTACAAATGACTCCAAAAAAAGGAAAATACAACATGGACCTAGAAGACCACACACCGTACTTCCAAATCGCGATCAAGCCCATCGTCCTCATTGTCACCACCCAAGTACTGGGATCGGAACCAGAAGCAGCACATCTTCCGCCACCATTGAATCACCGCCGCCACCTTCGCCACATTGGGCTTTGAACACCACAGGAGTGCCCACCCCAAGGGGTGAGAGCTAAGAGACTTTTCCAGACCATCGGGCAGGCAGGAGATGGTGAAGACCATGCAGTACCTCCAATCAAAGATCCCCGAGCAGAAGGTCCCAACCATCGATGCCACGTCGAGTCACCTCCTCCCCCCCGCCACCATTTCTGGCTAGAAGAAGCTTCAAGACACGATAGTCGTATCTCAAAAAATACCATACAAAACCCTAACAAGGAAGAGGTTTGTACCATCCCCTTCCACTCCCTCGCCACCACGGCCGACCGAGGGGAAGACAACAGCAACAACAGCCCTCCGACTCCCGAAGCTCCACGACAGAGTCGAAAAACGACTGCGCCCGGAGAGACCACCCTCCCTAGATCCGTAGATCTGAGAGGAAACCAGGCCAGCAGCTCGCCGGTGCCGCCACAAGTGGCCTTGCCGAGATGTGGACCGAGCTCCAGCACCCTTATTCTGACGCGACGTCGCCTCTGCCATCCCGACGACGTCTCCCAACACCATAGCAGAGCTCAGGCCATCAACATCGCTGTCGGAGGCAACCATCGTCCATACTCCGGCGCAAGGTCTCCACGCAGCAGGAGCCACACCGGCGTGCCCCTCACCGAGTAGGCCCCCCGTCATGGCCACCCGGCCCACGCCGTCGCGTCCATGAGCAGAGGAAGCCCCCTCCCCCCCCCCCCCCCGCCGCCACCAGCTCCTAGGCTTTGCCTGGCGACGCCATCGTGAAATGGATCGTATGGGCACCTAGAGGGGGTGAATAGGTGCTACTTCAAATTTTAATGCTTTTTCCATTTTAGGCTTAACACAAAGGGTAAATTCTCTAGATAAACTATTAGGTGGAATTTCCCTATATGCAAACCTATCTACTAGCGAGTAAAGAGCAAGTGGAAGAGGAACGAGTGAACCACAGTTCCTTCCTTGTTAAGGTAAGTACGTCTGCGTTGGAGGGGTGGGCGGTACTAAGACCACCACGCCACAATAGGCCTCACCCTGTTCTTCGATGGATCCTGCCACCAAAGGCCCGATCCACCTTTCCACTATCGGAACCCTTCGAGGCGGGTACCGATGCCTTTACACAACTAGAGAGGCACAACTCCACAATCAACTTGGAGGCTCCCGTAATGACAACAAGCTGCCACAAGAACAAGTTATCAATAACAAAGAACAAGATCTAGATATTGACAAGAATACTAGATCAGGGATTTCTCCAAATGAATTGAGAGGAGATGATGCGCTTGATTCGTGATGACGATGACGATTCTCTCCTCCTTCAATTCCCCCAAATATCGAAGCCTTCGGGTGGTTGAAGTGGGAGATCTAGAATGGGAGCTCTTGCAAAGGGTCTGAACAATTTCGAGTGAATCAAGAGTTCTGCTTGTTGGGGAAGAAGGGATATTTATACCCCCTTCCAAATCCAAGCCGTTGGAGCCTTTGGGGGCCGGATTATCCGGCCCAAGTGAGGTCGGATTATCTGGCCTAGGGAAAATTCCGCCCTAGACTCGGATTATCTGGCAGATAAAACACCCCCACTCTGAGTGACGCGCCGAGCCTCCCCTTGATCGCCTTCTGGGGGCCGGATTATCTGGCCCCATGTGAACCCGGCCTGGGGAGGAAAAACCGCCCCAGTTCGGATTTTCCGGGAGAAAATCCGACCGGAATCCGAGCAACGTGCATTGGCAGCCTTTAATCGATTTCTGGGGGCCGGATTATCCAGCCCATGCGAATGCCGGATTATCCGGTCTGGGGAGGAAAAACCGCCCCAGTTCGGATTTTCTAGGAGATAATCTGACCGGACTCCGAGCGACGCGCCTTGGTAGACTTTGATCGATGAGATAGGCCGGATTATCTGGCCCTTAGTGGGACGGATAATCCGTCCCCCCCCCAAAACACCTGCACACTTAGCGAACATGAGAAAACTCCACGGTATTGTTATCTAACACTGAAAACACAGGAAAACATGAAATGTTCTTTCAATCTCCCTCTTTTTGGTGTTAGATGACAATACTAGGATTTGTAGGAAAGGATCACAAGACCACCAACAAAAAACATGGAAGAGACTCCCCCTCAATGTGTGCATATTAGAAATTTGCATTTGAATACAAATGCCCACAAATAGGTGTGAATCTATTCCATTGACATATGAACAACATAATCATACCACCGAGATAGGGAGAGAGGCGTCCTTGAAATAGCCACAATTATCAATGTGATAACCAATATAAGCGCATTCCTCGATATAGATTCCCAGCATAATAGGATATGAATAGATGAATCCATAAGCATAATTCATGAGATAAATCCAGACATCCATCGTCACAGAGTCTCAAACAAACCACAAGCCACAAATTAAAGTTCAACGCTAAATGGGCACAAGTGAGAAAATGACGAATAGGAAAAAGTGCAAATGCTTGTGCTCAACCCATGCAAATCCTCGAAGACCTAATAGAACTACTTCTCCCCCTTTGGCATCGAGACGCCAAAAAGGAAGAAGAGTGATGCTAGCGCCCCAAGGTATCACTCGTAGTCCTCATCCTCGTCCTCGTCCTCGTCCTCGTCCTCGTTCCCATCCTCATCTTCAAGCTCATCGGTGTCATCATCCTCATCATCAGCAGTGGCCGTAGAGGGGAACAAGTGATGCTCCAGCTCTCCATAGTTCAGCCCAGAAGAAGAGTTCGACCGGGCATATGGTGTGGGAGGGGTAGGAGTCGGGGGATCACTAGAAGCACCGGACACATGGTGAAGGATGAGCTGCTGAGAGTGAGCCAACTCATGGCGTTGCTTGTACGCCTTGTATTGGCCCTTGCGTGTGTCCACGCCTATGCAAAGGATGTTCCGCTAGGACCAGTTCAGCTGCTTGATCTCACGAGCAACGGGGGCACTGGAGGCCTGCGAGCATCCCTCATGAGACCCTCAGGAGCAGAAGAGGGGTGAGAGGTCTTCTGAACCTTGGTGTATATCTTCTTTGCCTTATGCACAACATTAATGTTGAAATCTTCAGAGGGAAGCAGGTGCCTGATGAGCATCATAATGTAGGGAGCATAAGCAATGGACAGTCAGTTGAACATTGCATTAGTCAATTCATGGTAGATGAAGTCCATCACATCCAGCTTGTACTGCACTGACTCATCCTCGCACGAGGCAACCTCATGAGAGAAGGAAATGAGCTGGACAAGGTGACCACGGATGCTATCATCGTTGCCTCCACTCGGAGTGATGGAATCACGGACGAGTCCCACCAAGGAAGCATAGATAGGAGCAAGATCAGCAAGAGTTCCCACAATGCCATTGTCCATTGTGCAAGGAGAGAGAGCTGCATCTTTGTTGGGCTTCAGCTGGGTGATGATGTGGTGGCCACTAGCCCTATCCCTGCTGCGGAGAGTATCCAAGTACCTCAGCAAACACACGGAAATCAGTAGTCATAGGCCTGTCATGAGTCATCCACTTCATAGTGTGATGCTCATCTCCACAAATAACCAAAGTGGAAAAGAACTGCTTCACCACCTCAGAGTCATATGAGCATTGGAGAGCCATGAGATGGTACAACCCCATCCGCTCAGCCACATACATGGCATCAACAAGGTGGGGCTTCTCCAAAGCCTCAACAAGAACCAGCGGGTGCATAGGCCTAATGTTCAGCCTGGCATACACATCTTCAAAAATACATTTCTATTCAGCACACCAAAAGCGAGAATCCCCCAGCTCAGAATCACGAGGCAACTCCGCAAACAAATCACGATGACGGATAGAGGAATAAGTGACTAGATCCAAAGCCTTGTAGTTGATCTTGGGATCTTTGCCCTTCCTTTTGGACACCTCCTTTCTAGTACTCTTTGCTTGTTCAGCCATGCGCTTCTCTTTGTTCTTTCTTCTCCTCAACTCAACCTCGTCCACTAAGTTACCCTGTTCGTCGTCCCGAAAGTATTTACCACGAGGACGACGCTTGTAGGTCTTGGGAGCACTAGAACCACCTGTCAGGAGAACAAGGGGCGATAGCATGGGGATAAGCATACACACAAGTCCAGGAGAGAGCATGGAAAAAGTAGTCATAATGTTCATAGGACAATTCTACTCAATGCACACAACATGGTGAAACTAAACCAGATTTGATTATGTCAGGCCGGATTATCTGGCCTGGCCAGTGGCGGATAATTCGGCCCTGGCAGAAATTTTTCAACTTCACCTAGATTGAATGCAAAAAGTAGATCGGGCCTAGAAACTGCAAGACTACGGTTTCTACGCGAAACAACATCCTTCTAGACAATGTTCCCCCCAACAAATAACACATCTCGCCAAAGATGGGGAAAGAGGGAGTAACCCTCACTCATTGGAGGAATAACGCGGAGGAGAAGGTACCCGGAGGTGCGGAGAAGAAGATCCGGGGAGGCCTGGAAAATCCGGTGGCCGGAGAGGCTCCGGGGAGGGTGGGGGCCGGCAGGCGGCGGCTGAGGAGGAGAAGAGGGTTGGGGGAGAAGTGCTGCTCGGTATGAGCCCTAAGCCTCGATCCCTGCCCTTAAAGACGAAATTCGCCGGGGTCGGATTATCCGGCCTATACTTGGGCCGGATTATCCGGCCAAAAATCTGAATTTCTGTTGTACACAGATTCAGGCCCGCACGTCCCCAAACAACACCCTCACAAGGTGTACAAGGGACTTGTGTGCAAGAATAGATGGTTTAGGGGTAGGGAAAGGCTTAGGATTGAGAGAGCCAAACTGAGATGGTACTACACACTCAAAATTGCAAGAACCAAATCAACTAAAAGCCAAAATTGAGTGTGATTCCCATAAGAACTTGAGATGAGCTGAAACAACCAAAAAGATCCACAAAAATCCAACTCTCCTCATGGAAGAGGGCGGTGGCCGAAGCCACCTTGTAGGAGTGTATGGTATGACACCGCGAAGATATATATTGGGTTCATGACCAATACTCATCAATAAGCTCACATATCACAAAATGATATTAAGAGAAATGATTTATCTTGCTTTCGGCATTATGGGGGAAGGTTTAGCCCAATTAATTAGGACCACACTCCCCCTATATCCATGCACACATCTAGACCAAATAAGACTGAGATCATTTGTTGAGGGGTGAGGGTTAGCCCAATTAATTAGGACCACACTCCCCCTATATCCATGCCCACATCTAGACCAAATAAGACTGAGATTATTTGCTGAGATCATAAGCTCACATATCACAAAATGATATTAAGAGAAATGACTCAAGGTTTCGATCAGCACGAGCCTTGCGACGAAGTTCAATAAGCTTGTTGTCTCTTGGTGGAATAGTTTCATCACTTGAATCTTCATTGGAATCATTTGCTCGACCTTGATTAGAATCCAGATTAATAGAAGTAGGAGGTGATGAAGCATGTCCTTAAGGAGGGTCAATAGCCATAACAGGAGGCTGCAGAACAACTAGTGATTCAGGGCCGGATAATCCGGCCGATGGTGAGGCCGGATTAGAACTAGTTGCAACTTCATCACGCTGCCTGGGATTTGCTTGATCTGGCGAGGGGCCGTATAATCTAGGGTCAGCCAAAAAATCTAGCCTGGAACTTGCAGCAATTTCTTTAATGCCAGGAGCAGTTTGGTCATCAGGAGAGTGGTGGCCGAATAATCCGGTGTCCACCGGATAATCCGGCCTGGTACTTTCTGGAACATCTTGACCTTCAGCAATTGATGGAGATGGTGTAGAAGTTACTCCCATGGTTGGAACACGTTGAGTATGTGTAGATGAGGGCTCTTCATGAGTAGAGCATTGTCCTTCCCGATCCGCCACAAGGGGTTCCTCAATGGGGCGAAAAAATCCCACGCCCATTCTTCTTATGGCATCTTGGGGTATTTCAACATCTGCATCACAAACATCAACTTGCCCCGCACGGGATCCATCATTTTCTTCGAACACCACACTACAAGATTCTACAACAGTTCCAGAGAGCTTATTGTAGACTCTATAAGTGTGGGATTCGGCACCATAACCAACAAAATACCTTCTAGAGCCTTAGATTCAAACTTAGATAAACGAACTCCCTTGATGAGAAAGAAACACTTACACCCGAATACCCGAAAGTATGAGATGTTTTTCTTGTTACCGGTAAGTATTTCATATGGAGTCTTGTCCAAGATTTTACGGAGGTATAACCGGTTGGATGAATGACAAGCGGTTAAGATTGCTTCAGCCCAAAAGTTATATGGAGACTTGAATTTGGCTGGCATTGACCTTGCCATATCCATTAGAGTCCGATTCTTCGTCTCGGCTACACCATTTTGTTGAGGGGTGTACGCAGCGGAATATTGATGTCTTATCCCCTCTTCACTTAGGAACTCATTTAAGGTGTAGTTCTTGAACTCAGAGCCATTATCACTTCTTATAGCCAGAATAGGGACGTTGTGTTGACGTTGAACCTTGTTGGCGAAGTCGATGACCGTTTGTTGAGTTTCACTCTTCAACTTGAAGAAATAAACCCAAGTGTATCTTGAGTAATCATCAACAATCACAAGACAGTACTTCTTCCCATCGAGACTTGCATGAGATGGAGGTCCGAAGAGGTCCACATGAAGGAGCTCTAAGATCCTTTTTGACGAGATAATAGTCTTCCTTCGATGAGGAGAGTCATGCATTTTCCCTTCAACACAAGCCCTGCAAACACGATCTTTGGCAAAGGAGACATTTTCGTTTAGTCCAAGGATGTGGCCACCCTTGTGGAGACTTTGCAAAGTTCTCATATTGACGTGGGCTAGTCGGCGATGCCATAACCAACCCGCGTTAGCCTTTTCGAAAAGACACATCGGTCCTGTAGTGGTTTTCCCCGAAAAGTCCACCACGTACAGGTCATTTTCGACATATCCCACGAAAGTGACTTTTAGAAACTTGCTCCACAAGAGTACCACCAAATCAGCATCAATATAAACAGCAAATCCCATCTTACCAAGGGCGTGAACTGAAAGTAAATTGTACCCGAGGGTCTCAACAAGTATGACGTCCACGAGAGAGATATCGTGAGCCACCACGACTTTGCCGAGACCTAATACCTCAGATTTTGACTTGTCACCATAGGAGTCGGTTATATGATCATGATTTGGCCGCATATCCGTGATGATCTCCTTGCTTCCGGTCATGTGACTCGTGCATCCACTATCGAGTACCCATTTAGACCCACCGGAAGCATAGCCCTCGGACCCTCTTGCCATAAGGCAGGTGGCGTTGTTGTTGATGACGTTCTCATTTGGCGAGTCGAAGAGAGATGATGGAGTCGATGTGGTGGCTATAGCAGCCACCTCGCGAGAGCTATCTTCATCCTCTTCATCTTCACTTGTAGAGGAGTATTCTTCTTGTGCCACCAAGACGATCTTGGGTTGCTTCTTGTAGGGGGCATTCTTTTTAATAAATGGCGTCTTCTTAGGCGCCTTGGATTTTTCGTTAAGAATGAGCCTGCCACCATTGTCTTCTCTATTTTGATAAGGACACTCGGCTACGAAGTGCAGCCTATCTCCACAATTGTAGCATGTTCTCAGTTTTTGGCCACTTTCTTCTTCAACTTGACCCATTCTTGCGCTCGAGTTCCGACTTGGCCTTGGCAGGATCCTTCCAAAAGTCCTTGCGTAAAACGCCATGTACTCACCATGAGCATGTTTGACTTCATCGGGGCAGTCCATGGAGGCCCCCTCAAAAGCTCTTTCATCCTCCTCTTGCTCAACGACATTAGCCTTTAGAGCAACATTGACCCCCTTTTGCATTCCAATGGCACGGGCACGGGCATCTTGAGCGTTCTTTGCAGCAACTTTGAATGACGACATTTCTTGCATGACTTCATTGGATGTCATTTGATGGTAGTTGTGTCTACCTTGCAAGATCTTCAAGTCCGTTGGCTCGAAAGGCATTAAGGTAATCACATATTTTCTTTTTATCCACGCATCATCAATGTGAGTGGCTCCATGATTTCTAAATGTTGTTGCAATGCCCTTGAGTCTTCTATACATGTCTTCATGTTTTTCACCATCCAACATGTAGAATCCTTCAGCTTCATTACTAAGGGCATCATACCTATTCCTTCTCATGCTTTCATTCCCAATAAAGAGATCGATGAGGGCATCCCAAGCTTCTTTAGCTGTGTTGAGATGTTCAATGTGGGGCATGTCCTTGGGACCCACACCGAGTTGTATCATGTGGAGAGTCGTAGCATTTAATTGGTTGTCCACAACTTCTCTTCTTGTCAAGTTGGTATGATCTCCAATATGAAGACCCTCTTCAATAATCCTCCAAAGTTCAATAGAGGAGTTGCAAACATGAGACTTCATTAAGAATTGCCATTGATTAAACGAGGATGAAGTAAGCTTGGGTGGATCATCCCTATTGTTTATATGAGGATGAGGCATAGGTGGGTCGGGGGAATATACGTGACGAACCTCACTATATTCCTCCTTACCACTTTCCTTCTTGGAGGTGGAACCATTATGTTTTTCACCTACCACTTCATCATCCTTGGATCCGGTGCTAGCCTTATCCTTGGATGATGGTGTGGCGGTCTCAGAGGAGGATGGAGATGGGGCTATGGATGATGTGAGACGAGCAATCATTTGATTCATCTCCTCCATCTTGGCCTCAAAGGATTTCAACAAGGTTGTTTCCAACGTCTTGAGGTCATCCATTGTGACCTTATCCACAGCCTCATTCCCATCTCCCTTGGTACCCATACTTCTCTTAGGAGGTTAAGCCCGAATAAAGAGCCGGGGCTCTGATACCAATTGAAATGGATCGTATGGGCACCTAGAGGGGGGTGAATAGGTGCTACTTCAAATTTTAATGCTTTTTCAATTTTAGGCTTAACACAAAGGGTAAATTCTCTAGATAAACTATTAGGTAGAATTTTCCTATATGCAAACCTATCTACTAGCGAGTAAAGAGCAAGTGGAAGAGGAACGGGTGAACCGTAGTGAAGCACACGGAGACACGGGATTTGTTTTACTGCAGTTCCTTCCTTGTTAAGGGAAGTACGTCCACATTAGAGGGTGGGCGGTACTAAGACCACCACGCCACAATAGGCCTCACCCTGTTCTCCGATGGATCCTGCCACTAAAGGCCTGATCCACCTTTCCACTATCAGAACCCTTCGAGGCAGGTACCGGTGCCTTTACACAACTAGCGGGGCACAACTCCACAATCAACTTGGAGGCTCCCGTAATGACAACAAGCTACCACAAGAACAAGTTATCAATAACAAAGAACAAGATCTAGATATTGACAAGAATACTAGATTAGGGATTTCTCCAAATGAATGGAGAGGAGATGATGCGCTTGATTCGTGATGATGATGAAGATTCTCTCCTCCTTCAATTCCCCCAAAGATCGCAGCCTTCGGGTGGTTGAAGTGGGAGATCTAGAATGGGAGCTCTTGCAAAGGTCTGAACAATTTCGAGTGAATCAAGAGTTCTGCTTGTTGGGGAAGAAGGGATATTTATACCCCCTTCCAAATCCAAGCCGTTGGAGCCTTTGTGGGCCAGATTATCCGGCCTAGGTGAGGGCCGGATTATCTGGCCTAGGGAAAACTCTGCCCTAGACTCGGATTATCCAGCAGATAAAATGCCCCCACTCTGAGTGACGCGCCAAGCCTGCCCTTGATCGCCAATCTGGCCCCATGAGAAGGCCGGATTATCTGGCCTGGAGAGGAAAAACCGCCCCAGTTCGGATTTTTCGGAAGAAAATCCGACCAGACTTCGAGCGACGCGCCTTGGTAGCCTTTGATCGAGTTCCGGGGGCCGGATTATCCGGCCCATGCGAATGCCGGATTATCCGGCCTGGGGAGGAAAAACCGCCCCAGTTCAGATTTTCCGGGAGATAATCCGACCGGACTCCGAGCGACACGCCTTGATAGCCTTTGATCGATGAGATAGGCCGGATTATCCGGCCCTTGGTGGGCAGATAATCCGGCCCCCCAAAACACCTGCACACTTAGCGCACATGAGAAAACTCCACGGTATTGTTATCTAACACTCAAAACACAGGAAAACATGAAATGTTCTTTCACATCGACGGCAGCAGGGAGGAGGAGGGAGAGGGATTGGGGCTGGCCGGCGGCGGCGATTAGAGATCGTCCCCGTCGCCCGCGCGGGGGGTGACGCGGGACGAGGGCGGTGGCTACGGTCAACGAGCTACTAGAGAATTTGGCGGGGCGCGACGCCGCGTCCGTCAGGGACAATGTCGTGAAATAACCGGTTAAATTTGTTGCTAGAGATTCCTTACTATGCGGTGTATTATTGTTGTCTGAAATTGTGGCGGAAGAAAACAGTATTACTATTTGCAGATAAAAAAGATGACGCATGACACAAATAGTGTGGAATAATAAAATATATATATATAAAGTTGAATCACTGCTTGTTAACTATAGCTAGAAAATTATTCACCCTTGGAAAAGTACCGAAGGGTAACTAACGTGTGAAAATTACATATGTGAAAGTGCAAGGAAAAAGTACTGCTAAAGAATATGAAATAACCTAAAAGAAACACCTCCGTTAAAGAATATGAAATAACCCTAAAAGAAAATATTGCTTGCGAACTAAGACTATACAATTATACACCGACGAGATATTACCATGGATTAACTACCGACGGGAAATTATGGTCAAAAAGTTATTTCGGAAAAGTATCTTCGAATAATAAAAAATAGAACCAAAAAATATTGTCGTGACATAGAATAACTACCGATGGAAAAATGAAGCCGAGAAGTTGTGTCTCAAAATTAAGTAGAAAAATTACGGCCGAAAAGGTGGGCCAGAAAATTTAAAACCGAATCTATACCTAATAATAATAAAGGATGGATTGTTTCTTCCGGTCTAACTCTTTTTTAGACCGTTTTGTCCCACCATATAATCAATTACCCACCGTACCATGAGTGAAAAATAGAGTTAGCCAATTCGTACGTAGCCTAGAAAAAAGGAAAAAGTTAGGCCATCCAACAAACTGGGCCGGTCGGACCGAATTCCCGGCGCTCTGTGTCCTATCGATGGATTTTGACTACCTAGGATATATCGGTGTCCAATAGTCCCACGTCGATTCCTCATATCAAGTCTAACCAATTCATATACTTTCACAGATTTGTTGTTAACAAGCCAAGCATCAGGAGCTTAATGAGATAAAACGGAACTTGAGTGGCTAGCCAGAGAGGAAACAGAGGATGCGATTTGGAGGAGGAACAAGCAGAGAGAGAGGAAGCTTCAGCATGACGCTGGAAGGTTGAGGCGACACGGGAGCTTTGATGGCAAACCGGGGTCCAAGGGGGGAAACGTATGCGTATACCTATTGTTAATTATTCGAACCCTGCTCGAGCAGTTTCAGTAATATCATTATTGAGCAATCAAGTTGATTATGTGAGAGCCAATCGGTGAAATGCATGATAGCTGTACATAAGAATTCCCGATCGCACGACCTTTGCTAGGACGCTGGCACAATCGACATCGTCCTCTATGGAACCTGGGTCTCACCCTGACAACACCAGTTTATATTACTCCTTCCGTCTCAAAATAAATGTCACAAGTTTGACTAAATTAGATATTTAATGTTTAGATACAACTAAATTTAAAAAGTTTGCGACATCTATTTTAAGACGGAGGGAGTACAATCGCTTCCGCCTGGTATTAGCAAGATTAAAGGGAAAATCAGAACAAGCAACAACTAAGCGGAGGGATTGTGGGCTGATTTAAAGCAAGCTATGGGTTGTCTAATTGAACGGGACTGATTGCGAGGGATTGTGTGGGCTAATTAAATGGGATGGTGCCAGCCGGCAGCGACGCGCACTTCACGAGGCGATGAAAGGGAAGCACACCAAGGAAGAGAAAGATGGGATTTGGAGAAAAGGAAATTATTCCACTTGCGAACTTGAACAATCAATTGATCGAGGAGCGGATGTCACCGAGAAAGTTTTAAAAACTATCTATGATGCTACGTGGCACTAATATAAAAAAACTCACCACTGACACAACACAACACAACAACGACTAACTTCTTCCGCCGCAACGACGCGGGCATTTTGCTAGTAATTAGAAAAGATGAAGGTAAAGAAATATCGGTTAGGTCAAGAAAATTTTAGCTAAAAAATTATGTTCTGTCTACATGACGTGGCACACGATTGGACAAAATTAGACGATAAATAGTACACGAATGGACGTGGGCAGCCGGATCGAACGGCCGTAAAAGGTGGGCCAGAAAATTTAAGCCAAATAGTTTGAAAAGATGAACGTAAAAAATAACGGTTAGAGCACGAAAATTTTACTCGAAAAGTTGTGTTGCGTCTACGTGACGTGGCACGCGTTTAGTCAAATTAGACTGCGACGTGGCACTTGTTTGAACAAAATTTACTAAGGTTATACAATTGTACACCGGCGAGATGTTACCATGGATGACGGAAAATTATGGCTAGAAAGTTATTTCGAGAAAGTACTGTCGAATAGTAAAATATAGAATCAAAAAATATTGTCGTAGACATAGAATAACTTTGACTGCAAAAATGAAGCAGAGAAGTTGTGTCCGAAAATTAAGTAGGAAAATTACGGCCGGAAAAGATGGGCCAGAAAATCTAAGTTTAATAGTTAGAAAAGATGAAGGTAAAAAGAATCGGTTAGGTCAAGGAAATTTTAGCGGAAAAGTTATGTTGGCATTAGACTGTAACTTGACACGCATCTGAACAAAATTAGACAACGAATAATACACGCGCTCAGACGCGGGCCGCTGGATCGAAGTTGTATGGCCAGATGAGCAGCAAACACTGTTCATACGTGTGATGAACAGTGTCACAACGCTCGACAGGCCTGGAAGTCCACGTGCATTGGCAACAGTTTATGGGCTACTAATGGGCTGCTGGGGTGGGGCTGTTGGGGGGTGGGGGGTGGGAAGGACAAGTGGGTTTTGCCGATACTTTCCAACCGCCTAAAGTCATTCGAATAAACAAAATATGAACCTTACCTTGCTATTTTGGATGTGTGTCAACCGTGTTAGAATCGCGACACGCAAATAACGAAGAACGAAAAAAAACGCAGTAAGAGGGATATAGATTTAACTTGAAAAATCCTCTCCAACAAAAGAGGGAAAAACCACGGACGCCAGCAAGCGAATCTTCACTATAACGGAGAGTGTTTACACAACGCGGGAGATTTCACAGATGCTTACCAGAGGCATATATAACGGTGGTAACCTAGGTCATCAACGATCCGTACCGTAGGGGGCACCCCGAGGGACAGCCCCCCCCCCTCCCAACACACACACACGCGCGCGCGCACACACCCCAGGTGTCCCTATTGGGCATAGTCCGCTCCGCTTCAGCCCAAGCCTCCGGCGACGGGCCTCGCTCCGCTCTATCAGAAGTTAGCCTTCTTAACAGAATTTGGATCATACTTCAACAAACCGGATAGCTCTCCAAGTATCCAACTCTGCTTAGGATTTATGGTTGTGGCCGTATTAGGCCTGGAACTAAAACTCAAAACTCGTGGGTGAAACTACTAACTCGCGACTCGACTCGGCTGGAATCAAACTAGGTGTAAAACGAGCCGAGCCGAGTTTCAGTTTTAGTTCTTAAACGACCCGAGCTTACCGAATAGTCTTTTTTTTTTGCGAAATACCTTAACTCAATAAAAGTAGGGTTAGCAGTAAATCTATCATCTTTATAAACAATTGTTTGTGATTATTGTAGTTTAGTGACTACATATTGCTTGATGGTGTCATAATTTTGTTTATGTGGTGATGATTGCATCATACATTTCCAAATAATTAAGAACAATTATATATAAAAAGCTATGATGTTGCTTGCTGATAATTTTACTGAGCTAAACGAGCAAACTAGCTAGTTTTGCGAGTCAAAATGTAAAATCGAGTTAAGCCAAGCTAACTCGCTAGTTGGTTGCTGTCAGGGCCATTTTCATGTCGTTGTTTAGGAGATTAGTACTGATCTTTTCTTCCAAAACGTTTGTATCCAGAATCACGAAAAGTTTTGCTACTTCTTTATACCAGTGCTGTCTGAAATGTTCGTTGTTCTGTCCAAAGTTCAAACCTTTCTTTCTTTGTCAATGCGCATGATCTTGTGAGAGATCATGTGCGTTAATTTTGCAGCTTTGATATATCATCTACTCCCTCCATCCCAAATTTATCTAATACATCTAAATTTAGAAGAAAAAAAATCCAACATCTATTTTGATGAGACAGAGGGAGTATACTTCCATTTTCTGTCGATGGCTGTAACTATTTAGAAGCTTCAATTTCTTTACCACAAGAAAACAATTGGCCTAACTACGACAGTGGTTGCATCAAACTTTGACTGCTTTGTTAGTATTATATCAGCATAGGCTGCTTTGTTGGTATTATATCAGCATAGGCTGCAAGCAAGCTGCCTTAGAACACTCACTGCCCCAGTCTAAAAATTGTTGGTACCCTTCATGCAAAAAAATATTGAATCGCACAATCAGTTAAGCATGCGTCTAAACTGGAGCGCAGAAGACCAGCGAGGAGCCGCCTCTAGTAAATACGATCAAAAGCACTAGCACAAGCAGCCAAGGTGTCGTGGTGGTATCACGGCAGATGTCATGTATAGGCTAAATATGGAGACTAAGGGAACGTTCGGTTCCTGAGCAAGCCCCAAATTAGCCTCGCTGGGCAAGGTTAGGCGTTTGGTAAGAGGAGGATAACCAACTTTGCTAGACAAATTAGCCGGTCTGGGTTAGAAAATCCTTGCCCGGACGGGATAGCCAATTCGGCTCTCCTCTGACGGCAAGAAACGGAGAAAATACAATTTGATTGCTGCAGCGAGATAACCGTCTCTAGAACGTGTCCATTTAGGGCTGACAACGCTAGACCTGGCTAACAAACCAAACAAGTATCCTTGACTTGATAGTTGATAGGGCATAGCCACAACGAGCTCGCGTAGACTAGCCTAGCTAAGCTAGCCAAGCTAATAAACCAAACGTTCCCTAAATGCACTAGGAGAATTCAGGGAGGGATAGTGTGGTGATTCCACACACGGAAGCTTTGTATTTGATTCACCTTCACAGATTACAAGTGCTCCTTGAGCTGTATTGGAGAGAGGAGGAAGAAGGAACTCTCTTACTCTCACCACTAGCTAGCCCTCAGATCAATCTCTCTGAAATCAACCCCTTCTACAGAAGCCCTAGCCCTCCTTAAATAGGGGTGGCTAGGTCTCCACTTAGGGCATACGTGGAGGCATATTCCAGGGAATATGCCTCCTCCCAAAATAGTAAGCCCACCGGGTCACTTTTCCCCCGCGTCATCCATGCAGAGGCTACGTGAGCCTCTGCAGCGCCTGCGTCAGCCGACATTGGCTTCGTCACCTTTGTCGGCCACGCCTCGGTGGTCCGGCCCCTGTCCGCTTCGCTCACGCTCTGCGTACAGTTGTCACCTTTTGACCAGCGAGATACCTTTCTTCTCTTACAAGCTTGATATAACCCGGATCCTACATAGTTGATCCGGCCACACCTGTTCCTGCATACAAGTTAGATACATCTTACCGACATACGGCTTAAGTCGGCTGAGACCAAGTTAGGGGGACGTCCCCTGGTCCGGGTTACTCCGTGATCCGGCCTGTCTTGAGGTGACTCGGCCAGCACATGCTTTGACCTTGCCGTACCTCGGCTAACTAGGCTTTTATACCCCGGTGTGACCCTACCCGGGGGTATCCCCCCAACATTAGTCCCCGAAGCTGGTGCGGTCTTAGCTGCCTTAGCCGCTAAGGCCACAGCAGGTTCAATTTCACTGAGCTTTGTGTTCCTCTTCCGAGTTACCTCCTATCTCGGATTCTATGGATTTACTTTCCCTTGGCATATTCCAAGCTTTTACTTGCTGGCCGGGTTACCACATACTCATCTGGGTTATTCTTCCTTCTCTCGTACGCTTCCCCATGTGGAGGCTAATCATCACATCGCCTCATTTTAAGGGCCAGCTACAGTAACCGCCGCAGTAATTGTCAGTTATCACTGTAGCGCACGTCACATCGTGCCTGCCTCCTCGTTAACTGCATCATAACATCACGTCATGGGATCCGCTGCGCCATGTGGCCTTCCGTGTGGCTCAATGTTGATTGGTCAATCCGGATTGTACACTGCCACACGGTGTGGCCCGCCCGCAAACGCGATCCCACTACCCCCCTGAGGGAGCGGTTAAATAGGGGAGGGGCGCGCCCCTTGGGTCCTTTCCCCACTTCCGCGCCCCTCTGCCCCTTTTTCTTCCTCATCTTCTCCCGCGACAGCGCCGCCGCCACCGCGTTTGAGTAGTAGCGCCGCCGCCGCACTGCTCCCATGCGCACCTGCGTCGCCGCCGCGCCTGCGCACCTCCTCCGCCACGGGTCCTCGTCTGTCCAGGCCGCTGCCACCCACCGCCGCTAGCGCCAGTGAAGGCAGTGACCTCGAGATGACAGAAGAAGAGCTCATCATCGCCGAGCAGGAGATGGAGGAAGACGCTGCGACCACGGACCGCGGTGCGTGGGCTGGATCCTGGGTCTGCCAGGATGACCTGGATTGGCTCTACCGCACCAGGCGCATCCCAGCGAGCGTCATCGCATGCCTCGCCTCCGCCGAACTTGCCCCCCACCCAACCCGGGTGAGTTCGTGGTGTTCCTGTCACACTTCCAGCGGGGGTTCGGTCTACCAGTTAGTGATTTTTTCTATGACTGGTTGAACACATACGAGCTCCAGCCGCACCACCTTCCTGCCAATGCCATCACATCTCTCTCCTCCTTCGCCTCCACGATCGAAGGCTATGCCGGATTATGGCCCACAAAGGAGCTATGGATCCGGTTCTTTGGCCTTCGTCGGAACGTAATTCCGAATGTAGATCTAGAGCCGGAGGATAAACAACTCACGCAGTTCGGGGCTGCGTCAATCTCTCCCCGGAAGTTGTCCATCTTCCCCCGAGTCATAGGACTTGACTCCTGCAAGGGATGGGCCTGGACCTTCTTTTATGTCCGGAACAACACCACCGAGGACCTGATCCGGCTGCGCCCCTATACTCCAGGTCCTCCTAACCCGGATTTGTGGGATGTTATCCCCAAGAAGCCCACTGTCTTGGCGAACCAGGTCAACAAAAGGTTCGCGGAGCTGAAGGATCTCGGGTTGTGCAACGAGGCGCCATGATCACATTCGTCTGCAACTGGATCTCCCCTCTCCAGAAACGCACTCATAAAGTGTGCCACATGAGCTAGGGCCGCGACCCCAACCGGACCTCGTCTTTCGAGTTAAGCAATACAGAGATCTACCGCCGGGTGAAGGCCCTGTTCACCACCCACAAGGACTTCTCCTCTGAGTGGACGTGGGGGATTGAGCACTTTTGTCGGGATAGGCTTCATCCTTCGGTAAGTCTTGTGCTCCAGACCTTTTCCGAGTTAAATCATATGTCGGTGTTGTTGTCGGTTTTAATCCTGTTGCTTTTTCTTTTCCTTAGTTGTTTCTTCAACAAACCATTTGTGGCACCCCGCAAAACCACTACTAGAAAATCGCGTTGTTTTTGTGCATTGCATCATCATGACCGCATGCTCATGTCATCATGCCACCTTGCATTTGAGCATCGTCATGTCATCTTGCATTTGTTTGCATAAAACTATTTTCGGAAAGTCTACTTTTGTTTTCAAAACGCCCTGTCTTTATTTTAAATCAAAACCCCGGGTCTCCGGAATATTTTGTTTCGTCTACCAACGGATTTCAGAAGCCCCGTTTTAAATAAATAAAATATTTAAATTATTTTGGGAGGCAGCCAGCCAGGCCCGAAAGCCCGGCCGGCCACCTCCAAATTAAAACTAATATGTCTAAAACCCAAACCCTTTCTACCAAAAAACCTACCCAGCCTATCCTACCCAGCCCCTCCACCTCACCCCACCCTATCACCTCGCGCCACCTCACCCTGACCCTTTTTCCACCCACTCACTCACAGCCACCTGGTCCACTCCCCTGGCCCGCCTCTAGCTGTTTCCCTCCCACCTCACCGACCGGCCGCCCCCTGGCCCGCGTCCCCACCCCACCTGCCGCGCGGTCCGCCACCGCCAGGCGACAACCCGCCTCGGGACCCCCGCGTCTGGCCCCACCACTCCCGCTCGCCCCTCGCACGCCACCTCCCCCTCATCCCGCGTCCCCGCCGCCTCCGCGGGCCGAACCTGCCGCGCCGGCCGAGCTTCCCCGGCTCCGCCCGCTCCGCGCCCCGCCTCCCCGCCGCCGGACCTCCACCCCGCCTCGCCGAGCCACATCCGTCGGCGTCCCCTCTGCTCCGGCCGCGTCCCTCGAGCCCCATCGATGGAGCCGCCTCGCCTCCCTCCCTCTGCGGCGACCTCGTCCACCTCAGGCCGCTGCAGCGCCGTCGGTCGCCCTCGTCGCCGGCCATCGTCCGCGCCTCCGTGCCCCCTTCTCGTCGCCCATCGCCCTCCCCGTGGGTCCCACGCCGGCCTCCTCCCCCACGACGGCCTCCTCCTCTCGCTCGCCCGCGTTCCGCTCGCCGCCAGGGCCGACCTCCCCTCCTCTAGCCGTCCTCTTCCCCCTCGCCGGCCCTTCTTCACCGACCCCCACCACCGGCGAGCTCCTCCGCCGCCGCCAGGAGCTCAAGGTCCTGCGCCGGCCGTCGCCCTCTCGCCTCTTCCCCGCGCCGCTCCGCCGTTCCCCCGTCGCCCTCCGGCTGCGCGCGCCCTTCCCCCGTTGTGGCTCCTCGTCTCCAGCGCCGCCGCGACCGCCGCCCGCTGCCTCCTCTCTGCTCGAGCACGCACCGGACGCCACAGGAACCGCCGCCTCGATCGGTGCCAGGAGCCCCGTCGTCGCACCTAGTCCGCCCGCCAGCACCTGCCCGACCTCCCCGACGGCGCCGCTGGCCGGCTTCTCCCTCCTCGACCTGCAGCCTCCCGTTCGACCTCCTGTCGCCGTTCGACCATCCCCTGCTAGCGGCCAGCATAGGAGATCCTTCCCAATGCTAGACTGAAGGTGGTGATGTACCCGTGTTGGAACCTGTCTCCGTGCTCCTCCTGATGTTGTGCCCGTGTTGTAGCTTCAACTATGTTGTCGTCTGCCTGCCAAGTGAAGAACCCCGAAACGCTAGTTCGTTGCGGTCCGACAAGATCAACAATTGGTGATGTGAACCGATGTATCCCGACCAGAATGGTCCAATGTCAAGGACTTCATCATGAGACGCCAAGAGCTCCTTCCCGGCCCCGAAGACCGTACCCGGCGTTCTTCTCCCTCTCGGATCCGAAGCCTGATCCTGGAGTCCGACCCGGAAGACCGATCCCGCCGACACCAAGAGCTGCCACGACCTCCACCGGAACATCAAGATCTTCTGGCGCCGAGACCCAAGGCCGACACCGCCAACCGAGGACTACGATAAGATCGTCCCAACCCGCCAAGTTCGCCTACCCGTACACCGTGCGACAAGATCTTCTTCCCGGATCTGGAGACCCCGGTACCCGATCCACTCAAGTTCGCCATTGACGATAAGATCGACATCGACCAGGGCGAATCCGATGCGCCCCGACGCCAAACCAAGTCCTTCTCCCGGATGCGACAAGATCTACTTCCGTTGTCCGAGACCGATCCTATCGATTCGATCCCCGTCGAACCCTGTCGAACCCCGAACCCCTCGGAACCCAAGTTCGCCGAACCCTAATGTGATTCCCTATCCGAGACCCATTATTTTTATAATATGACATTCCGACTGTCGCATATTAAATTGTTCATCTCGCATGCATATCCTAATCATGCCGGATCTTCTGTCGTAATATTAAATATTGCATTCGGTGTTTCTTTTAGTGTTTGCTTCTTCGCGGATTAGGCCGATGAGTTGATGCGAGTATCGACAAGTTCTCCGGATATGAACCTTCGGCAGTGTTCCCAGGCGAGCATCTCTCCCCCTTCTACCTATTTTGCATTTATAGTCTTTATTTCCTCCTGTTGATCTATTGCTATCCGTGTCGCGATGCTGTAGTTTCCGTGCACCAGTTATATCCCGTGCAGCCTCTATATTGCCTTGGACACCTCCTATTACCTATGTTTGGTAGATAGCTGGCCTTGCGAGTCGTAGTTGCTTACTCAGGTGCGATCTTGTGTTATCGAGTACCACAGTTGTTGGAATGCTGGCAGATGTTTATTGGTGGAGATGTTTATTGGTGGAGATGATCATGACTTTAAATACAACTATTAAAATGCTAAATATAACTAATGCAGAGGCATCGGTGGGCAATAGATGTTATTTGGTTCTTCCACGCTCACTTGTGTCCTGTAGGACCCCGAGTACTTGATACCTGTTCCTTGATTTTTCGCACTATCCACATCCGGGAGGCCTTATGGACCCCCCTAAGCCAGAGCTTGATTCATTTCTATTTCATGGGGCCACAAAGTAGTTTGGGGCTTTATTACTATCCTGTACTTATGCCATGCTTTACCGCTTTATTTAAGATTGTGCGTGGAGCACCTGTACTGTTTAGGATCGTGACACATTTTCGCTGTATCGACAAGCCCAGTCACACTTTCGGGTTCCCAGTCGTTTACAGCCGTCCACACAAACCCTGGGTCCGTTCCGGAGCCGGCCAACTTCGTTGCGGGTAGCTTAGTGGGGTGGCCCCCTGAAATATTTCTGAATCCTGTGATCGCTTTGTCGTGAATGCCTCGTTGGGTTTTGAGTTGGTTTTTCCGAGGTTGATCGAGTGTGTGTTGCTATTTGTGCACCCCTGCAGGGTAAAACTTTCTGAAAGCCGTGTCCGCGGTTATGGACGACTTGGAGCACAGTATCTCGATCATAGACAAGCATAACTAAAGTAGTGCTATAAATTTGACTTAATATGTGACTAGTAATCAGCTCAAGTATAACGGAATGGATATTAAAACTGCCAACAACTGGTGGATCTTGGTCGTATCGTGTTCTGATATACCTGCCTAGTAAGTATTACAACTCCAATGGAATGTGATAAAAGTGCCAACAACTGTTGGGTTTTGGGATTCCTCAGGACAAAGATATCTGGCTAGTAACTGTTCCAACTACAACGGATTGTTAATTAAAACTTCCCACTACTTATGCTTCAGGATGACTCATGTTATCTATATTTGATTAGTAATTGCTGCAACTATAATTGAATGAATAAAACTGCCAACTGTGTTAGTTCCTTGGTCCGACTTCCTCGTTTGGTCTCGAGGGGGAAATGCCAGGATGGGTTTGTTTGGTGTTAGCTCCAGGTTGGATCCGAATAGGTCTTTCTTATCCCTCTCTGATAACCGCCAGTTGTACCGAGTCTCTATAGGTTGTCTATTGCCGCTGCGCTGCCGCTTCAGCCCACCATACCTATGTAGGCGAGAGCCGCCGAATTCTAGCCTCGCCGTGTACTGGCCTCAGTACTGACGCTCCTCTTTTTCCTTTGCCCTTTGTCGGCACCCCTTTTGTTTTAGCAGGTTTGAGATCGACGTTGTTAGCAGGGTTACCCTTCCGGCTTGGCCTGGGCAGGGTTATGGACGCCATTGGTTATTTTTCAGGGCTCTTAGCCCCATTTGCATCTTGTCTGTAGTCGGACGCTCTATCGTTTCAAGGTGATTTGGATCTTTGTATTGTATATCTGTATTCTTGACTCATGGAGTCGTTGATGTATATAAATCTGTCTGTGGGTCCCATCGAGGACTGATGTGTAATGGTATTACTTCGTTTTCCACCCGCACAAAAGTGCCTGGTGGGCGTCCTTGAATCGTTTCTATGCGGGTTTGGCGGGAATCGCTAAAACTTGCATAGGGCCGATTTGAGGGTGTTACACCATCGAGGATGGCACCGATCCTACCCTCAAATGGGCGCCTGACCGGGATATTTCTGACGAGGAAGAATCGGACCAGGAGATGTTCCTCCCCATGGCCGATGCGACCAAGCGACCCACCGGTAAACTCTCTTCTATTAGAGATTGGCCCGACGATGAAGATGATTCGGATGTTGAGGTGATGGAAGCATTTGATGTTGTCCCCCTTTCTTATGCTTTTCCGGCATCAGCTAACCCCGGTGGGCAGATCCATGAAGATCCTCCCCTTGTCGTGGGTGATCCTGTTCCGGTCGCGCCGAAGAAGAAGAGGGGGGCCGCATCAACTTCTTCCTCCAGACCTTCTCAGCCAGCCAAAAGGCGAAAGAAGTCCGGGGACAAAACTGCCACCAAGCCTCCAACCAAGGCCATGGCCCGGAGGGCTCGGAAGCCCAAGGAGCCCCTGACCTCGGATGAGTAAGCCTCCTCACCTTTTGCCATTCACTTGTTCTTCTTTCGTTATAATTTCTCATCATACTTTATTTGATTCGGCAGGGCCGTGGTGGAGGTCCCCTAGAGTGGATCTAGCATTGCCTCGCCACTCCGACATAGCCCTTCTCCCCCTCGTGGCGACGACTCACGCCCGCTGAGCCCTATCCCGGAGGGTTCGGCAGCTGCTCCGGGTTCTAGCCCACCTCATCAAGAGGAGGGCAACATTGGAGCGGGGGAGACTGGCTCTGCCGAGGCAGCGGCAACCACTACTTCGGCTCCGCCGCAACCATCTACCACCGAGGTTCCCTTAGTATCTCCAGCGAAGAAGAAACCAGCAACAGTATCAGCACCAACTCCGGCACCAGAAGCAAAAGCATCAGCAGCAGCACCAAGCCCCTCCGCTTTGTCCGAGTCTTCTCAGTCTCGGCGAGAAAGTACCAAGGTCGCTCCCAAGGGTAAATCTGCTGCAACAACTTCCACTTCTCAGCGGCAGCCTAAGGGCAAAAAGACCTCTGACACCACCAGGGCAGCGTCCATCGAGGCTTGACAGCGCACGCTCGCGTCCATGCTCCCAAAGAAGACTCCGCCACCAAAGAACGCCCCTGCCGAGCCAGCTGATGCGCAACAACTTGTTTTGCACACCAGCCCGGCCCTTGCTCAGGTTGAGAGGAGGGAGGCGCATGCCAAAGGTTTAGTGGCGCCCCACATGCTCAGCGGCGAGCGATACCCTCCGACCATGATCGAGTTTGTAAATAACTAGAACAAGGCGGAGTTCGTCCACAACGACGATCTCCCAGAGAAGTTTGGTCCCGCCGAGTTTTCTGTGCAGATGAATACTGCCGCCAAGGCCATTAACCTTGCGGGTCGGATGATGGAGGTATGTTACTTCGTCTTTTCCTTCAACAAGTTGTAGATATAACTGATATAGCCATTAGTCCCCGAGCCTCCGGGGGAGTAACTTGTTACTCGGCCGGATGCTCCTTAGAAAACTAATCACAGCTCCTTGATAATTTCAAATATGCACACACCTAGAGCCGGGTTAAGTTCCACTTGGCCTGGATTTTGTACACTTCGAATATGCACACACCTAGAGCCGGGTTAAGTTCCACTTGGCCCGGATTTTGTACACTTTAAATATGCACACACCTAGAGCCGGGTTAAGTTCCACTTGGCCCGGATTTTCTACACTTCGAATATGCACAAGACTAAGCTATCCCTTGGTATTCTTTTCAGATGACCACCAACCGCCGGAGCGCTGAGTTTCAGCGTCTCCTGGACACTCACAAGATGCTGCGCGCCAAACATAACGCACTTCTCGCTGAACACGAGAAAAGGGGTAAGTTTCTTCCTCAGTATTTTTCCATTTTCTTTCATCTTCTTCTGCTGAACTAATCCATCATTTAGTTTTCGCAGCTGGGGTGGAGGCTGAGAACACGATCATGAGGAAAAATCTGGACCAAATCAAGGGTAAGTTATTTTTGCTTAACCTTCCTATGCTTTCCATCTCCTTTCCTCCTTGGCTCGGCAAACATTCATACCTCGGTATTGCCGGGTCAACAAACTATTTCAGCATCTCTTGAAGATAGTGTGCCCGTGCCTGACATGATGCTGCATTTTCTCGAACAAGCAGGACAGCATCAGGCCGAGCTTAAAAGAAGGATGATGAGCTTGCCCTTCTCCGAGCCAAAGATGATGAGATTGCCAAGCTTAAGGCAGATATGAAGAAGTTGAAAGCAGAGCACCAAACCGAGCTCCAGAAAGCCGGCCAGGACTATACTGAAGAGCGCGAGCGCCTCAATCTCCAGATTGCCAAGGACCAGGAATTACTCAAGGATGCCGACATCAAGTCTGAGTCAGCGAATGCTGAACTTGTGCAACTCCGGGAGAGGTGCGACAACTGCATCAAGGAGCTGTCTCGGGTTCACAGCCATATCTTTAGTAAGTTCTTTTCCTTCAACCGAGATTGATCTTTCCGGGTCTACTTCCTTTACTTATCCCACCTGTGTTATTTTTTCAGGTAAATTCCTAGAGAGCGATGTCATTGCATCCAAGGCTGTCACCAAGTTCCGCCAGCAGAGGGGTACTCCGTCTGGTCTTGGCTCCATTCCTCTTGACCTCGAAGATCTGATAGCCAGCTTGTCCTCCCGAGTTGAGACCGTGAGGAAATATGGGAAGGATGTTATGGACGTGGTAATCCGGATCTTCAACGCCTTTTGGCCTGAAGAAGATACTCCGGAGAATCTATCTGTTCTCTTTGCCAGGCTTATGAACTGCGAGACTCAGCTCGATCTCTGGAGAGAATCTGCTGGGCGCGCCGGAGCTGAGATCGTTCTCCACTACGTGCTCACGTGGTACGAGAAGATTGACCTCAATCTCCTTGCACGCATGCGCACGGGATCAAAGTGGTCTACTGACCCGGATTGGGTAGCTCGGCGCAAGGCTTGCGCTCACAGCTTCATCCAATACGCCCCCGTTCACTAGTGGAACGAGGGACCGAGCTTTCTAGATGCCACCGATGAGGAGAACGCTGAAAATGTTGAAGATGGCTCGGATGAAGACAAAGAGGACGAGGCTTCGGACATCGGGGAAGGCGAAGATGACGCCGAACTTCCTCCTGCTGCTCCTTGATCGAAAAAAAACTTTTAAATTTCATCAGATCCCCGGTATGCTGGGTGCAGTTGTATCAAGTGCACAAGTGATATTTTGCTACTAAGTTTTTATGCTGGATTGACTTGGGCGTAGTCCTCGAGTTTCATTTTCTCGTTCTTCCAATCTTTTGGCTCGGCTTGCGTCTACCTTGGTTCGGTTTTATGACTTACGAGTCCGAGCTTCAAAAATTGTCTTAACAATACTTGGAAACTTTGGGATTAGCTCAAAATAATTCAGCATGATAAATTTAAAGTACACACAAGGTTAGTTCAAAAACAAACGTCGGCTCGATTAAGTTTTTTCCCTTAGTCGTTTTTCATGTGCTACGCAATTCCAAACTTGTTATCTTGCTTGCCATGAAGCCAAATCTTGTTGGACAGCAGCAAGTCGAAGAGTTAGGTCTTTGTTGCTCACACACTACTAATCTGGCCTAAATAGGAGCAACTTACGCCAGCCGACGTATAAATAATAAATACAGAAGAAAACTAAAATTACTAAGGCAGTCCCCGAGTTACTGCTCGAGGTGCCAAGATTTCATTGATAAGTTCATTGCCGGCATATATACCGACATATGAGCAGACTCGGATACATCACTTCTTTGCTAAGTGTAGAAAGGGCGAAGTAGAGCTACATTCCATGGACACTTAGATTCCTTGCCGGACCTGTCCGCCTTGTTCTTTTCATGTGGTTTTGCATCGATAAGATAATAGGAATCATTGTGCAATGCTTTGCTCACAATGAATGGCCCTTCCCATTGGGGGATAACTTGTGCATGCCAGCTGTACGTTGTACCAACCGGAGTACCAGATCGCCTTCCCGGAAAACTCGAGGGCTCACTTTCTGGCTATGATAGCATCGGAGATTTTGCTGATATATGGCGGATCTGGACAATGCCAATTCTCTCGCTTCTTCCAGCAGATCAACATCATTTTGCCAGGCTTCTTGCACTTTGGCTTCTGTGTATTGGGTGACCCTAGGCGAGTCATGCTCTATGTCGGCTGGTAATACAGCTTCTGCCCCATATACCAGAAAAAATGGCGTATAGCCTGTTGATCGATTCGGAGTTGTTCTTAAACTCCACAGTACCGCTGGTAGTTCTTCTATCCAGCACCCCGCTGATCTTTGCAGCGGCTCAATGAGTCGGGGTTTTATCCTGGATAACACTAATCCGTTGGATCTTTCCACTTGTCCGTTTGACGCGAGGTGGGCTACCGAGGCAACGTCCAGCCGGATCTTCTTATCTCAGCAGAAACGTGCAAATGCTCCTTCAGCAAAGTTTGTGCCATTATTTGTTATGATACTGTGGGGATAAACGTATCTCAAGATGATGTCTTTGAGAAATGTTACAGCCATAGCTCCATCACATTTTCTTATTGGCTTCACTTCAATCCACTTTGTAAACTTGTCCACCATGACCAAAATGTGAGTCATATTTCCCTTTGCTGGTTTAAACGGGCCAGCCATATCCAAGCACCATACGGCAAATGGCCATGTAATTGGTATCGTCTTGAGCTCCGACATTGCCATATGTGTTTTTGTCGCATATCTCTGAAAGCCGTTGCATTTTCTCACCAGATCTTCTGCTTGTTCTAAGACAGTTGGCCAGTAAAACCCATGGCGGAAAGCTTTCGCTACCAAGGCTCTGGATGTGGCATGATGCCCACATTCCCCTTGATGTATATCTCGGAGGATGTCAAGTCCTTCCTCCGGGTCAACACATCGCTGGAGGACATTAGTCACACTCCTTTTGTATAGCTCGGAATTGATGATCGTGTATGCTTTGCTCTCCTCTGAGTTTGCCTGGAAAGTAGTTCCTCAGTGGGTAAGGTTCCATCTTTTAGGAATTGGAATATTGGCAATGCCCAAGCTGGTACAGCTCTCACTGGGAATACTTCCTCATCAATTTCCATTAGATCCACCGGCATAACTTCTACCGGATCACGCTGTGCAGTCCTCGGGTTTGTCGTAGCAGTCCCCGGGTTTGCCAAGGCAGTCCCCGGATTTCGCGAACCACTCCCTTCATCAATGTCCATGGGCACAACCTTTAATTCCGGATTTGCCGGGATAAAAATTGAGTCGGACTCCAGGGATGGCCTGATGGATGGTTTCCTGAGGTGCTCCAATGCTATGCCTGGTGGAATTGTTTGTCGGGTTGAACCGAGCTTCGACAATATGTCGGCAGCCTCATTTTCCACCCAAGGTATATGGTGAAATTCGCATCCCTCAAAATAACCAGATATCTTCTGCACATGAAATCTGTATAACGCCATGTTTGCGTCCAAAGAATCCCATTGCCCGGAGACTTGCTGGACTACGAGATCCGAGTCACCGAAGCATTGGATCCGACGTATACAAACCTCCTTTGCCACTTTGAGCCCATGTATAAGTGCTTCATATTCTGCAACATTGTTTGATGCAGTGAAGTGGATCTGCAGCACATATTTCAGCTGGTCCTTCTTTGGCGAGGTAAGCACAACTCCGGCACCTAACCAGGTTTTCGTTTTTGACCCGTCAAAGTGCATTCTCCAGTAGTTTGGATCTGGCAATGGTGGCTCATATTGCACCTCGGCCCAATCCACAAAAAAGTCCGCCACGGCTTGAGACTTAATTGCTTCTCTTCTGTCATATTGTGGCGCATAAGGCGCTAGTTCAATTGCCCATTTTGCAATCCTGCCACTCGCATCCTTGTTACTCATTATCTCGGATATGGGAGCTTCACATATTACCTTGATTGGGTGTTTCTCAAAATAGTGTTTCAGCTTCTTAGCTGCCATATACACACCATACGCCACCTTTTGTAGTGAGGATAGTTCTGCTTTGAGGCGGATAATACCTCACTCAGATAATACACTGGCCTTTGCACCGACTTATCCTCTTCGTCGCGCTCTACCACAATCACTGCACTTACAACTCGGTTGGTTGCGGCTATATAGACCAACATTAGCTCCTTTGATAGTGGAGAGGCTAACACTGGTGCAGTGGCTAACATTTTGTTTAACTGGATAAAGGCTTCATTGGCCTGCGGCGTCCAGATGAACTTGTCCGACTTTTTCATGAGTTGATAGAGAGGCAGTGCCTTTTCTCCCAATCGACATACAAACCGACTTAACGACGCCAGGCAACCAGTGAACTTCTAGACATCGTTAAGACACTTCGGCAGTTCCATTCGCTCTATGGCCCGGATTTTAGTTGGATTAACTTCGATACCTCGGCTGGAGACAAGAAATCCGAGTAATTTTCCAGCCGGGACACCGAAGGTACATTTTTCCGGGTTAAGTTTCATCCGGAACCTCCTTAGGTTCGCGAATGTCTGCCTGATATCGTCAAGGAGCGTTTTGCTTTCCTTGGTCTTGATAACCACATCATCCACATATACCTGCACATTTTGACCAATTTGGTCGTGCAAACATTTTTGCATACATCTTTGGTACGTTGCCCCTGCATTACGTAAACCAAATGGCATGGTGTGATAGCAATAAGCCCCGTACGGGGTGATAAATGCAGTCTTTATTTGATCATCCGGATTCAGGGGTATCTGGTGGAAACCAGAATACGCATCTATGAATGATAACAGTTCACATCCAACGGTCGAATCTATGACCTGATCTATCCTTGGCAGTGGAAATGGATCTTTTGGACACGCCTTATTCAGGTTCGTGTAATCAATACACATACGCCAAACCACTGCCACATTCGCATCATCTTTTTTCTTCTCCACCAGCACCGGATTAGATAGCCAATCCGGGTAAAGCACTTCCATGATAAATCTTGTAGCCAACAACCGAGCTATTTCATCTCCAATGACTTTTCTCCTATCTTCAGCGAAGCGGTGAAGAGGTTGCTTCACCGGCTTTGCTCCGGGTCTCACATTCAAAGAGTGCTCGGCCAAATCCCTCGGAACACCTTGCAAGTCCTGTGTGGACCAAGCAAAAATATCCCGATTCTCACGGAGGAAGTTGACGAGCTCGTTTAACCCGGCCCCAATTGTAACGGTACGCTCAGGGAACATATCATCAACAGGCACCTTCTTGGTATCTTTTGTCGCTTGGAATGAGACACTACCATGCGGGTTACTCAGTGCCGGCATATACTGCTGCGCGGACTGAGCCAATGCCGCCACTTCTTGGATTTTTCTCTTTTCTTGCACAATCACGAGTGACTCGGCTAGGTTTGACCCGGCTGACGCACACTCAAAGGAACATTAGAAATCTCCGGCTATGGTGATCACACCATTTGGCCTAGGCAACTTCATCTTCAGATAACTGATGTGGCAGCTTGCCATGAACTTGTTCAGTGCCGGTCTACCGAGTAACGCGTGATACGCACTTTCTAAGTTCACCACTTCAAACTCCAAATTCTCAGTTCGGCAGTTATCTCTTGTGCCGAACAAAACGTCAACCCGGACCTTGCCTATGGGCTCACAAGAAATGCCTGGCACAATGCCATGGAAAGTTGTCCTTGTAGGTTGGAGCATGTTCTCCGAGATACCCAATTTGCGCATCGTATCCGCATACATGATATTAATGCTACTACCATTGTCAATCAGTACCTTGGAGAATCTTACATTGATGTTTGGCTCAATGAATGTTGGGTCCAACACCAGTGCATATGAGCCCGGACTAGGCATAAGCTTGGGATGATCTTTGATGCTCCAGGTAATCTCCTGATCCGACCAAGGCATATACCTCGTCACTGCCGGCATTACCGCATTCACCTCCATATGTCGGCGCTGCAAGCTCTTCCTGTCTGTCTCTTCCGTAATGAACACACAGTAACTCTGATGGTGCTCTCTGTACTCATTCCTCCCCTCATTTCCGGGGTACCTCTGATCCTGCTGGTTTTGGTTTTCCATCTGATGCACCGTATCTCTTCTCTCATTGTTGTCATACCTCAGCGGAGGGGGAGGCAACATTAGCTGTTGCGTGTTCGCTCCGGAGAGCAATTGCTGCCGGGGTAACTCCTGTCGAGGTTGATCATTCCGAGGTGCCTGAGCATTCCCCGAACCACCTTGTTCTATCTTACGCATCCACTCACATTGCCTTGTCGTATGACCCGCTGGGTTACTCGGATTTGGCGTGTGAAATTTACACGGCTGATCCAGCATTGACTCGTAAGTATACCTCAGACGGTCCTTCTTCTCTTGCCACTGTTTTTTCTGCTCTGGGGTCCAAGTTTTCTTCCCATCATTTATTGGTGTCCATTGTTGCCCTCCAGTTTTCTGACATTGATTACTCCCTGCTCCAGGTTGATCTTGATTCACAGCAACAACTTGTTGCGAACTATACCGGTAATCCGGTCTATCATCTCTTCTTTTACCCCTGTAATCACTCCTTTGGGACGACCCGGCCCCATCTCTCTGGTAGTACTCCTCATTTGACTCACTTAACACGAGCCTGGGTTGAGTCGGATCACCCAGGGCGTATGAATCAACAATCCGGATTGTTTCTGCCAATGTAGTTGGCATATCCCTTTGCAACCTTTGCCATAGCATGCTTGCATATCTACATCCTTGCGCAAACCAAGCTATGGCCTGTGACTCAATCACACCCTCACATGAGTTTCGCACGGTACACCACCGGGTTAAAAACTCCCGGTATGTCTCATTCGGTCTCTGCCTGCACATTGCTAGGGTTTGTGGCCTGTTGGGCCTCTGATACATACTTGAGAAATTGCTAACAAACATCTCCTCAAAATCGATCCAACAGTTAATACTTCCGGGTGGCAAATTGTTCAGCCATACCCTTGCGGGCCCCTCCAACATCTGGGATACGTATCTCACAGCCCATCTCAAGTTTCCTGTAGCAATTTTCACTGCAGTTGCATAGTTAATCAACCAATCCTCCGGCTTAGTGCTGTCGTCATACGTCTTTGTGCCTCTAGGTAACTGGAAGTTAGGCACCGGAGGTTCCTTCATGATCCGGGGCCCAAAGCATGCAGGACCTGGTGGGCCTTGACACTCAATTTGCTCCGACCTATACAGCCGATCCAGTTTCAGCCTGGCGTCATCAGGCATCAAATCCCTGCTTCCTAATCTTGACCCTATCACATGATAGTCCGGCCTTGGATATCCTGCGTTCACCATTTCCGAATCACCGTCGTTATATCGGTCCTGCTCTCATGGAGCACCTTTTTGTTGCATACCTCGGCCGGCGCTTTGCTCTTGCCTTGGTATATTCCGCTGCTGCGGTTGACCTGCACCTAACGAATTACGCTATCCGGCATTGCCGTTTACAGCATTTCCTTGACCGGCATTGCCTTGGTCGCGGTTACCTCGGCCAGCTTCACCTCGGCTCACACTCCTTCGATCCTCATTTCTCTGCACTTCTTTACCTTTCCCTGGCCTTGCCGGGTCATATGGGACTATCTGCTTATTCCTCCTGGCCGAGGTTACTACCTCGTCTCTCCTAGGACCACCATGAGGAGACGATGCGGCTCCAGCGATTTCTCCGGGTTACCCACCGCCGAATGAACGATCTTGGAAGCCCCAGCTCTCTCCGGGTTAGCCCTGAGCAATTCCTCGTTTTGTCTATTCGCGATCCGAACCTACTCATTGACTCTATCCCGCTGTCTTTGATGGGCTTCCCCCGTTAGACCTTCTAACTCGGATGCAGCCGCATCTGCTGCTCTGAGGTTTTTTGCCAGGGTACTGTACTTCGGCAGCCCCACGGACAAACTGTTCTCTGATTCCTCAATCCTAGTATCACCTTCTCTGTTCATTTCACTCATGAGATTTCTCCCTTTCACTTTTACAACATCTACCTTATTTGCTTTAGCGTACTCACGCAGTGTCATGTTCAACGACTGCTGAGCCGCGGCTATCTTTTTCGCACCCTCTAGTATTTTCTGCCTAGTTTCCTCTAGCTCGGCCTGTGCCTGAGCCGGATCTACTGCTGCCGCTACTGGGTTTGCCAAGCTATCCATCGCCTGCTGTAGCACATTCTCAGGCCTCTCTAGTGGAGGACCTCTACTTTTTCTCGGTGCCTTGGGCGTTACCTCCGGATCTGGAGCCGGATCCTTGCTTGCGCCTGCACCTGGCGCAGTCATCATCACCTCTGCACGGTCCGAGGAGCGAGTGATACGCGCCCCGTGAACCACGCTAAGGGGTGGCTCGCCTCCTTCGACGACGCGCCGCGGGTGAACACACGACACGTCGACAGCAACGTAGACCTTGTGCGCGCCGAGCTTGATGAAGAGGCCGTTGCGCAGAAGAGGACGCGTGCCGAAGCAGCTAGTGTTGTGCTGACGAAATCTAGCGCTCCAAAGCGCTGAACGAGCCCGGAGACGATGCGTTCGCCGGTGCCGATGAGGTTTCCCGTCCGGATCTTCGCCCATGCTAGCGCCGCTGGCCCCACGGTGGGCGCCAACTATCGTGGTGGTGTCACAGTAGATGCCATGTATAGGCTAAATGTGGGGACTAAATGCACTAGGGGAATCCAGGGAGGGATAGTGTGGTGATTCCACACACGGAAGCTTTGTATTTGATTCACCTTCACAGATTACAAGTGCTCCTTGAGCTGTATTAGAGAGAGGAGGATGAAGAAACTCTCTTACTCTCACCACTAGCTAGCCCTCAGATCAATCTCTCCGAAATCAACCCCCTCTACAGAAGCCCTAGCCCTTCTTAAATAGGGGTGGCTAGGTCTCCACTTAGGGCATACGTGGAGGCATATTTCAGGGAATATGCCTCCTCCCAAAATAGTAAGCCGACCGGGTCACTTTCCCCCCGCGTCATCCATGCAGAGGCTACGCGAGCCTCTGCGGCGCCTGCGTCAGCCGACATTGGCTTCGTCACCTTTATCGGCCACGCCTCAGTGGTTCGACCCCTGTCCGCTTCGCTCACGCTCTGCGTACAGTTATCACCTTTTGACCAGCGAGATACCTTCCTTCTCTTACAAGCTTGATATAACCCGAATCCTACATAGTTGATCCGGCCACACCTATTCCTGCATACAAGTTAGATACATCTTACAGACATACGGCTTAAGTCGGCTGAGACCAAATTAGGTGGACATCCCCTGGTCCGGTTTACTCCGTGATCCGGCCTGCCTTGAGGTGACTCGGCCAGCACATGCTTTGACCTTGCCGTACCTCGGCTAACTAGGCATTTATACCCGGCGTGACCCTACCGGGGGTATCCCCCAACACAAGGTCCCAGTCATGACATACAAGGCCCTCTAGACAAATGTAAGTTTTACCACCACCAAACTAATTGCACCTACCAAGAGAGTCCCAACCTGTCCTCTCAGTGCATGTTAAGTCACAGATCCTCCAATTTCGTTTCCAAAAGAGGTGCAAGTGCCATGGAAACTTAGGGGTTACAAATACTATTGAGAAATTGGGCATGCATCCATCACAAACAAGAGACCGCAAAGCAGCATCTCGCCTTGATGGCTCCGGTGTGATGTATGATACGCATGACAGTACCCATCTGGTCGATTCCCACCGGCTTCATTTTGTTGCTGGATGTTCTTTCAGTCTTGACCTTGACAGTGGTGATGCTGAAAGTGGTGATCCGTACACCATGCAAGAGCGAAGAATATCCACCTAGCATATACACATACATTACAACAAAACATAAGTGAGAGAGAGAGAGAGAGAGAGAGAGAGAGAGAGAGAGAGAGAGGAGAGGAGAGAGAGAGAGAGAGAGAGAGAGAGAGAGAGAGATTCACCATGCACCACGTAGAACAGATTAGCGCCAGAGTCCGCATCTTTTCCAGCATAATCCAAACACATGTCTTCACCCACACAATGAAAGCGCCGTGATAATGGCAACAAGATCGGCTTGCTGAGGTACACAGAATGATCTTGACCAAGCAGTTCATGAGCAGCAAGCCCTCCATTGATGCATGTGTAGATAAAGCCATCAACAAATACACATCTACCATTTAAATAGCCGTTTTTAGGGATAATCGTTGGCAGGTCTTCTTTGAATGCAGCCCAAGGCATGACAACACGCCATTGTTTGGCCACCAGGTCAAACAGAAGGCAGGAGCATGTGCCAGCATCACTAACTATAAATGAATGATCATCCACTGCTACATATCCAGAGATATCAACCCTCCTGCCGACAATATCCGACTCATCTGTCAGATAACGCAACCATGTGGTGGGTCCATAATTGAACTGTGTCTGATGGTAAACTTGCAGAGTCTCGGTAAGAGCAATGGTCTCTTGACCAATTCTGATAACCATAACGAAAGGACCAGCAGTAGGCCGCCGTACAGGTCGCTCAATAGTCTGCTGGGCCTTGTTCGGACTAAACTCAAGCATGCCCCCTCTTATGGACGAGACCGCGTGTACTTTTGAGCCAGTCTGAAAGAAGTGCCAATCATGATCACCAACATCTGCTACATAACACGGTTCGAGAGGCTTGACATCCTCATCGATGGCGCTCGTCTGGAAGATGACTGATCGTGAGCCATCTTGGCAAATGATAAACAGATCTTTCTTGGTAGTTGTTACAGCAGGCTTCAAAGGCACAGCAGGACTTGTGGAGGAGGGCTTCACTGGCTGGATAGAGCACATATGGGCAAAGTAACCGCTGTCCTTGCGACATTGAAAGCGGCTGGGTGGTATTGAGCGGATTTTCTGCGTGAATCTGCATGCACAAAGAGAAACTTATTTAGATGTAAGCTAGGTCAAACATGAAGCTAAATTCAGATCAAAGCAAGACCTGCAACAACTAAGCAATGGTTTGTCGACGTGCTGGGAACTGGTTAGATCCTCTTGCTCTTCTCCACGTTTCTGCAGCACCGGAGAGTCCTGGTCCTCGTACTCCCTAATCAATTGATTAGTTCACAGACAAAAAAAAATCTGTAAGCAATCTGGCTAAGTGACCACAAAAATGCATGTATGCTTAGTGTAGATTGAATGGTTGCGAGAAAAAAAAATCTGTAACTAGCAACCGAGGTGACCAACACAAATGGAAGCATGATCAATCAAAACAATAAAAACTCGCTAGCTAGTGTGCTTACTGTAGAAAGCAGAACTTCTGGTCTAGTCGCGGATTGGGCACCATGTCTAGCCGGCGGTAGGTGGAGTGCAGCACCTTCATTCCTCCCTGAGCTGGGTCGTGGAGGTAGAAGGTGGTGACGATGGCATGCAGGTTGTCGCACGGGCACGGTTTGTGCCACGCCAGACTGATCCAGACAGAGCACATGAGACGGCCGGTGAGGCGGGTGAGGAAGCCATACCCTTTCTCAGTTACGAAAGGGCAGACATTGTCGATCTTGACGGGCAGATCCAGCCTGAGCTGCTGCGTCCCCTGATCATCCTTTTGGTAGGTGAGCTTGTAGGCATAGATGGTGTTGTCTTGGAGCATGTAGACGGCTTTGTGCTGTTCGAGATATATGCCTCGGCCAAAGATAGGGAGGTAGTGTTGCGACCTTTTTTCATCCTTGTCGGTGAGCACCTGAGTCCAGGTGCCGGAGAGAGGGGCGAAGGTGAGGAAAAGGCCATACTGTTGGAAGGAGACGAGTATCAGGTTGGTGTCGGGGATCACGGCGTAGCCCTGGAGGAAGGCGCCTTTCCATGGAGGGGACCTTAATCGTTGGTAGCGTATGAGTGGGCTGCTGAAGGGGCCGCCGCCGACAATCTCCCACCGCCTCCCGCCCCCGGGTTCGGGCACGAGTCGTCGCGTGAGGACACTGAACGATTTGATGTCATCAGGTCGCCGGGCGGCGGACAGAGCCCAGATGTGGCCGTCGGCAGAGATGGGTATGAATTGGCTAGTAGACCCTTGAATCTCCGGCAGAGGCAATTCCTTGGTGACGGCGGCCTGCGGCGGGTGCAGAGACAGCTGCAAGGCCTGGGGCTGCTCACGAGAGTTGTTGTGAAGGAGGCATAGCCAGCGGCCATCGGAAGGCAGGGGGGCGACGCCAGCTTTGAAGCAGAACCGCGGCGGCTTGGCGAGGACGATGTTGTGGAAGACCTCGAGCACGTCGTCTCTCCGTCCGAGGATATGCCCGGATCGCGCGACGCGGAGGCGGCTGACCTGTAGGGAGGAGACGCCGTCGCTGACGCCAACGAGCAGCGACCAGCCGGGCAGGTGGTCGGCGGCGGGGCCGGGGGTGCGGATGTAGTCAATCCCAGGGGCGACGCGGCTGGTCGGGGTAAAATACAGCCAGGGGCACAGGCAATCGCGGAAAATGCAGCTCCGCTTCCCCGACGCCGAGCTACCCAGGGCCCCCTCCCCCTCCGCATCCCCCTCCTCCGAGGCCACCTCCGCATCCCCCTCCGAGGCCACTTCCCCCTCCCCCTCCCCCTCCGACTCATCCTCCGACGCCCCCTCCTCCGCCTCCGCCGCCAGCATCGACCTAGGGTTTCACTCGGGATCCAACTTGGGGTGGGGGACGAGGACGACAAGCAAATGATTGTCTGGCTTCGGGATCGACCAGCTTCGCCGATATATTAGAAAAATAAGAAGAGCACGCTCCTCCTCCTTTGTTTCGGACTTTTCTCGGGCCGCCCTCCCTCGGCAAATCCTATTCTCCGCTCACTGCGGCCTCTACCTGGCGCTCCGCCTGAAGGATTTCCTTCGCGGGCCGGCCCATATTACAGGTACCTCTTTCTCTTGCTTTTATTTCTGTTTTCTTTCCTTTTTCTTTTTCTGTTTCTGTTTTCTTTTTTATTTATGTTTTGTTGTTATGTTTTTTTTTCATTGTCATCAGTTGATTTTTTTTTTGAAAAGTGTTTAAATTTTGAAATTGTTCATATTTTCAAAGTGTTTATGTTTACAAAATGTTCATATTTGAAAAATGTTCAGATTTTTGGAAGTGTTCTGATTTAAAAAGGTTTAAATTTGGTAAGTTTATGACTTTTGAAAAAATTTCTTCTTTAAAAATGTCCATATTTAAAAATATTCATATTTGAATCTTTTAATATTTTTTAAAATATAAATTTTAAGAAAGTTTCTGATTCTGAATTGTTCAGATTTTTATAAAATCAAAATTTTAAAAATAAATTGTTGTTCAAATAACAAAAAAAAACAGAAAAGACGAAATAAACAGATATGTGCATGTTATTGGGCTTGATTGGTGTGGTCGATCTCTAGCTTCCAACTAGGCTCGCGTAGGGCCAACTGTGCCATGGCCTCCTATAATCACGAGAACAACCGCTTTCCAAGATTATTGGCAGCGACCGGACAAACAGGGAGTTCCTTTATTTTAGCATCAGATCCATCTTTTATCTATCTATCTATCTACTATAGCCGTACGTTCGGCAACCTGTGGAAATTTTCGTCTGCCATAAAAAGACGTTTTTGCCCCTGCGAGTTTGGCTATATTGCAAGGCCTGCCACCGCAAAGTTAAACCATGCCGAGATATTTTTTCTTTCTTGCCCCACTGCTCGAAACCTCCGAGCGCTGCCACCACGTGCCTCTCCCCTCCCCGTCGCTGTCTCATCGGTAACCGCTCGATGCTCCATACCGCCGGGATCCTACGCCTGACAACGCTGCCGCAAGTACCCCTGGTATCCTCGCGCCGTCGTTCCCCTGTTCTGCTACGCCGAGAGCCCGCTACCGTTCTCTAGCACCAGTGATCCACCGTTCCTCTGTTCCTGCAACGGACGGAGGTCATCCTGTGTTACCTCTGCGCGTCACCTGACGGACACGGGCCGGCCGCAACCCCGTACCAGGCTCTCCCGACGGTGAGAGGCCATCCCGGCTGCACGTAGCGAGGCCTTCCTCGCCTCTCCACCCCTGCTCCTCCTCTTAGCGGCGGCGACAGACTGGATTGACGGGATCTGGCCGTATTGGGCAGCGCCGCCGATCTGGATGCCATGGAGAGCTTGGCACCGTTGGCCTCACCCGCTAGCACGTCTCCGCCATGGGACTAATTTTTCTGCAAAGGTGGAGCTGCAGGTGAAGGTACAATGCTGTTAATATTCTCCGCTACTTTCTGATTTGGGTCTTGGTCAATATTTTTTTGGCATGGTGCTGATTATTGAGATGAGGATCATTACATGGGGTTGAAAGCATCACGGGAATTTCGCTTATTGCTCTAAGTAAGGTCAATTGTAGGCTGAACGAGGTCACAACTACTAAGGATAGTACACAGTCATTTTATTCTGCACTTGAATCATGTAAGATCGAAAGTACCAAAGTAGCATAGGCGCAAGCGCCACGACATGTTCAGTTTCCTCGGCTCATGAACATTCTGGGTGTGATGAAGGACATCGACAACAGGGATGATTCCATCCTCTCCGACGAGTTGCCGTACGAATGTTCTGTGGCAGCCATGTGTTTTGGATATATCATTGCATACCAATAGTGGTTAGGCCTTTTATGCAGATGGTGGTTCTAGCTGATGCAAAACTGGTCATCTGCCAATACTGTCAAGACCAAAGACAGCTACAAGCCACTTTGATGCAACAATAATTTATTTTTGTAGCTTTTGTTACTCCCTCCGATCCAAATTAGTTGACTTAGATTTGTCAAGATTCGATTGTATCTAGACATGATTTAGTATATGATTTAGTATTAGATACATTCGTATTTTGACAAATTTGAGTTAACTAATTTGGGTCGGAAGGAGTAGTAGATGAAACATGGTATTGTGTAAATGTGTACTCTAGCTGAATAATCTCCTAAAGATGTCCTGTTAATTTGCTAAAATTTTCCGAGATAGTAATAACAATCAGATGCACACTTTATTATACAATCTATGGAGAAAAAGTTCATGGGTCTTCTAGGCGAGGCAGACTCGCGCCACATATCGGCCTCCCACCGTCGTCGCTCCGCCGCCAGTGAAGACGCGGCTACCCCAACCCTTCCTCCCGGTCAGAATCTAGCGAGAAGGGAAACGGTGGCGTTTGGTTTGCGACGGTCAAGCGCGAGCTGCTACTGGCATCTGGTTTCTCACCGTCAAGCGTGAGCATCTGGTGGTGCTGGAGATGCAGCCGAGAGATTGTGCCTGGCACCTCTTGTGCTGCAATATTGCTGAATAATTAAACTTCAGTTCTGGCAGTCTGACTTACTTAATATATAGAGCTATGTACACATGTTGTTCTCAAGAACAATCATGAAGCCCGTTGTGGTGTTGCAAGTAATCTACACAACAGCGCACCTCTTTTGAAGGTATGGTACATGCCGAGAGATTGCAAAATACGGAGCGGAGTCCGATACGGCTCTGGAGACAATGTGGCTTTTCTCTCTAGATGATTTTTTGCTTATTGTGGTCGTAATTCATCTGGAAATAAGTGTTTACCAGTAAACTGCTAATTGTTGTCACAACAGTAGTGATTTTCTTTTGCACTTGCTAAAATCCTGAAGTCAGATATTATAATTCTTTGTGACAATGACTCGCGTCGGACCGTGGCAACGCACGGGCATTCAGCTAGTATAATTAACAGAGCCTAATACAAGAAGAGGATCACGAGACACGCCAAACCAAACATGAAGACCGGCCTCTAATACGACCGACCTCCTGGCTAATCTATGATCATCTATATTAACAGATCTTTTCTCGTGCAGTACAATGGAAGACACCAAAAGACTCCGCCACTGTTATATCTCCTTAAGGATGGTAGCATACGATGACAAGCTCCCTTGTTGGTGTCATCAGCAACTCCTATAAAATCAGTGGTCAGAACCAGCTTTGTGATATTCAGATCAGCAGCAAGCGATAAACCTTCAGAATAGACGATAGCTTCTAGTGTTGCCACTAGTAGAAAAACTGCCTTTTGTTTGCAGCCTCCTAGAGATTTTGTCCCGGTTTCTCCACGAACCGGGACGAATGCAAGCATTTGTCCCGGTTCGAGGGGTCCGAGCGACGCACGGGAGTCAGGGGCATACGTCTCGGTTCTTAAGGGGTCATTCGTCCCGGTTCGTATTGACTAAACGTCGGGCCCTAGACACGTGGTCTACCGGACACCTTTACTCCCGGTTCGTATTATAAACCGGGACAAATAGTCCGTCTATAAATGCGCCGCCCCAGCCAGCCCTCCCTCTGTTTTTTCTCTTGGTTGAAGGAGTGAGGTGTGTGTGCTAGTATTTTTTTCTATGCACATTAGGTGTTCGACGAAATGTCTGAGAGAATGATACGCTTGATTTCGCACAAAATAAAAATGATATAAGGTGTTCGAGCCACACTTAAGTCTTTCTCCTCTTTCTTTCCTTCTTGATCGAGGTTACCAACCTTATCCTTCATCTGTCATTGATATAATAATGCACACGTCGACGTAAAGTGGTCATCTCACTATTCATGATGTTCTGTAATGATGCAGATGAACAGCTGGGGATGGATGTATGGTGATCGACGTGAATCCGTGTAAATTCAAGGCGTGGATAAATTTATCGATGTGGCTAAGGCAAACAAAGAGAATGGATTTATGTGTTGTCCATGTGTTCAATGTCAGAACATCAAGGAGTACTCTTCCTCGAAAATCATTCGCGGCCACCTTGTTCGAAGAGGTTTCATGCCTAGCTATAATTGATGGATCAAGCATGGAGAAAGAGGGGTTATGATGGAAGACAATGAAGAAGAAGAGGATGATGACAAGTATTGTCATATGTTCCCTGAATACGATGATACCGCAATGGAAGAGAATGAAAAAGAAGGAGGTGAAGAACAGGCATCAGATGAGCCCGTTGATGATCTTGGTCGGGTCATTTCTGATGCAAAGCGAGACTGTGAAACAGAGAAGGAGAAGTTGATGTTGGAGGGCATGTTAGAGGATCAAAAAAAATTGTTGTACCCAAATTGCGAAGATGGCAGCACAAAGCTCGGTACCACACTGGAATTGCTGAAATGGAAGGCAGAGACTGGTTTATCTGACAAGAGATTTGAGAAGTTACTGAAAATAATAAAGTCAAAGCTTCCAAAGGATAACGAATTTCCCGAGAATACTTACGAAGCAAATAAGATTCTCTACCCTCTAGGATTAGATGTGCAGAAGATACATGCATGCATAAATGACTGCATCCTCTACCGCGATGAGGAGTACGAGAATTTAGATAAATGTCTGGTATGCACTGCACTATGGTATAAGATCAGACGAGATGACCTTGGTGATGTTGATGGCGATGACGAGCCCCCAGAAGAGGGTTCCTACTAAGGTTATGTGGTATGCTCCTATAATACCAAGGTTGAAACGTCTGTTTAGAAACAAAGAGCATGCCATGTTGTTGCGATGGCATAATGAAGACCGTAAGAAAAACGGGAAGTTGAGACACCCCGCTGATGGGTCGCAGTGGAGAAAAATCGAGAGAGAGTTCCCAAACTTTGTAGGTGACATGAGGAACTTATGGTTTGATCTAAGTACAAATGGCATGAATCCTTTTGGGGAGCAGAGCTGCAGCCACAACACCTGGCATGTGACTCTATGTATCTACAACCTTCCTCCTTGGCTGTGCATGAAGCGTAAGTTCATTATGATGCTAGTGCTTATCCAAGGCCCGAAGCAACTCAGCAATGACATTGATGTGTACCTAAGGCCATTAGTTGAAGAACTCTTACAGTTGTGGGGAAAACCAGGTGTAAGTGTGTGGGATGAGCACAAACATGAGCCATTTGACCTTCGAGCGCTGCTTTTCGTAACCATCAATTATTGGCTGCTCTTAGTAACCTTTCAAGACAGACAAACAAGGGATACAAGGTATGCACACACTGTTTAGATGATACTGAAGCTACATATTTGCATAAATGTAAGAAGGTTGTGTACCTGGGGAATCGTCGATTTCTTCCGATCAATCATCAAGTAAGAAAGAAAGGCAAGCATTTCAAAGGTGAGGCAGATTACCGGAAGAAGCCTGACCGCCCTATAGGTGATGATGTATTTGGTATGGTCAAGGACATAGAAGTAATCTTTGGAAAGGGCCAACTGTGTCGTGGCTTCCTACTATCGCGAGAACAACCGCTTTCCAAGATTATTGGTATCGATCGGGCAAATCGGGAGCTCCTTTATTTTAGCATCAGATCTATCCTTTATAAAATTAACAGAGTCTAGTACAAGAAGAGGATCAGGAGACACGCCAAACCAAACATGAAGGCCGACCTCTAATACGACCGACCTCCTGGCTAATCTACAATGGAAGACACCAAAAGACTCTGCCACTGTTATATCTCCTTAAGGATGGTAGCATACGATGACAAGCTCCCTTGTTGGTGTCATCAGCAACTCCTATGAAATCAGTGGCCAGAACTAGCTTTGTGATATTCAGATCAACATGTGATATTCAGATCAGCAGCAAGCGATAAACCTTCAGAGTAGACGATAGCTTCTAGTGTTGCAGGGTCTATGATTACTTCGATTACTCTCGTGGAGGTTCCAAGGAAATTACCAGAGTCATCACGGCATACAACAGCAACAACTCCAGCAGCTCTGGTTTTTGATAGTGCGGCGTTGACATTCATCTTGTCCATTCCTTGAGGAGGAGGAGCCTAGTCGCACCTGGCTATTGTTTGATAGAGGAACAAACCCTAGTTTCAAATCTCCTAGGAAACTCTGAATGAAACCCATGATGGTTAGTGGGCTCTGGAAAAACTGTTCATGAATCGCCTTCTGCCTAGCTATCCAAAATTCCAAATAGCCCAAAGTGTGACATGTGTCCCTCACAAAATCTTCGTGAAATAGAGATTCAATTAAGAAGAAAAGCCACCCTCTAGCGTCGCCACAGTGCTAGAAGATGCTCGGCAAGGTTCTCGTCCACCAATGCCCAACTACTTTTGGCCATATTACACTCTAGAAGAGAGTGGCACCATGAATCCTCGTGAGCATGACATATAGCACAAACACAAGAGTCGGCCTTGTGTAGTCTATGCAAGATTCTTGTAGTAGAAAACTGGGAGCTCCTGTAGGATGCTTCAGGCGTCCCCTCCCGTGTCGATGCCCGCGTGGGGGCTCCTGCTGGGCCGCCCAAGGTAGCTTCTCCTCATGTACTTCTTTCTTTTTTATTTTAAAAGATGTTCATATCTAAAAAAATGTTTAGATTTAAAAATATATAAATTAAAAATGTTTATATTCAAAAAAATATTTCAAATTTTTTATTCTTTTGAAATTTTTAGAATTTGAATTTATTAAAGATAGTTCAAATTTAAAAAATGATTGAGCGATCCCGAATATTCCATGGTCAATCCGAACCACCCCGAATAGGGCCACGGAGGAAACACCTTTCTCATTGGTCTACGAAGCTGAGGCGGTGTTGCCCGCAGTAATCTAGTAAGGTCTCCCTAGGTGCGAGCTTACGAAGAGGTCGCCTGATACCTTCGATCCAGATTTACATATGCAATATGGTGTCTTTTTCCTTAGAAGGACTAGGTTTATTGAACCTTGGGAAACAATTGCGGTATGTCAAGGAGCGTCTTCAAGACTTGCTAGTTTGCTTCAATCTTCATTTACCAGATCTTTCTAGTTTGCTTTGTTATCGGGTTGAATCAATGGATGGAGATAGGCCAGGATTGAGGTTTCACCTGCATCTATGCATACATATGGGATAATGATAATAATAAGCACATTCATATGTAATATAGATAGAATTTGTGGGGGTCCGCCTCGGCTTCTTCCTCATTCCAGTCTTCAACGCCATGCTCCATGTCCCTATCGTCGTTCTCATAGTCTCCAAGTGGCTCGGTGCCAAGATCGATGGAGGCGTCATTGAGCATGCGCATAAACGAATAATCCTGGGCATCACCGTAGTACGCACACACCCAATTAATATATGCACATCGTCCTTGCTATGCGTGCGCCAAAGAACAAATTTGTGTACCTTGCAGGACCGTGGTCGAATACCTTGTGCGTGCCGGCGCCAGCGGAGGCCCATCTTCACCGTGATTGCTGCCAAGGACGCCTTCTTCCTCGACTTCTTGTTGATCGGCTTCCTCGCCAGTGGAAGACCCTTCTTCTTCACGACGAACACCTTGACTCGCGCCTTGCCTGCACCTCCTGCCGACGGTGCACTCGCATTGGAAGTAGCACTGTCGACCATGTGTGTCCCCATCCGCTTGCGCTTGCTGGTCGGAGGGACGACATCATGCTAGGCGATGGAAACACCGGCAACCTAGGTGCTGGCGGCGGTAGTAGATCGAGATCAGGGAGCCGTTTGTGGGGCCGATTCGACCGGTGAAGCTTGCACGGTGACCATCGGCGGGTTTGGAGTGGCCATGGCGGAGAGGGCGGGGTTGTGCGGTGAGGGAGGGCTAGCGAAATCCGTGGCGGCAACGTGGGGGAAAGTGGAGAGGGCGGGGATGGATGTTCCTTCGTGCCAACACCTCACACGAACAGGGTTCATTGCATGGAAAACAAAAAATTCCTATGGTTGCAACCACCAAGATTATATCTAGGAGATACATGTAACCGTTTCAGATGGACTCACCCTCGAAGACCGTAATGCGGGATAACGTTCCCGCAAACAAACATAGATGTTGTAGAGTGTACACGACCGTCCTCAAGGACGCGATGACAGTACCACACGTGCAGCACCTCCGTAATCGGTCACACATATGGTGTGTCGACGACTTCCCTCCCTCGATCCAGCTCGACGGCGGAAGTAGTGGATCCTCGGGAAATCCGCCAACACTACGACATAGTGGTGATGGTGGTGGAGAAGATCTTGAGCAGGGCTTCGTCTAAGCACCATGCTCGTTTCAATGGACAAGGCTAGAAGGGGGAGGAAGATGCCAACCAAAGGGCATATGAGAGGAAGGGTGAATGGGTGAGATGAGAGGAGGAGGATGGGGCCTTTATAGGTGAGGAGGGGCAGCCCAAGGGGGCATGGCGCATAGCCATGGTGTTGCCCCCACCTCTCCCGCAATTATGTGGGTGTACACTCCACTCACATCAATTTAGCTCCACTCATCTTCCATTTAATTTCCACTCAAAAATTAAAGGTCTTTCCATTAAAGCACTTTAATTCACTTGGTTTAATGTCACTCAATTTAATGAACACGCTGATAATCCAATCCCCAATAATATTCCGATATACTGAAACTATTCCGGTAGTTTTTATCACAATAATTCCTACGTTGTCCAGTAGTTTCTCCGGAGTTCCCTCTCGACTCAAATGTGTCGGCTACCCTTAAGTGTGTCTCCCTACGGGTCGCGAAATGTGTGGACATGATCGAGACATTCTCCGATCAATAATCATTAGTGGGACCTGGATATCCATAATGATTCCCACCAGTTCATGCGATGACTTAGTGATCATGTGACCTTTTATTCGCAGTAACCAATTCCTTTTGTCTCGCGATATTTTACTTGTACGGGATCTGATCATTCGGTATCGTTCATACTTAGTTCGATCCCGTTACTAACAAGTACTCTTTCTTGTTCCCGTTGAAAGATCATGGATGTCGCCTAGAGGGGGTGAATGGGCGATTTAAAACTTCTACGAGATGGGCTTAACAATGGCGGTATAAAATTAGCATTTTCTTTTGTTAAGCACAAAGCCTAGATATACTAAGGTTCACCTATGTGCACCAACAAATTATGCTAAGAAAGACAAGCAACAATATGATAGCAATATAGATTACTTCAAGCATGATGGCTATCACAATGTAAAGTGCATAAGTAAAGAGCTCGGGTATAGAGATAACCGAGGCACGCGGGGACGACGATGTTTTACTGAGTTCCTCGCAACAAGGGAGTACGTCTCGTTGGAGGGGTGGGCGGTACTAAGAAAACCAATGCCACAAAGGCCTGACCCTATTCTCCCGAGCACCCACCACGCGGACAAGCACCCGTTCCACTATGGGACACTTGAGGGTGGTCACCGAACCCATACAAGATTAGGGTTATCTCCACAACTTAATTGGAGGATCCCAATAATCGCCACCAAGGCCTCAATCTTGGGGGAGGTTTACAACTTAATTGAAGACCCCAAGAACACGCCACAAAGGCCACATAACTGTCTAGGGTTCCAAGAACCCAAGAGGGACAAGCTTCAATGAGTATCACCGAACAAATCCTCCGGAGAGAACACAAATCGATGCACCTAATGAAAATGGCAAGAACACCACAAAGATGCTCCAAATCTTCACTCTCAAGTTCCAACAAGGCTACTAAATCAATTGGGGGAACAAGAGAGGAACAACACAAAAGGGAAACACAAAAAGCCCCAAAGATCTAGATCCCAAAGATTCACTCTCAAAGAGGTGAATTGGTTTGGTCAAGATGTGGATCTAGATCTCCTCTACCTTCCTCTCAAATATGGGCAAGAATCATTGGAGGGGAGAGGAGAAATCAAGCCAAGAGATTGAGTTAAAGAGGCAAAAGCCTTAAGAAAGAATAGAGGAAGAACTCGTCAAAAAGGTGAGGGAAAGAAGCTTTGAATAGGGCCCAACATTTCCTGCCCGTTGGGGGGCAAAAACGTCTGCCTAGGCCGGTAGTACCGGCCCACAGTGGTACTACCGCCCACGAGCTGGCGACCAACAAAAGCGAGACGAGGAAGGGGATCGGGGCTAGCGGGCACCTAGGAGCGAGTGAGGAAAGTGCGGGCGAGTGAGAGGGGATCGGGTGGCAGCGCGAGCAGCGAGGCGAGCGGCGGCTGCGTGGGTGAAGTGGAGCGCTGCAGGGCGAGCTGTTCTGCACGCGCGCGAGCGGCAGCGAGCTAGGTCACAGCGAGGCGGTAGCAGCCAGGGGAGAGGGAGCGAGCGCGAGACTCAGCGAGCGGTGCGAGGCGGGCGCTCGCACGAGCGAGAGGGAGTGCGGGAGATGCTGGTCGCTGGGCCGACTGGTGCAACCGGCCCACCCGGGCGGTATGCCGGTTGGGCCCGGTAGTGCCGAATCCTGAAGGAAATATGCCCTGAGAGGCAATAATAAAGTTGTTTATTATGTATTCCTTGTATATGATAGATGTTTATTTTGCATGCTATAATTGTATTGATAGGAAACGTCAATACATGTGTGTTTAATAAACAAAAAGGTTCCTTGTTATGCCTCTCTTATAGACTAGCTCATTGATTAACAAGATGATCAAAGTTTCCTGATCATGGACATTGGATGTTGTTAATAACAAGGTCACAACATTTGTGAAATGATGTGATGAACATTCATCCGAAGTATAGCATTACGATCAGAGTCATTATGTTTATATTGCTATAACATCATACAAAGTATTCTTAGTCCTTAGACCATGAGATCATGTTAATTGTTAACACCGGAAGAGTATCTTGATAACATCAAACGTCACACCGTAATAGGTTGACTATAAAGGTGGGTTCAGTGCTACGAGGGTGTTATGTTGAGGCTCATGGATCAAGAGTGGAATTTGTCAATCCCGATGATGGATAGATATACTCTGGGCCCTCTCGGTGATATCACATTAAGATAGCTTGCAAGCAAGTGATGTGATCACTAGAATGTTATATCACGGGAACGAGAAAAGAATGCATGTCGGTAACGAGATCAAACTAGGTATATTGATACCTATGATCGAATCTCGGACATGTATTATATCATGAGAAAGGGATTAAGTTACTAGCGTTAAAGGTTCTCACGATCACAGAAGTCATCGTTGAATGTGTAGGAGTCAGTATGATCTCCAGGTCCCGCTTCTGATTATTGATTTGAGAGGGGTCTCAATCATGTCTGCATTATTCGCGAACTGTAGGGTCACACACTTAAGGGTTGCCAAACACTATTTTGGAGCACATATGTTTCAGACGAAAGAGTTGCAAAGCGCTGGAATTATTTCGATGGAAACCGGAATTGTTTCGGGTGAAATTGCAGAAACTGGTTCTGCATGTGATATTGAAATGATGCAAGGGGTTTTATGTGAATGTTTGTTAATTAAAGTAATTAACAAAATTTTGAATAAAATAAATAAGAGTTTTATTAAATGAGAGTTGTATTAAATTTGGTGGAAATTTAATGTATGTGAGTGGAACTTGAATTGATGTGAGTGGAGCTTCCACCACATGAATGAGGAAGAGGTGGGAGGGGAGGAGCCCCCCTCTCCTATAAAAGGCCCCTCTCCTCCCTCACAAAGCACACCTCCTTGTGAAGGATCTCTCTCCCCTCTAGATATATTCCCCCATGGTCTCGAATTAGCGAGATACATGTTCCCAGTGGCCTTGCGTCTGGAAGGAGTTACTGCTTCTGCTGATTCGCTAGAGCGAGGAGATGGAGGTTGTCCGCTGGCTTGAACGTGTGTGCGAGGACGGATGCGCTACTGATTTGCGGCGCTAGGACTTGCACACGATCTTGAGATCGACAAGTGTACGACTACATCATCCACGAGTTCAAACTCGTTAACAAAACTATGTTGTCTTCAAGGGTAAGTTCTCTATGGATGTATATCCACCTGTTGCTTTGTATCTAGTAGATAGATCTTGGCGTATAGTTCTCATCGTAGGATTTTTTTTGTTTTCTATGCTGTGATCCCAACAGTGGTATCGGAGCCTGATCTATGCGTAGGTGCTTTGCACGGGTAGTACACATATGTTTATATGTGGGCGATGATGATCATGTTATTGCTTCTTTCATGTATTTTGGATATTGGTGGAATAGTGGGATGAAGCTGCGCGGACCAACCTTACATGTCATCGCACATGAGACTGGTTCCACGACTGACACGCAACTAGTTTTGCGTAAGTGGCTGGCGGGTGTCTGTCTCTCCTACTATAGTCAATATCTAATTTACAACGAGTTGCTAATAAGTTGATTATCCTTGTTGTGGTTCCATGTTCATAGGTAAGACCGGTTCTATCTCGGAAAGCCCTAAGCCACGTAAAACTTGCAATGGATAAATTAGAGGCATCTAGTTTAGATCATTGCTGGGCTAGTGTCTTGATATGGTAATGTTGTAAGTAGATGTATGATAGATACTCCTACAACACACTTAATGTATAAGTTCCATAGACCTTGGCCTTACACACAAAGGAATGATAGAGATCATACCACGATGCATATGATAGATATCAAATGCATGGACCATATCATCTCACTTTACACATTAGATGTTTGCATCTTATATTGCTAGTTTGGCGCTTTTAGTAGCATTGTAAGATGATCCCTCATTTAAATATCAAGATAAAATGTGTTCTTCCTTAAGTATGCACCGTTCTATGGATCCTGTTTCGAGACATCACGTGATGATCGGGTGTACTCGACTCTACGCTTTCATACAACGGGTGTAAGACAGCTTTACACACGCGAATACTAAGGTTCTTACTTAGCGAGCCTAGCATGTATAGACATGGCCTTGGAACACGGACCGAAAGGTTAAGCATGAGTCATATAGTTGATATGATGCCCATATATATGCTCGCCTTTGAAGCTACACCGACTCACGTGATGATCGGACTTGGTGGAGTGGATTTGGTTCATGTAATCACCAAAAGGACACGAGGGATGTCGTTTTTGAGTGGGAGTTCATTAGTAATTTGGATTAGTTGAACTCAATCTATCATAAACTTAATCTAAATAAACTATACAAATTCGGTTGTAGATGGCACCACCTGCTTTTAATTTCAATGTGTTTATGGAGAAAGAGAAACTTGCTGCAAATGGTAGCAACTTCACCAACTAGGCTATGAATTTGAGGATTCTCCTCACTGCTGCACAAAAGCAATATGTGCTAGAGGCGCCGCTAGGCCCCCCACCAGCTCCTGATGCCCCTGACGAGGAAAAGAATGTCTATATAACTCGTCAGGAGGACCACAACTTAGTTCATTGCGGCATACTCTATGGGCTAGAGCCTGAACTTCGAAAGCATTTCGAAAATGGCAATGCTTTTGATACCATTGGAGAACCGAAAATGATTTTCGATACCCCTGCTACCATAGAGAGTTATAATGCTTCTGAAAAGTTCTTTAGCTGCATGATGGAGGAGAACAGCTCCGTTAGTGAGCACGTACTCAAAATGTCTGGGTACGTTGATAAGCTTGTGTCCTTGGGAATATCGATTCCCATTGACTTAAGCATACATCATGTTCTCCAATCTCTGCCACCTAGCTACAAGAGCTTCGTGATGAACTATAACATGCAGGGCATGAAGAAGTCTCTTCCCGAGCTTCTGTCAATGCTTAAGACTACAGAAGTGGAGATTAGGAAAGAACATCAAGTGTTGATGATCAATAAGACCACCGGTTTCAAGAAGGACAAGAAAGGAAAGCAGAAGGGAAAGAAGGGCAGCAAATCTGTTGCCGCACCTGAAAAGAAATCCCGAGCTGGCCCTAAGTCTGATACCGAGTGCTACTATTGCAAGGGGTTGGCCATTGGAAGCGCAACTGCCCCAAGTATTTGGCGGACAAGAAGGCCGGCAAGGCAAACAAAGGTATATGTGATATACATGTTATTGATGTGTACTTGACTAGTACTCGCAGTAGCACCTGGGTATTTGATACGGGGTCGGTTGCTAATATATGTAACTCGGTTCAGGGGCTGCGGAACAAGCGACAACTAGCAAGGGATGAGGTCACGATGCGAGTCGACAATGGATCAAGTATTGATGTGATCGCCGTCGAAACGCTGCCTCTCCATATGCCGTCGGGATTAGTTATATATCCGAATAATTGTTATTTGGTGCCTGCACTGAGCATGAACATTGTATCCGGATCGTGTTTGATGCGAAGTGGTTATTCCTTTAAATCTGAAAACAATGGTTGTTCGATTTATATGAATGATATCTTTTATGGTCATGCACCTGTGTTGAATGGTTTATTTCTGTTGGATCTCGATAGTAGTATTACGCATATTCATAATGTTGATGCTAAAAGGATTAAACTTGATAATGATATATCTACATATATGTGGCACTGCCGTCTAGGTCATATTGGCGTTAAACGCATGAAGAAACTCCATTCTGATGGACTCTTGGAATCACTTGATTTTGAATCATTTGATACATGTGAGTCATGCCTTATGTGCAAGATGACTAGGACGCTGTTTTCCGGTTCAATGGAACGGGCGGCAGATTTATTGGAAATCATACATACTGATGTGTGTGTGGACCAATGAGTGTGTTGGCGCGAGGTGGATATCGTTATTTTGTTACTTTCACGGATAATATGAGTAGATACGCTATTTGATGAAACATAAGTCTGAAACCTTTGAAAAGTTCAAGGAATTTCAGAATGAAGTGGAAAATCATCGTAACAGAAAGATCAAATTTCTGCGGTCCGACCGTGGAGGAGAGTATCTTAGTTACGAGTTTAGCACACATATGAAAGACTATGGAATAGTTTCACAACTCACGCATGCCGGAACACCACAACTTGATGGTGTGTCGGAACGTCGTAATCGTACTTTATTGGATATGGTTCGATCTATGATGTCTCTGACTGACTTTCCACTGTCATTTTGGGGTTATGCACTGGAAACCGGTGCATTCACTTTAAATCGGGCACCATCTAAATCCGTTGAAACGACACCGTATGAATTATGATTTGGAAACAAACCTAAGCTGTCATTTCTTAAAGTTTGGGGATGCGATGTTTATGTGAAGGAACTTCAGACGGATAAACTCGAACCCAAAGCGGAAAAATGCGTCTTCATAGGATACCCTAAGGAAACAATTGGGTATACCTTCTACCACAGATCCGAGGGCAAGGTCTTTGTTGCCAAGAATGGATCCTTTCTTGAGAAGGAGTTTCTCGCGAAAGGTGTGAGTAGTTGGAAGGTAGAACTTGAAGAGGTTATTGAACCTTCTCTTCATGAAATGGCGAGTAGAGTAGCACCGGAAGTTGTTTCGGAGTTGACTTCACCTAATGAAGAGAGAGCTAATGATAATGATCATGAAACTCCGAAAGAGGACACTACCAAACCTCGCAGGTCAAGCAGGACACGTGCAGCTCCTGAACTGTACGGCAATCCTGTTATGAATTTCATGATTGATGAAATAGATGACCCTGCGACGTATGAAGAAGCGATAATGAGCCTAGATTCCAACAAATGGCTAGAAGCCATGAAATCTGAGATGGAATCCATGTACGAAAACCAGGTTTGGAGCTTGGTGGACTTACCTCACGCTCTCAAGGCCGTTGAGAATAAATGGATTTTCAAAAGAAAAACTAATGCTGATGGTAATGTGACCATCTATAAAGCTCGACTTGTCGCAAAAGGGTTTCGACAAATTCAAGGAGTTGACTACGATGAGACATTCTCTCCCGTAGCGATGCTAAAGTCGGTTAGGATTATGTTAGCAATTGCTGCATATTTCGATTATGAAATATGGCAGATGGATGTCAAAACTGTGTTCCTCAATGGTAATATTGAAGAAGAGTTGTATATGATACAACCAAAGGGTTTTGTCGATCCTAAGGATGCTGATAAGGTGAGCAACCTTCAGCGATCCATCTATGGACTGAAGCAAGCACCCCGGAGTTGGAATCTCCGCTTTGATGAGGTGATCAAAGAGTTTGGATTTGTCCAAACTTATGGAGAGGCTTGTATTTACAAGGAAATATGCCCTGAGAGGCAATAAGAAAGTTGTTATTATATATTTCTTGTATATGATAGATGTTTATTTTGCATGCTATAATTGTATTGATAGGAAACATCAGTACATGTGTGTTTAATAAACAAAAAGGGTTCCTAGTTATGCCTCTCTTATAGACTAGCTTGTTGATTAACAAGATGATCAAAGTTTCCTAATCATGGACATTGGATGTTGTTAATAACAAGGTCACAACATTTGTGAAATGATGTGATGAACATTCATCCGAAGTATAGCATTACGATCAAGTCATTATGTTTATATTGCTACAACATCATACAAAGTAGTCTTAGTCCTTAGACCATGAGATCATGTTAATTGCTAACACCGGAAGAGTATCTTGATAACATCAAACGTCACACCATAACAGGTTGACTATAAAGATGGGTTCAGTACTACGAAGGTGTTATGTTGAGGCTCATGGATCAAGAGTGGAATTTTTCAATCCAGATGATGGATAGATATACTCTGGGCCCTCTCAGTGATATCACATTAAGATAGCTTGCAAGCAAGTGATGTGATCACTAGAATGTTATATCACGGGAACGAGAAAAGAGTGCATGTCGGTAACGAGATCAAACTAGGTATTTGGATACCGATGATCGAATCTCGGACATGTATTATATCATGAGACAAAGGGATTAAATTGTTGACGTTAAAGGTTCTCACGATCACAGAAGTCATCGTTGAATGTGTAGGAGTCAGTATGGATCTCCAGGTCCCGCTTCTGATTATTGATCTGAGAGGAGTCTCAATCATGTATGCATTATTCGCGAACCGTAGGGTGACACACTTAAGGGTTGCCGGACACCATTTAGGAGCACATATGTTCCAGACAAAAGGTTTGCAAAGCGCAGGAAATGTTTCGATAGAAACAGGAATTGTTTCGGGTGAAATTGCAGAAAGTGGTTTTGCATGTAATATTGAAATATTGCAAGGGGTTTTATGTGAATGTTTGTTAATTAAAGTAATTAACAAAATTCTGAATAAAATAAATAAAAGAGTTTTATTAAATGAGAGAGCATTAAATTTGGAGAAATTTAATGCATTTAAAGTGGAGACTTTAAAAGAGAATGTGAAGGGGCATTTTAATGTGGAGGGGTTACCACCACATGAATGGGGGAGGTGAGGGGTCACCCCCCCATGTGCCAGCCATGGAGAGAAGGGGCACCCCCCTCCTCCTATAAAAGGCCCCCCTCTCCTCCTTCATCCTCACACCTCCTCGTGAAGGATCTCTCTCCCCATCTAGATATTCCCCCATGGTCTCGGATTAGCGAGATACATGTTCCCGGTGGCCTTGCGTCTGGAAGGAGTTGCTGCTTCCGCTGATTCGCTGGAGCGAGGAGGTGGAGGTTGTCCGGTGGCTTGAACGTGTGTGCGAGGACGGATGCACTACTGATTTGCAGCGCTCAGACTTCCACACGATCTTGAGATCGGCAAGCGTACGACTACATCAACCACGAGTTCCTACTCGTTAACAAAACTCGTTGTCTTCGAGGGTAAGTTCTCAATGATGTATGTCCACCTGTTGCTCTGTATCTAGTAGATAGATCCTGGCATATAGTTCTCATTGTAGAAAACTTTTTGTTTTCTATGCTGCGGACCCAACAGAACTTACCCTCGAAGACAACAGAGTTTTGTTAACGAGTTGGAACTCGTGGATGATGTAGTCGTATGCTTGCCGATCTCAAGATCGTGTGGAAGTCCTAGCACCGCAAATCAGCAGCGCATCAATCCTCGCACACACGTTCAAGCCACTGGACAACCTCCACCTCCTCGCTCCAGCGAATCAGCGGAAGTAGCAAGTCCTTCCAGACGCAAGGCCACCGGGAACATGTATCACGCTAATCCGAGACCATGGGGGAATATATCTAGAGGGGGAGAGAGATCCTTCACAAGGAGGTGTGCTTTGTGAGGGAGGAGAGGGGGCCTTTTATAGGAGAGGGGGGCTCCTCCCCTCCCATGGCCAGCGGCCAAGGGGGTGCCCCCACCTCTTCCTCATTCATGTGGTGGAAGCTCCACTCACATCAATTCAAGCTCCACCCAAAGTTCCACTCACATGCATTAAATTTCCACCAAATTTAATGCAACTCTCATTTAATAAAACTCTTTTATTTATTTTATTCATAATTATGTTAATTACTTTAATTAACAAACATTCACATAAAACCCCTTGCAACATTTCAATATCACATGCAGAACCAGTTTCTGCAATTTCACCTGAAACAATTCCGGTTTCCATCGAAATAATTCCAGCGCTTTGCAACTCTTTCGTCTGAAACATATGGGCTCCAAAATGGCTTTCGGCAACCCTTAAGTGTGTCACCCTACGGTTCGCGAATAATGCAGACATGATTGAGACCCCTCTCAAATCCATAATCAGAAGCGGGACTTGGAGATCCATACTGACTCCTGCACATTCAACGATGACTTCTGTGATCGTGAGAACCATTAACGCTAGTAACTTAATCCCTTTGTCTCATGATATAATACATGTCTGAGATTCGATCATTGGTATCCAAATACCTAGTTTGATATCATTACCGACATGCACTCTTTTCTCATTCCCGTGATATAACATTCTAGTGATCACATCACTTGCTTGCAAGCTATCTTAATGTGATATCACCGAGAGGGCCCAGAGTATATCTATCCGTCATCGGGATTGACAAATTCCACTCTTGATCCATGAGCCTCAACATAATACCTTCGTAGCACTGGACCCACCTTTATAGTCACCATGTTATGATGTGACGTTTGATGTTATCAAGATACTCTTCCGGTGTTAGCAATTAACATGATCTCATGGTATAAGGACTAAGAATACTTCGTATGATGTTATAGAAATATAAACATAATGACTTTGACCGTAATGCTATACTTCGGATGAATGTTCATCATATCATTTCACAAATGATGTGACCTTGTTATTAACAACATCCAATGTCCATGATCAGGAAACTTTGATCATCTTGTTAATCAATGAGCTAGTCTATAAGAGAGGCATAACTAGGAACCTTTTTGTTTATTAAACACACATGTATTGACGTTTCCTATCAATACAACTATAGCATGCAAAATAAACATCTAGCATATACGAGGAATACATAATAACAACTTTATTATTGCCTCTCGAGGCATATTTCCTTTAGTCTCCCACTTGCACTAGAGACAATAATCTAGTTCACATAGTGATAAATCTAACACCCATGGAGTTCTGGTGTTGATCATGTTTTTCCCTAGGGAGAACTTTAGTCAATGGATCTGCTACATTTAGGTCTGTGTGTACTTTACAAATCTTTATATCTCCATCCTTGACATGCTCGCGGATGGAGTGAAACCGGCGCTTAACATGCTTGGAATTCTTGTGAGACCTTGGTTCCTTGGCGTTGGCTATGGCTCCATTGTTGTCACAATAGATCACCATTGGGTCCAATGCACTAGGAACCACACCTAGTTCCATTATGAACTCCTTCATCCAAACCACTTCCTGCGCCGCTTCTGAAGCAGCAACATAGTCTGCCTCCGTCGTTGATCCAGCCACCACAGGTTGTTTGGAACTCCTCCAACTAACTGCTGCTCCGTTCAAGAGAAATCCATATCCAGGTTGAGACTTAGAGTCATCCGGATCGGTGTCAAAGCTAGCATCGACATAACACTTAGCGACTAGCTCTTCTTCACCTCTATATACAAGAAACATATCCTTAGTTCTTCTTAAGTACTTAAGGATATTCTTGACCGCTATCCAGTGTTCCGAACCTGGATCAGATTGGTACCTACTAGTCAAACTAATAACATGTGCCACATCCGGTCTTGTACATAGCATGGCGTACATTATATAGCCTATGGCTGAGGCATAGGGGATCTTATCCATTATCTCTCTTTCTTCCGTCGTAGCCGGACTTTGAGTCTTACTCAATGTCTTGCCTTGCAACATAGGTAAGAACCCCTTCTTACTTCCGTCCATATTAAACTTCTTTAATATATTATCAAGGTATGTACTTTGCGATAGCCCAATTAGGCGCCTTGATCTATCTCTATAGATTTTAATGCCTAATATATATGAAGCTTCACCAAGGTCTTTCATCGAAAATTTGCTGTTTAGATAACTTTTAACACTATTTAAAAGATCTATATCATTTCCAATCAATAAATATGTCATCCACATATAATATCAGAAATGCCACATTGCTCCCACTCACTTTCTTGTAAATACAAGCCTCTCCATAGGTTTGGACAAATCCAAACTCTTTGATCACCTCATCAAAGCGGAGATTCCAACTACGGGATGCTTGCTTCAGTCCATAGATGGATCACTGAAGCTTGCATACCTTATCAGCATCCTTAGGATCGACAAAACCCACTCACTTTCTTGTAGATTGCCACATTGCTCCCACTCACTTTCTTGTAAATACAAGCCTCTCCATAAGTTTGGACAAATCCAAACTCTTTGATCACCTCATCAAAGCGGAGATTCCAACTCCAGGGTGCTTGCTTCAGTCCATAGATGGATCGCTGAAGTTTGCTCACCTTATTAGCATCCTTAGGATCGACAAAACCCTTTGGTTGTATCATATATAACTCTTCTTCAATATTACCATTGAGGAACACAGTTTTGACATCCATCTGCCATATTTCATAATCGAAATATGCAGCAATTGCTAACATAATCCTAACCGACTTAAGCATCGCTACGGGAGAGAATGTCTCATCGTAGTCAACTCCTTGAATTTGTCGAAACCCCTTTGCGACAAGTCGAGCCTTATAGATGGTTACATTACCATCAGCATCAGTTTTTCTTTTGAAAATCCAATTATTCTCAACGGCCTTTCGATCGTGAGGTAAGTCCACCAAGGTCCAAACCTGGTTTTCGTACATGGATTCCATCTCGGATTTCATGGCTTCTAGCCATTTGTTGGAATCAGGGCTCATCATCGCTTCTTCATACGTCGCAGGGTCATCTATTTCATCAATCATGAAATTCATAATAGGATTGCCGTACAGTTCAGGAGCTGCACGTGTCCTGCTTGACCTGCGAGGTTCGATAGTGTCCTCTTTCGGAGTTTCATGATCAATATCATTAGCTCTCTCTTCATTAGGTGAAGTCAACTCCGAAACAACTTCCGGTGCTGCGCTACTCGCCATTTCATGAAGAGAAGGTTCAATGACCTCTTCGAGTTCTACCTTCCGACTACTCACACCTTTCGCAAGAAACTCCTTCTCAAGAAAGGATCCATTCTTGGCAACAAAGACCTTGCCCTCGGATCTGTGGTAGAAGGTATACCCAATTGTTTCCTTAGGGTATCCTATGAAGACGCATTTTTCCGCTTTGGGTTCGAGTTTATCCGTCTGAAGTTCCTTCACATAAACATCGCATCCCCAAACTTTAAGAAATGACAGCTTAGGTTTGTTTCCAAATCATAATTCATACGGTGTCATTTCAACGGATTTAGATGGTGCCCGATTTAAAGTGAATGCACCGGTTTCCAGTGCATAACCCCAAAATGACAGTGGAAAGTCAGTTACAGACATCATAGATCGAACCATATCCAATAAAGTACGATTACGACGTTCTGACACACCATCAAGTTGTGGTGTTCCGGCATGCGTGAGTTGTGAAACTATTCCATAGTCTTTCATATGTGTGCTAAACTCGTAACTAAGATACTCTCCTCCACGGTCGGACCGCAGAAATTTGATCTTTCTGTTACGATGATTTTCCACTTCATTCTGAAATTCCTTGAACTTTTCAAAGGTTTCAGACTTATGTTTCATCAAATAGATATACCCGTATCTACTCAAATCATCCGTGAAAGTAACAAAATAACGATATCCACCTCGCGCCGACAAACTCATTGGTCAGCACACATCAGTATGTATGATTTCCAATAAATCTGTCGCCCGTTCCATTGAACCGGAAAACGGTGTTCTAGTCATCTTGCCCATAAGGCATGGCTCACATGTATCAAATGATTCAAAATCAAGTGATTCCAAAAGTCCATCAGAATGGAGTTTCTTCATGCGTTTAACGCCAATATGACCTAGACGGCAGTGCCACATATATGTAGATATATCATTATCAAGTTTAATCCTTTTAGCATCAACATTATGAATATGCGTAATACTACTATCGAGATCCAATAGAAATAAACCATTCAACACAGGTGCATGACCATAAAAGATGTCATTCATATAAATCAAACAACCATTGTTTTCAGATTTAAAGGAATAACCACTTCGCATCAAACACGATCCGGATACAATGTTCATGCTCAGTGCAGGCACCAAATAACAATTATTCGGATATATAACTAATCCCGACGGCATATGGAGAGGCAGCGTTTCGACGGCGATCACATCAATACTTGATCCATTGTCGACTCGCATCGTGACCTCATCCCTTGCTAGTTGTCGCTTGTTCCGCAGCCCCTGAACCGAGTTACATATATTAGCAACCGACCCCGTATCAAATACCCAGGTGCTACTGCGAGTACTAGTCAAGTACACATCAATAACATGTATATCACATATACCTTTGTTTGCCTTGCCGGCCTTCTTGTCCGCCAAATACTTGGGGCAGTTGCGCTTCCAATGGCCAACCCCTTGCAATAGAAGCACTCGGTATCAGACTTAGGGCCAGCTCGGGATTTCTTTTCAGGTGCGGCAACAGATTTGCTGCCCTTCTTTCCCTTCTGCTTTCCTTTCTTGTCCTTCTTGAAACCAGTGGTCTTATTGATCATCAACACTTGATGTTCTTTCCTAATCTCCACTTCTGTAGTCTTAAGCATTGACAGAAGCTCGGGAAGAGACTTCTTCATGCCCTGCATGTTATAGTTCATCACGAAGCTCTTGTAGCTAGGTGGTAGAGATTGGAGAACACGATGTATGCCTAAGTCAATGGGAATCGTTATTCCCAAGGACACAAGCTTATCGGCGTACCCAGACATTTTGAGTACGTGCTCACTAACGAAGCTGTTCTCTTCCATCATGCAGCTAAAGAACTTTTCAGAAGAATTATAACTCTCTACGGCAGCATGGGTATCGAAAATCATTTTCAATTCTCCCATGGTGTCAAAGGCATTGCCATTTTCGAAACGTTTTCGAAGTTCTGGCTCTAGCCCATACAGTATGCCGCAATGAACTAAGTTGTGGTCCTCCTGACGAGTTATATAGACGTTCTTTTTCTCGTCAGGGGCCTCAGGAGCTGGTGGGGGGCCTAGCGGCGCCTCTAGCACATATGGTTTTTGTGCAGCAGTGAGGAGAATCCTCAAATTCATAGCGCAGTTGGTGAAGTTGCTACCATTCGCAGCAAGCTTCTCTTTCTCCATGAACACATTGAAATTAAAAGCAGGTGGTGCCATCTACAACAGAATTTGTAAAATATATTTAGACTAAGTTTATGATAGATTGAGTTCAACTAATCCAAATTACTAATGAACTCCCACTCAAAAACGACATCCCTCATGTCCTTTTGGTGATTACATGAACCAAATCCACTACACCAAGTCCGATCATCATGTGAGTCGGTGTAGCTTCAAAGGCGAGTATCTATAGGCATCATATCAACTATATGACTCATGCTTAACCTTTCGGTCCGTGTTCCGAGGCCATGTCTGTACATGCTAGGCTCGCTAAGTAAGAACCTTAGTATTCGCGTGTGTAAAACTGTCTTACACCTGTTGTATGAAAGCGTAGAGTCGAGAACACTCGATCATCACGTGATGCCTCAAAACACGATCCACAAAACAGTGCATACTTAAGGAAGAACACATTTTATCTTGATATCTAAATGAGGTATCATCTTATAATGCTACCAAAAGCGCCAAACTAGCAATATAAGATGCTAACATCTAATGTGTGAAGTGAGGTGATATGGTCCATGCATTTGATCTCTATCATTGGCATCGTGGTATGATCTCTATCATTCCTTTGTGTATAAGGCCAAGGTCTATGGAACTTACATGTTAAGTGAGTTGTAAGAGTATCTATCATACATCTACTTACAACAATACCATATCAAGACACTAGCCCAGCAACGATCTAAACTAGACGCCTCTAATTTATCAATTGCAAGTTTTACGTGGCTTAGGGCTTTAAGAGATAGAACCGGTCTTACCTACGAACATGAACCACAACGAGGATAACCAAGTTATTAGCAACTCGTTGTAAATCAGATATTGACTATAGTAGGAGAGACAGACACCCGCCAGCCACTTATGCAAAACAAGTTACATGTCAGTCGTGGAACCGGTCTCATGTACGATGACATGTAAGGTTGGTCCGGGCCGCTTCATCCCACTATGCCACCAATATCCAAAGTACATAGAAGATGCAATAACATGATCATCATCGCCCACATATAAACATATGTGTACTACCCGTGCAAAGCACCTATGCATAGATCAGTCTCTGATACCACTGTTGGGTCCGCAACATAGAAAACAAAAAATTTCCTACGATGAGAACTATACGCCAGGATCTATCTACTAGATACAGAGCAACGGGTGGACATACATCCATGGAGAACTTACCCTCAAAGACAACTAGTTTTGTTAACGAGTAGGAACTCGTGGTTGATGTAGTCGTACGCTTGCCGATCTCAAGATCGTGTGGAAGTCCGAGCGCCGCAAATCAGCAGCGCATCCGTCCTCGCACACACATTCAAGCCACCGGACAACCTCCACCTCATCGCTCTAGCAAATCAGCGGAAGCAGCAACTCCTTCCAGACGCAAGGCCACCGGGAACATGTATCTCGCTAATCCGAGACCATGGGGGAATATCTAGAGGGGGAGAGAGATCCTTCACGAGGAGGTGTGAGGATGAAGGAGGAGAGGGGGGCCTTTTATAGGAGGAGGGGGGGTGCCCCCTCTCTCCATGGCCGGCACATGGGGGGGGGGTGACCCCTCACCTCCCCCATTCATGTGGTGGTAACCCCTCCACATTAAAATGCCCCTTCACATTCTCTTTTAAAATCTCCACTTTAAATGCATTAAATTTCTCCAAATTTAATGCTCTCTCATTTAATAAAACTCTTTTATTTATTTTATTCAGAATTTTGTTAATTACTTTAATTAACAAACATTCACATAAAACCCCTTTCAACATTTCAATATTACATGCAGAACCACTTTCCGCAATTTCACCCGAAACAATTCCGGTTTCTATCGAAACAATTCCTGTTTCTATCGAAACATTTCCTGTGCTTTGCAAACCTTTTGTCTGGAACATATGTGCTCCTAAATGGTGTCCGGCAACCCTTAAGTGTGTCACCCTACGGTTCGCGAATAATGCAGACATGATTGAGACTCCTCTCAGATCAATAATCGGAAGCGGGACCTGGAGATCCATACTGACTCCTGCACATTCAACGATGACTTCTGTGATCGTGAGAACCTTTAACGTCAGCAATTTAATCCCTTTGTCTCATGATATAATACATGTCCGAGATTCGATCATCGGTATCCAAATACCTAGTTTGATCTCGTTACCGACATGCACTCTTTTCTCGTTCCCGTGATATAACATTCTAGTGATCACATCACTTGCTTGCAAGCTATCTTAATGTGATATCACCGAGAGGGCCCAGAGTATATCTATCCGTCATCTGGATTGAAAAATTCCACTCTTGATCCATGAGCCTCAACATAACACCTTCGTAGTACTGAACCCATCTTTATAGTCACGCTGTTACTGTGTGACGTTTGATGTTATCAAGATACTCTTCCGGTGTTAGCAATTAACATGATCTCATGGTCTAAGGACTAAGACTACTTTGTATGATGTTATAGCAATATAAACATAATGACTTGATCGTAATGCTATACTTTGGATGAATGTTCATCACATCATTTCACAAATGCTGTGACCTTGTTATTAACAACATCCAATGTCCATGATCAGGAAACTTTGATCATCTTGTTAATCAACAAGCTAGTCTATAAGAGAGGCATAACTAGGAACCCTTTTTGTTTATTAAACACACATGTATTGATGTTTCCTATCAATACAATTATAGCATGCAAAATAAACATCTATCATATACAAGAAATATATAATAACAACTTTATTATTGCCTCTCAGGGCATATTTCCTTCAAGTTCTCTATGGATGTATATCCACCCGTTGCTTTGTATCTAGTAGATAGATCTTGGCGTATAGTTCTTATCGTAGGAATTTTTTTGTTTTCTATGCTGCGATCGCAATAGATCCTGCTACCGGATCGACCAGAGGAGATGGGCCGCGAGGTTCAGGTGCGGCCGGTACTACATGCGGTAGTACCGCCTGGCCTAGCAAAAAACAGATCCCCTTTTTTTCTTTTTAAATCAAAAGGCAAATACAAACTGCGATAACTTTTGATTGGTAACTCCGATTGACCAGAATCCAATTGTGTTGGAAAGAGGGTGACAAGAGCAACCCAATAACAAGTGAAAATATTGGTGATCACCAAGTGAGAATGTGTCAAGTATTATAATGTGAGATACCTCACTTGGTGATAAACCGGAAAACCGCCAAGATCAAAATCGCAACAAGATATAAAATGGAGATCCGATTTTGATGAACAAGAGCTTGTTATGAAGATTACCACAAGCTCTATATCCTCACATGGATAAGATAAATAAACAACCAAATACAATGATGCAAGTATGCAAAGGTTTGAGCTCTCTCCGAATGATATGATCGAGTTACTCACTCGAGAGCCCCTCTTGATAGTATGGCTATCTATCCTAAACCCGGTATCTCAACTACCAACACGAGACTGGAAAAAGGGAAAAACTATCAAGGATACCTTTGCCTTGAGCATACTTTGACCTTGTCTTCATCGATCCTTAATCACCGAGGATGGCAAGCATCAAACATGAGATCTTCTAGGGATGGCGCCTTTTGAGCTTGCACAATGCATCTTCTTCTTCATATCTTCCACCTTGGAGCCAACACATACTCCAAGCGATGCCATTGGACAATTCCTACAAGTACAACTTAACACACATATTAGTCCATAAAGATTGTCATTAATTACCAAAACCACACATGGGGGCCCACATGCTCTTTCACCCATGATATAACATTCTTAGTGATCATTACCATTTGCTTGAAAGCTATGTCAATGTGATATCACTGAGAGAGCTCTGAGTATATCTCTCCGTCATCAGGATGGATAAATCCCACTCTTGATCCACGAGCCTCAACTAACACTTTCCAAGTACATGGCAACACCTTTATAATCACCCTGTTATGGTGTGATGTTTGATGTAATCAAAGTACTCTTCCAGAGTCAGTGATTGACGTGATCTCATGGTCTAAGGATAATGGTTACTTTGAATGACGTTATAGTAGTGTAAACATAATGGCATGATCGTGTTACTATACTTTGGGAGTATGTTCATCACATCATTCAATCAATGTTGTGACCTTGTTACTAACAACATCCAATGTCATGATCAGGAAACCTTGATCATCTGTTAATCAACAAGCTAGTGTAATGAGAGGCATCACCGGGAACCTTTTCTTTGTTTATTAAACACACATGTATTAATGTTTCCGTTTAACACAATTATAGCATGAGAAATAAACATTTATCATAAACATGGAATATAATATAATAACCATTTTATTATTGCTTCTTGGGCATATTCCTTTCAGACTCCCACTTGCACTAGAGTCAATAATCTAGTTTGAAAAACTTGGGAATTCAACACCCATGGCTTTCTAGTGTTGTATATACGCGTTTGCTAGTGGCAAACATAATCTCCGAATCTGATGCTTTCAGATCCGTGTGTATTTGCATGTCTTTGCGTCTCTACGCATCACTCATTCTCAATGAGATGGCATTTGTATAAATTTGGTCGTTTGGTGAGACCTTAGTTCCTTAAGGTTTAAAACATGTTGATACTATTGTCATATAATAGATCTTAATATTACTAGCCCATGGAGAACCACACCTAGTTCCTTTTCTGCTACTATAGAAGTATACTTAGCCTTTCGTTGTAGTATCCATCATAATACTTAACTTTTGGAACTCATCCAAAACTATCATGGATCTTTTTCCATTACATTGTGCCACCTTAACCTATAGCCTAAATTGAGATAAACTTAATTTGTATCTTGTGGCAATACTAATGGCAATGTAACGACTTACAATGAACTATCTATTTAGTTCCAATGTAACATTTTACAATGAACCATTTGTATAGTGCCAATGTAACACTTTACAATGAACTATCTTTCTAGCATCAATGTAACTAACCCAAACTTTTGGCTCATGGGTTCTACACACCCCCATAGATCCACCGCTTAGGTTTGCGTTGAGATGGAACCATACTAAGTAAGGCAAAATTGTGAGAAAATACTAGTTATCTAAATACAGAGCATACAAGTACATGTAGCTGATCGATACCACTGCCACGAACCCCATAGAATTAAAAGCTGACCCAATAAATTATGACCATATGAGACGAACATGTCAGAACATGAAGCTCCTATTGAATATAGAAATAAATAGCCCCATCTACCATTGCTTCTATGCTCCATAAAACAAAAAAGTTGGATCTTCTAATAGTCTAGAGATCTAATAATTTCCATACTTCTCCAATTTGGTCAGTTTTACATAGTGCAATTGAATGCATAGTCTCTTAGGTACCATTTTCTAATATGGAGTTCTCTGATAATTTGATCTGGTGTTTTCCTCACAGTCTAAAACCTTGGATTTATGCATCTTTTGCTATCAGAGTGGCAAATTGTTTCTTTGGCCAAGATGAACCTGTGCAAAGACCGGTCACCTACAGAAGCAAGACTGTGTGCCTTGACACTGTTGTCCAGGAAGCAAGGTATTGTTTAGGAAGTGAGGAGGTGAAGCAATTAAGAACTTTTTTTAGCAGAAAGAAATTAAGAACTAGACGAACTTATGTGGAGCAGCAACAAGGAAGAAAAACAGTGTGGTGAGGTTGCGGGCAAGTACAACTACCTCCAGCGGGTGGATTGACTTTGGTGCCCAAGCTTGGTATAGAGCATTGATATTTGTGGGCCAGGGAGTACAGAGCTACAATGAGATACGACACAGATTTAATAGAGCATATGTTAGATATGAGATGTAATACAGGTTCTTACAGTGGACCTGGAGACAGATGTCAATGAGGGACATCGGTGGGTGTGGCACCCAGGAGCTGCAATGCAATTCTCCAATGTAACACTTTACACTGAACTATTTATCACTTCTACATATAATATATATATTCTTAGTTCTTCCAAAGATCATAAGAATATCCTTACTATCGTCCAATGATCATCTTATGAGTCACCCTGGTGTATACTCATAACATTTAGAGCATAGGACATATCTGGATATGTACATATCACAATATGATTGATTAAGATATTCATATGATTTTACTCACAAAGTGCCAAAACACTTGAATCTCTTTTATCAAGATATTCATGTGATTTTACTCACCAAGTGTCAAAACACTTGAATCTTGATTCACTCACCAAGTATCAATGTACTTGAATCTTGATTCAACCTTTTCCACGTGGTAAGAACCTTTATCATCGTTTCCATATTAAACTCATTCAATATTTCATCTATGTACATTTGGCAGAACCATATTAACATCTCAATCTATGCAAATAGACTTTGATGCCAAATATTCTCTGGTTTTTCCCAAACCTTTCATTTAAATCTAATTTTAATGAAATCCTTGATTTGTGTCAATTAAAGATACATTATTTCCAATCAACAATATCTCTTATACACAATGTATTAGAAACATGTCTTAGTGCTTTGATACGTCCATTTTGCATCACTATTTTATATCATAATTTACTATTATTCATTGATATATTTCATATTAAGAGATGATACTTATGTTATTTCATCTATTTTTGCATGTTTGATGACTTTTGGAGGATGAACCACTGGATTGAGGATTCTGATGGAAAAAGCACTGTCCATATGCAATATTTGCGAAGATCAGAAAATCCCAGAAAATATATGGAAATTCCAATTTTTCCAGAAGATGAAGAATGCCAGAAGGGGAAGTGGAGATGGGCCATAGGGGGCCCACACCACCCCCTAGTGCGCCCCCTGGGCCACGCCACCAGGTGGTGTGGCCATCCTGGCACACCTCTAGCATCGCCCTTTGGCGTATATAATCCCCTCGAAACCCTAAGACTCGGGGGGCGACCATAGAAAGATTTCGCTGCCTCTATAGGGCGGAAACTACAGAGAGAGAAAGAGCTCTCCGGCAGGCAGAAATCTGCCAGGGAAATTCCTTCCCGGAGAGGGGAGATTGTCGCCATTAACACCATCATTAGGCTAGACTTCATCAAAATCATCATCAACATCATCTGGACCATCAGCTCCACCAGCACCATCACCACCACTCCGTACCGCTGTAACAATTGGGTCGAATCTTGCATAGTTCTTAGGGGAAACTTCTCCGTGTTGATTACTTGTTGTAGTTGATGCTATTGAGTGGAACCATTGAATTATTGTTCATGTTCACATTGTTACTTATCATTATTTCATCTCTGATCTTGATCCATATGATGTCTCGTGAGTAGTTCGTTTAGTTCTTGAGGACATGGGAGAAGTCATATTGTTAGTTGTGGAATTGTGTTGAGAACGATTTAATGGGTTGAAATTTAAGTTGTGGTGCTATTCTTCTAGTGGTGTCATGTGAACATCGACTACATGATACTTCACCTTTATGGTCCTAGGGGAATGCATTGTATATTTGGCTACTAATCGTGGGGTTGCCGGAGTGACAGAAACCTAAACCCCCATTAGGAAACCTTTGCACAAGGGAGTGTAGGATCTCAGAGTTTAAGGTTGTGGTTAGGTTTTTATCTTAATTACTTTCTTGTAGTTGCAGATGCTTGTAAGGGGTATAATCAAAAGTATGTATTAGTCCTAGTAAGATCAGTACATTAGCATAGGTTCACCCATACAACACTTATCCAACCAGAGAAGATTAATCAACTATATGAAGCAAAAGCACTTAACAATATTCCCATGTGTCCTCGAGAACGTTTGGTCATCTTAAGTAATACAACCGTCTTGTCCTTTGCTAAAGAAAGGATTGGGCCACTTCCTGCAATTATTATTATTGTCTTTTATTTACTCGCACTTTATTTATCTACATTATCAAAAAACCCTAAAAATCTGTTTGCTAAGTATTTACAGAGAATTCCTGATCCAAACCACTTGCCAACACCTTCTGCTCCTCGTTGGGTTCGACACTCTTATTTATCAAAAGTACTACGATACACCCCTATACTTGTGGGTCATCAAGACTATTTTCTGGCACCGTTGCCGCGGAGTGAAGCGCTATTGAAGAGTGGAATTGGTAAAGCAAACTTCTACTGTTAGTATTATTTATTTGTGTTTGCTACTTTATTTTCAATATGGATAATTCACTTAGTTTCTTATTTCGGAATGCTACTACCACTACTAAAGTAGTATATGAACCACCACCTGCTGAAATTGATCCTTTTAAAATACCTACAAAAATTGTTGATCGTGTTATGGATAACTACTACTTTGGAGATGAAACTGTCCATCCCAGTGATCATTTGCTTTTTATACATGAATTATGTGGATTATTCAAGTGTGTAGGTATTACAACAGATCAAGTTAAGAAAAAGTTATTCTCTGTATCATTGAAAGGCAGAGCTGAGGAATGGTATAATCTGCTAAAGAATGGCCAATCTCTTGAATGGGAGGAAATTTTACCTCTCGTTTATTCCAAATTTTATCCTCCTAGTGAGATTCATAAAGTTCAGAATCAAATATATAACTTTTGGCCTCATGACGGAGAGAGTACCGCCCAAGCTTGGGGGAGATTGAAGTTACTAATGCTCAGATGTCCTATTCATGAGCTCCCTAATAATATTATGATTAATAACTTTTATACAAGGCCTTCTCTTCATGATAAGGATTTATTGGATGCTTCTTGTGCTAGGTCATTTACACGATGAAAGAAGAAGAGAAATGGGATCTTCTAGACCGTATTCAAGACAATGCTGAAGCATGGGAGAATGATAAAAGAAGAAAGTCAGGAATAAATTATGATTATGAATGCATTAAATCTTTTATGGGAACTGATGACTTTCATAATATTAGTGTTTCTTATGGTCTTGATTCTCAAAGTATTGCAAATTGTTTTAAGGCCTTTGCCTCTTCTATTGAAATTCCTAAAAAGAAATGGAACAAGTATCATGAGCCATATAAAGATACTGTTAATTGTGTTCCTGCTAGAAATACTAAAGTTTATACTGCTGATCATATTTTACCTGAACCTTACATCGAGAAAATATCTTTCCCTGTTAAGGTAAAGGAACATTCTATGATAGCTAGTATGGTTACAAAATTACAAAGAAAGCTATAGAACCTTATGAACAAATAGATGTTGAACCTGCAGTAGCAAATGTGAAAGACCTTGTCACTAAAAATGTAGAAGATGGACACATTATCCTTTGTAAGGATACTTCTAATATTGTTTCACATCCTAGTAGAACTAGGAAAGCTAGTGTCCCTGTGATTTTTGTCAGAATAAGTGATCATTGCTACTATGGTTCACCTGATAGTTATATCGTTAAATTTATTCATGATGCTGAAAGTTATTATGAGAGAGGGGAAAATGTTTTTAGGCATCTCAATAATATTAAGTTTCCTTGCTTTATGCTGAAAGTCTTTATGTTGCACTTGTTTTGCCTTCCTATGCTAGTAGCCTCTTGTTTCAATAATTTGTTTTCTTACAAAATTCTCTTGCATAGGAAGTGGGTTAGACATAAATATGTGTATATTTTCTTCTTGATGCTCTATTTTACTTCAATTCATATTCTTATGTGAGCATCATTGAAATTATCATGCCTATCTTAATGAATATAAAGAAAGAGCTTTTTGGGAGACAACCCATTATATTTTTTGCTTTCAGTTTATTTTTGTTTATTTTAGTCTTGGAAGTTATTGCTTCTGTAATAACCTCTCCTTATCCTTTTTGTTTAGTTTTTGTATCATAACATTTAGAGCATAGGACATATCTAGATATGTACATATCACGGTATGATTGATTAAGATATTCATATGATTTTACTCACAAAGTGCCAAAAAACTTGAATCTCTTTTATGAAGATATTCATGTGATTTTACTCACCAAGTGTCAAAACACTTGAATCTTGATTCACTCACCAAGTATCAATATACTTGAATCTTGATTCAACATTTTCCATGTGGCAAGAACCTTTATCGTCATTTCCATATTAAACTCATTCAATATTTCATCTATGTACATTTGGCATAACCATATTAACGTCTCAATCTATCCAAATAGGCTTTGATGCCAAATATTCTCTGGTTTTTCCCAAACCTTTCATTTAAATCTAATTTTAATGAAATCCTTAATTTGTGTCAATTAAAGATACATTATTTCCAATCAACAATATCTCTTATACACAATGTATTAGAAACATGTCTTGGTGCTTCCACTTAATTTCTTGCAAATGCGAGCATCTTCATCGTCTCTGATGAAATTAAACATTTTCATCAAGGTGAAGTTTCCAACTCAGCTATGCTTATTTCAACTATTGAAGTTTGCATTCCTTTTTAACATCCTTTGATTTAACAAAACCCTTCGGACTATGTGACGTATACATCTTTGGTAACCATTCATTTAGAAGAACATTGTTTTGTTTGTTCAACTAGCATATACAACAATTGACATATGTAGTGGTTGCTACACTAATCCGTCCAGACTAAATATCGCTACGGAAGATCGATTCTTGCTATATTCAACTCCTTGAACATTGTCGTAAACTCTTTACCGACATGTTGACTATTTCATAGATGTGAAACATCCATGCTTGTATCTTTATAGATCCAAATACGACTGATAGGCTTTATACCTTTCAGAGGGTCTTCCAAGTTCAGTAACTTGGTTTCTCATGTATGGAACTATCATAGATTTTATGGCTTCAAGCCATTTGACGAAGTCATGGCCTATCATCGCTTCTTTGCATGTAGTTCGTTCATCATTATCAAACAATAATTATTTAATCTCAGATCTTAGTATTTGATTGATTACCCAACCTATGCGATTCAATATTAACTTAGACTTCCGTGACCACAACCTTTGAGGCACGTGAGCCATGAGCATTATGGCTGCCTCTGGGACACTTTGCGGTGTTGCACAACTTAGCACGTATAGATAAGGTTCAATAATCTTATCAAAGTTCTATTGTCCTCTGATGAGTGCATATTTGCATCATGTTTTATATTATTATTTTGCATTGTAGATGACGAGGGTTTAACTCATCAATGCCCATTGTTATGGACTTGGGTTTTGGATAAGGAGGGAGCGCTGGAGACATCTATCGGCTAGCAAACAAGCACACAGGGGACTCAAAGATTTACCCAGGTTCAGGCCTCGTAGAGGTCCCTACTCCTGCTTGTCTGCTCGTGGAATTATCGAAGGAATCGAAGATTACAATGGTGCGCAGATGCAATCTGGCGAGGGTGGTGGAAAACTAGGGTTGTGTGTGTCCTCCTCGCCGCCCCCTCCTAGCCTTTATATAGGTAGGCTAGGTCTCGGGTAGCAGGTCGAGTCGGTTACAAGTTAGGGTTTTCCCCTTCAAACTTTTTATCTTTAGCTTCTTCTTGTTCTTCAAACAATCGAGAGTCCGTAGGTTACTCGAGTCCTTCATTTGGGCCTTGGCGACACCGTGGGCCTTTACGTATTTAGGCCGTATATACCAAGCTCGAGTACCTACAGGGTATACCCATGTCTGTAGCCCCCGAGTGTCTAGTGGAATCGCAGATTTGACTGGGGACTTTTTGAAGTCTTTCGAGTGCATGAATGAGTATATTTTTGACTGCTTTGTTTGTGTCATAGGGATTGTTGATATGCGTGCCTGATTTATCCGATGTATCGGTATTAGTTAACCAGCTTAGGGTGAAACAACGCAATCTACTCGAACTCGAGTCCCCGGACTCGAATCCAGAAAAGTGCTGGTGTAATTCGCCTCAAGCCGTGGAGGTCTTACAGGAGTCGAATTCCAGTTATATAGGTGTGAGCACTCGACGCGTCCTTCAAGGCATGTTCATCGTACCTGTAGGCACAGATACATTTCTGGTAGTACGCAGCTAATGCGTTGCCAGGCCTTATTCATGTCTTACCTTCACGCTGTAAGCGCGACATCCAAATTTTATCATCGCGGAGACGATTCGGGTGACCCAGGAGACGCAGTCTCTTTGTGGGGAAAAATTATGAGGCGGTGTCGGCATGAGCTTCGAGTGTGGATGATATCAACACAAATTTTTTTGTATAAATAATCATCGAGTGACCCAGGACCAGCACTCCCTATGGGAGTAGCCCCTGAGTGCCTGGTTGAGTCGAAGACTCAGGTAGGGACTAAAGAACTTTTGCGACTATTGTCGTCTTTTGTTTGCTTGTTTCAGCCGAATTTGTTTCCAGCGCTCCCTATGGGAGTAACCCATATCCATAGTCGAACCGTATTTCGAGTGGTTGGGTTTGCCTTTGATTGTCCATGTTCCTGTAAAAAGAAGAGAAAAATCATAGGGTGCACGACCAGCGCTCCCTACGAGAGTAGCCCCCGAGTGCTTGGTGGAGTCGAAGACTCGAGCAAGGACTAAAGTAGTCGAAGTCTTCTACTGCGTAGCTTTGATGACGTCAGTGCTGACGATTTCATGACCTCAGTTGCCCGCGTGAGCGAGTTTGACGGGACATGACGAGTAGTGGGTCCCACTCTCTGACTTTGATTTGACTGGGTGTGCGTAATCTTTATTTTAACTGCGCCTCCTCGATTTCCACGCGTAATGGGAGAAGTGGAGGGACGGTTCGCGTTTCCACTCCTCCACATGTCTAGCACGATTTTTGCCACACGTCCAGTAGGGTTTTTCTGAGCCGTTGGATTGCATCTTCCAGGGGTTAAGTAGTGGTGCTGCGACGGTAATTTCTCATCTGCTCACATTCATCCTTTGCTTCCATCGCCATTGCCGCTACTCCTCTGCTTTCTCTGTGCTCGTTTCTTCTACGACGCTGGACCAGCTCCGCTCGTTTCCTAGGTACTTCCTTCGGTCGCATCGCCGCCGCGCAATGGGGAAGAAGAAGGGAGGTGCTGTGGCCGATTCCACGGCTACCACTGCTGCGGTGAAGAAGAAAGGCGGCTCCGCTGCTGCGGGCACCAGCACCGCCGCCGGGAAGAAGAAGGGCCCGGGCACCCGCGTCACGAATGGCGCGTGGTGTCCCTCCATCATCAAGTCATCTGATCTTCGTCTTCTCCGCCAAGACGGAGTGCTATCCGACGCAGTCGCCGACGCGTGCGTCCCCGGCGGTGAGATAATTTCTTCTCCTCCCGCTGGTTTTTGAGTGATGTTTTTGGCATTCATCATTCGCGGTCTCTCCTTGCCCCTTCACCCCTTTTTTAGGGGCCTCCTTTGTTTCTACGGGCTTCAGCTCCATCAGCTGACCCCGAACTCTATCTCCACATCTCTTGCTTCATCACCCTCTCCGAGTGCTGGCTCGGAATCGAGCCGCACTTCGGCCTCTTGAAGCGCCTCTTCAAGTTGAAGCGCCAATCTGCGTCTGGCTCTTTAGTCTACGATGTAGGTGGTTGTGGAATTCACGTTGACCCATCCGCCACCTATTTCGACATCAAGCTCACAGTGTCCGTCCAAGGGTGGAGGGACAAGTGGTTCTACGTCTGCGAAGAGAAGGTTGGCGAGGAGCACTTCGGACTCGCACCGTTCGATCCCGCGACGCCGTGCAAGAGGAGGCGCTCCTGGAAAAATGTAGTCATGCCTAGTGAATCCACGGAGACAGATGTGCTGTACGAGCGCGTCTGCAACCTCGAGAGTTGCCTCGGCAAAGAGGAGGGAGGCTGCGTCCTCATTCGCACGTGGCTGCACCGTCGCGTCCAGCCCCTGCAGGCCAGAGTCCACCCCATGTTTCAGTGGACTGGCGCTGACGATCCCACTCGCATGTCTGCCGATGGCATGTCCGCGAGTGAGGTGGAAAATAGGGTTCGACTGGTCACCAAGTACACCGTCAAAGATGTGCTCCCCAGTGAGCCAGTTGTTCCTCCGTTTGATGCTGCTAACCCTCCTCCTGAGGTATAGTTGTGCTACGCAGTAGCTTAGTTTGTCGATTGCTTCTCTGCTGTTTCTTATCTTTGTGCTAATTTTGTTTGTCTGTACACAGGATTGGGCGGTGTCACCTTGTATGCCCCCTCTACCTGAGGGGATTAGCCCTCACTAAGCCTTGGAAGAGGACGAGTCGGAGTCGACTGTCCCCTCTGATGTGGAGGAGGAAGCCCCGGAGTCCGGTAGTCCGGATACTCGCAAGTGTTCGCGCAGCGAGGATTCCGATGCATCGTCTCCTTCGACTCCGGAAGATGCAGGTGTTGGTGCGAAGTCGCCGATCCCTGCTATTCCTGTGAGCGCCATGGCACCATCCTCTCGCAAGAAGATGCGACTGCCCAAGGAGTCCTCGTCAGAGTCGGGGGAGCCCACTTTTGACTTTGACAAGTTTGATTGGTAAGTTTTCTAGTTTGTTTGATCTTCTATGGATTTGCCCTTTTTTGTTCGTCTCTGGATTTTGTCTTGTTCTTGATGTTGATTTTGTCTTTGCAGTCAAGAGGCGTCGTCATCTTCTAGCGACGTCCAATTTTTTAAAGAATCAGGAGTCGCGACCTCAAGGGCCAAGAAAGAGGTCGAGCGCGCTCCTTCCCCTCCACTGGCGGCCCACTCCGGGCACAACTTTTCAAGTTCTCCGCACGAAGGGGAGCATCGAATGGTTGCCCGGATGACGGTACAACAGACAACTTCGTAGTCATTGGAGGATCATGTAAGTGTAGATTTTCTTCTTTTAATGTTGTAGTCGATGTTATCTATTGCTTCTGCTGATCCCTCGTTGCGCGATAGCTCCTTGTGAAGGAAGCCGCTCACTTGGCGGAGCAAGTGCTTGCGATGGGCCGCCAACATGCAATGATGGAGATGCGTCATCACGTGGTCGAAAGTAAGTGTTTTTCACTTCCTGTTCTTCTCCTTTTTATATGGTCGACTAATAGTCAATCCCTTTTGTTTTGTAGCTTAACATAACGCCCTCCTGCGCAACGCTGCCACCATGGAGAAAACCCTCACCATGGCTGTGAAGGGTCGCGATGAGGCAATCGCGGCGCGTGACGATGTGCAAAGGCGCGAAGACGATCTGCGTGCCTCCTTCGTAGCCAGGGAGAAGTTGTTCGAAGAACATCTTTTCTTGATTGCCAAGGCCCTCTCAGGTACTTTACTTTGGATATCGTTATCCTTCTCTGCTCGACTTTTTGCCGTTGGCGCTGATGCTTTGTCCATGTGTGGATTTATGTACAGATGCTGGCGATTTGAGCTTCGACCCGCATGCCCTTCGTCGTGATGATGCTCTGACGGGTGCACTGTCGGCAGTCGAAGACCGCAGGACCGTCGTTCAGGGTACGCTCTCCAAGGCCAAGGGCGTTCTCAGTCGTCTCCGGGAGGAGCTGATGCCCAAGGTTGAGCTAATCGAGAACATGGACGAGCTGGTGGAGTCACTCGCCGGGGGTGTTCCTTCCAGCTTCAAGAACTCACTCCGCGCGGCTGGCGCGTCCATGTCACTTGCCATGGTGCAGGCCCACGGAGTCGAGATTGATCCTGCTGTGGTGTCGAAGGCGATGCCTGATGGCTCAATGCACGGCGCCCAGAAAAGTGCTTGGTGCGTGGTTGATGTAGAGCTCGTTAGGAACCCCAAGAGGAAGGTATGATGAGCACATCAGCAAGTTTCCCTCAGGTATGAAACCAAGGTTTAATCGAACCAGTAGGAGCAAGGAAACACCTCAAAGGTGTTACTAGCTGAGCTTTGGCAGGGCGCACTACCGGTGCTAGTAGCAACGTGGAGACCTGCACAACACAACCACAGAACTTTGTCCCCAACTTGCGATGAGGTTGTCAATCTCACCGTGTTTTGCGGAAAACAAAGGATTAAACGTATCGAATGGAAAGAAGTAAAAGTTTGCAGAAAGTAAACACAAAGCAGTAAAAGATTTGTAGATTGTATGTAAAAGAACAAGGACCGGGATCCATAGTTCACTAGAGGTGGCTCTCCTTAGATAGATAACATGCTGGGTGAACAAATTACAGCGGGGCAATTAACAAACACCGAGAAAGCAATACATGCATATACTAATCATCTTGAATCCTCTGAGACTTGATTGGGCATTACAACATAATACATAGACCGCCATCCAACTACATCTATGACTAATAATCCACCTTCAGGTTATCATCCGAACCCCCTCCAGTATTAAGTTGCAAGCAACAGATTATTGCTTTATGAACTGCGTGTAAAGTAAACAATACGATTGTTCTATGAACAAAGGATTGTTGTTTTCTCTGTAGTAGCAACAACACATCTAGTACCTTAGAGATTTCTATCACTTCCCCAGATTACCAGAGGCATGAACCCACTATCGAGCATAAATACTAACTCTTGGAGTTGCTAGCATCTACTTGGCCAAGATAGCAACTAACAACGGAAATCATGCAAGATCTCAAATAACAAAGACATGATAGAATCAATAATCAATCTGAAATAGCATTTCAATATCCATCGGATCCCCGCAAACACAACATGTATGAATTACAAATAGGTGATCTTGATCATGATCGGAGCTCACAAGATCTAAACATGAAATCACAAAGGAGGAGAAACCAGCCATCTAGCTACTACATGGATCCGTAGTCCAAGGATGAACTACTCACACATCACATCGGAGGCTTGCATGGTGATGAAGAAGGCCTCCAGGGTGAATTCCCCTCTCCGGCAGGGTGCCGGGAAGAGCTTTAGATCCCTCCCGATCTAGGGATGGAGATGACGGCGGCTACAGACTCTTTCGTCGATTTTGATCGGTACTTAGGGTTTTCGTCCCGAGGGCAATATATAGGCGGAAGGGGAGGCCGAGGGGGTGCCAGGGGCCACCACACCACCCCCTGGCGCGGGCCAAGCCTGGCCGTGCGGCCAGGTGGTGTGGCCGGCCTCTGGTCCTTCTCCGTCTCGTATTCTGGCACTTGATGACTTCCGGAAAAATAGGCACTTTGGCTTTTGTCCCGCCCAATTCCGAGAATATTCATTTTCTGACTTTCCTGGAACCAAAAACAGCAGAAAACAGGCAGCTGGCACTGTGGCTCTTGTTAATAGGTTAGTCCAAGAAATCATATGAAAAGTACTCCAAAGTTGGAACAAAACACAAGAAAGTAGATAAAACCAAGCATGGAACATCAAAAATTATAGATACATTTGCAATGTATCAACATCCCCAAGCTTAACTCCTGCTCGTCCTCGAGTAGGTAAGTGATAAAAAGAAAGAATAATTTTTGAGGTGACATGCACCATCAAAGACTTGATCAAAGTATTTGCAAAACATTCAAAGCTGGGATCATAGTACTTCAATCATAACATGAAATACAAAGTTCTAGCAATAAGCAAAGAAACTATGATGCAACATGAAAAGGCACAAACAAAAGATTCATGAATAACAATGCTTTGCAAGACGTTTGTTTGTTTCACATAAAGAAAACATAGCATAATAGTATTCAACTTGTCCCTCAAGAGAGTAGCAAATATAAATGCATAGGAAACCTTCAAAGTTCATAAGAGTGACTAGATACAATAGTTTAAAACAAGCAATAACAAGTTATGCATCGATCAACTAGTCTTGGGAAAATGCACATAGAACCAAGAATGGCCACTATGCTCTCAAAGTAGGTGCATAAAGATAGAAGGTGGAGACTCAATATAATGGTGGAAGAAAAGCCTTTTGTAGAAGGAAGTAGGGATTCAAGTCTCATAAAGAGCTTCCAAAAATTATGGTACTTGTAGCTTTCAGCTCTCATTGCCCCTATCATAAGCATCTTGAAGATGATTAAGGTTAAAGTAACACAACTAAGAGGATATGCTTGACAAGTTATAAACCGAAATCTCATGCCCCTTACTTACGAAGACCGATCCTCATGCTACTCAACTTCAGTCACGAGTAAGCTCTTGTCATTGTAAGTATATGTGTATCATTAAGAACCGCCAACGGGGTACCCCTTGCACATGATACAGGAGCTTTCCCATAATCAAAATGACAAGGCAAGCAGACAATGAGCATCTCAGTGATCTTTTTATTTGCTATTTGCATAGGTTTTTATTGAAGATGCTTCATAGAGTGCTCATTATGGTGATGCTGCGAGTTTCCACCATGATTAGGCATGGCTTAGGCTAGCGGCCCAGGTGTTTCTCTAACACACATACAAACTCCATGATCTTACAAGTTCCACTTTTATTTCACACTGCCGGGATCCGTAGGCAAAAGAAGATGATATCAACGGGGTACAAAGTACAAGTGCAATGTTGATAGCCTTCCCCATGAAACATGGTTCTGCTAATTTCAACTTATAAAAGCGTAGGCATATACGCAACAAAGAAGGACCCAATGGTTCAAGTTTATTAGAGGCAATAAAGTAAAGTGTGCCATCAAGTTCATGAGAGATTTAATCACTAGTTTTCTCATAACAAGTGGAAGGTAAACAAAAGCATGAATATACTTGGAATAGCATAAGCTAGTAGGTAGGTATCGTGACTCTTTGTAATAACTTGGTTTAGGGAGTTGGATGCATGAGTGGAACTCATACTTTGTTGTGGAGGCTAGCAAAAGACTGGGAGCGACAAACTAAGAGAGCAATAATGGTCATAATCATGCAGAGCGACAAAACATCATTGACAAAGCATAAAGTGATACTACAAGTTGAAAACTAAAGGATCATAAAGGCTATGGTGACTTGAGATAGTCATAACATGGTGTGAGCATGTGCCAAGTCAACCCAAATAAAGCATCAAAGGAGAATACCAGTATACTATGCTTTAATATGCTAAAACAACGCATGATTCATCCAAGGCACATTAAGCAATCTCAATTGTTTATAACAAGTCATGCTACAACAAAGAATACTAAGCATAAAGCCAAAACAATATCAAGCATGGCATGACAAAGCATAGGCCATAGTCAAAAACAAGCTCTTTTTACCACATAAGTATGAACTTTCCTACTCTTTTCCAGACCAAACCAAACTATTTGCAAACCAAATAGTTACAAACCAAATACTTAGCACTTAATCTAGCATTTCTATTGTAATATTTATTTCAAGAGTTATTAGACTTCAGACTCCTACTCCCTGTGGGATCGATATCTTTATTTCGAAACTAGCTACAAACGATCTATGCACTTGCAGTAATCAAGCTATTTTCTGGCACTGTTTCCGGGGAGCTAAGCGTTGTAGGTATTTTAGATTTTGCTTATTTATTTTTGTCTTGCTAAATTTTGTTTTGAGGTACAGGTTTCCACCAACATGATGGAGTTTGAACATATGACTAGTGCTAACCCACTCAACCACTTTGGGAAGCCTTATGATATTTATAAAAGAGACAACTCCAATAAGAATACAAGGGGGTTTGAAATAAATCCTCTACTACTTAGTATTCTACATAAGAAGCAATTTACTGGAAATGAAGAAGATCTTGATCCATATGAGCATATTGCATGTTTCAAGGATATATGTGGCACTTTTCTATTGACGGGATATACCACTGATGAGGTAAGGGTTAAACTTTTCTATCGTCGATTAGGGAGGCTTCTTCTATGGTCTTGATTACTATGTCGTCGACATAGACTTGAATGTTGCGACCCAGTTGTTCCTTGAGGCAAGCCTGCATGCACCGCTGGTAGGTGGCTCCCGCGTTCTTTAGCCCGAAGGGCATTGTGTTGTAGCAGAACACACCAAAGGGCGTTGTAAACGCTGTTTTCTCTTGATCTTCCTCCTTCATTCGAATCTGATTATAGCCTGAGTAGGCGTCGAGGAAGCAGAGGCGCTCGCATCCCGCGGTGGAGTCGATGATCTGGTCGATGCGTGGCAACGGGAAGTGATCCTTTGGGCAGTGCTTATTCAGAGAGGTGAAGTCCACGCACATCCGCAGGATATCCGTATCCTTTTTTGGTACCAGCACCGTGTTGGCGAGCCAAGTTCTTTCCTTGATCTCGCATATGAACTTGGCATCGAGGAGTCTGTTGATCTCCATTCCAACTGCGTGCGCTCGTGGCTCAGACAATCGCCGAATTGTTTGCTTGACTGGCCTTGCGTCGGGGTTGACGTTGAGTGCGTGTTCGGCGAATTCCCTGGGAACTCCTGGCATGGCCGCAGGACACCAGGCGAAAATTTCCCAGTGCTCACGGAGGAATTCAATGAGCGTGAGTTCCTATGCGGGACTCAAGTTGTTGGCGATGAGGGCCGTCTTGGTGGGATCCTTTGGGTGGACCTACACTTTCTTTGTGTGCACCGATGAGTCGAAGGATAGATCGGGCGAGCTTAGCCAGCTCAGGGGGCAGACTGTTGTTTGTCGACTCTTTCAGCCTTGCGAGTTCTTCCTGCATGCCGAAGGACTGGGAAATTCTGTTGAATTTCCGGTCACAGCTGTCAGATCTCTCGAAGCTTCCGTTGATCGTGATGACGCCATTGAGACCTGTCATTTTCATCTGCAGGTAGGCGTAGTGTGGTACTGCCATGAACCTAGCAAACGCGACATGTCCGACGATGCAGTGGTATTGTGAGGGCCAGTCGACGACCTCAAAGTCGATGCGCTCGCGCCGGAAGTTCTTCGGTGTGCCGAAGATGATGTCGAGGTTGATTTTGCCCAGGGGATATACGCCTTTTCCTGGGACGATGCCGTGGAATGTTGTGTCCGAGGCCTCTAGGCAAGTTAGAGGGATCCTCATTGCTCGCAAGGTACTCGCGAATATAAGGTTGATGCCACTTCCGCCATCCATGAAGACGCGGCTCATGTCGAAGCCTCCGATTTGCGCCTCGAGTACGAGGAGACAATGGCCTGGACGAGGTACTTGAGGCAGGTGGTCGCATTTGTCAAAGGTGATGCATGACTCGCTTCCACTGAGGTACTCAGTGGTAGATGGTGGCGAGTGTGTGGCCAAGTTGACTTGGCGAGTGATGGCCTTCTGCACCCGATTGGAGGGGCGTCCTTTTTGGATCATCATGGTACCCATGGCCCTTGGGTAGGGTTCGCCTCCATGGTGCAGGTCCAGCGCGGCTGCATTCGAGGGTGGCCCAGGTGGTGGTGGCAGAGCGCCATGTGCCACGGCGCCTGGAGCGGCTCCGTAGCCTCTTTCGACTGCGTTGCGGTTCATCCGAACCAATCCCTCATGTAGCTTGAGGAACTCGCGACAATCCTTGAGGAGGTGGCTGGACTTCTTCTTTCCATCATGCTTGTCGATGTAGAAGTGTACCGTACATGGCCCGGACAGTTTGTCCTCAATGGATGTCGCGGGTGCCTCATCGCGATTGCGGCGTTGCCACACTTGCGTGGTTTTTTCGGAGTCGCGGTATCCGCAGCTACGGTATCCGCTGTTGCAGTTATCATCGCGTCTGTCGGCGTAGCCAGCTGCGACCATGTTGACGTGTCGCGGTCATCGTAGATGCGCATGCGATGTTTGCCTCGGCGATCACGTCTGCGCTCGAGTTCCGCCTCCTCGTTGGAGTGAACACGATTCTTCACCGAATCTTCTCCATCGGCCCACCGATTCACGATCTCCATCAGGTGGTCGATGGTCTTGGGCTTTGAGCAGCCTAGCTCCTCCCTGAGTTCTAGGCGGCGGACGCCGCCGTTGAATGCGTCAATCGCGCGATCCTCCGAGATGTTCTCTGCGGAGTTCTTGATGATGGACCACCTTTGGATGTAGGAGCGTAGCGATTCACCCGATCGTTGCTGGCAGCATCTTAGCTCTTCGATTGATGCATGCCGCTCGTACGTGCCCTTGAAATTGCGCACGAAGCTATAAACCTGCTCATCTCAGCTGCGAATGGATCCGCGTGGGAGGTTGTTGAGCCATGCTCGGGCGGCGCCCTGCAGCTATAGCTGCAAGCACTGCATGGCCGTGCTTCGACTGCCTCCGTGGAGCCTGACGGAGGAGATGTGGTCCTCTAGCCAGATTTTTGGGTCCTGTAGGCCATCAAACTTCGGGTTCTCTGACGGGAGTTTAAACCCCTTAGGCATTCGCTTCTGCCTAATGGATCTGCTGAAGCATCTAGCGCCGCAGAGCTCCACATCTTCCTCTTCTGAGTCAGTCGACCGAGCACGTCGCGCCCTTGATTTGTCAATCTTGCGCTACGCGAGGTCGTCGTGCGCATCATAGTCGTGGTCGTGTCGCCATGAGCAGCGGCGTCGAGACAGATCGTGACTGTCGTTGCTAGATGAGGGCGAGGAGTAGCGCTTTGCCCTTTTTTGGCTCTAGTGTTGTCTCCTTGTCGAGGGCGGGCTCGATTAATCCCAAGCCCGTGATCGTAGATCGGTGCATGGCGGCTCAGGGATCCCCAGCTGGTGGCTGGTTGTTAAGGAGGTACATGGTTGCCGCTGTCACCGCAGCCTGCGGCGTCTTGGGGACCACATTGCCCCGTGTGACGGTTGTCATAGAGCTGAAGTCGAGGACCTTTGCAGCTTCTGTGCATTCTTGCTCGGTGAGATGGGCCATCCGAGATTGCCTCTTCTTGGCGAGGTACTCGTTGCCCTTTGAGGAGGATCCTCCGTGGGAGGAGAGCCCAGCACGACGAAGGCTCGACTCGTATGCTGCCTTTTTGCGCGCCTCGAGTTGCGCGATTGTTTGTACTTGGCGCTTAAATTCTTCCTTCAGGAGCCAGCGATAGCCCATCAGCAGTTCTTGCGGGGATCCGAAGGGTAGAGGAGCGCCTCGTAGGGCCTCACGATAGCGAGCCCATTCTTGCTCGTTGAGCCTGATCACGATACGTTCACCAGTTTGCTCATTTAATATGGTTGGAGGTTCGACTGCTCCTCCATTGTCGACGGGGGTGCGATTGCCACCGTTGCCACCATTGCCACTATTGCCGCCGTTAGGCGGGTCGGTTCCGTTACCGCGATTTCCCGTGTTGTTGCGGTTGGTAGAGGTATCGCCTGCGTTGATGACGGCGCACATCAAGTGATTGGGGAAGCTGCTGCTTCCACAACCCTCAGATTCGGAACCGTAGGTTCCATCTTCAGTGGCCAGATCGCTCAGATCGGAGTCGCGACTGCTGTCGCTGACCGTGTTCTCGACTGTCGTTGGGGCGTTGAGCTCACTGAGGGTGCCGATCGATGGAGGGAACCATGATGCTGGGGCAATCGACGGTGCCGTTGGCTGATCAGGCATGCGAAGCGTGCCCATCTGACCGACTTGGAAGCGGAAGCTCCCTATTGCCAGGCTGATTCCGTCGCCCACGGACTCGAAGGCCAAGCGAGTGGCCGGCGTGTGGACGGTGAAGTCGAACGCGCCGAAGAGCTGGCAGATCTCCGCTGTTGCGGAGTTGTAGATCGCGGTTGATGAGGCCGAAGAAGCCGTAACGTCAGCACTCCCGATTCCCACAGACGGCGCCAATTGACGAGGGTTTAACTCATCAATGCCCATTGTTATGGACTTGGGTTTTGGATAAGGAGGGAGCGCTGGAGACATCTATCGGCTAGCAAACAAGCACACAGGGGACTCAAAGATTTACCCAGGTTCAGGCCTCGTAGAGGTCCCTACTCCTGCTTGTCTGCTCGTGGAATTATTGAAGGAATCGAAGATTACAATGGTGCGCAGATGCAATCTGGCGAGGGTGGTGGAAAACTAGGGTTGTGTGTGTCCTCCTCGCCGCCCCTCCTAGCCTTTATATAGGTAGGCTAGGTCTCGGGTAGCAGGTCGAGTCGGTTACAAGTTAGGGTTTTCCCCTTCAAACTTTCTATCTTTAGCTTCTTCTTGTTCTTCAAACAATCGAGAGTCCGTAGGTTACTCGAGTCCTTCATTTGGGCCTTGGTGACACTGTAGGCCTTTACGTATTTAGGCCGTATATACCAAGCTCGAGTACCTGTAGGGTATACCCATGTCAGTAGATGTAGGATCTTGGTATTTTTGGGTGTTCGTGCGCACATTTTATGTCTGTTTTCACCAGGATCAGGACAGATGATGGATCCAATGGATACAATTCTTGGAGCAGTTGTACTATGGAGAAAAGGAGTAAAAACAACGTAAATTGCTTATTTGGGAAATATTAATAACACCATAAGAAAACCAGAAGCGAACAAGGGAGGCAGAGAGGCCAACGACCAACTATATGACCGGAGCAATTTTTCCGACCATATAGCTCCGGCCATATAGTTGGCGCCACCTCTGCCTCGTTAAATAGTTTCGCCCTGTGCAATTGGTTCGAGGAGACGACATACAGAACACCTAGAAATTGCAGAAACCTCACCTCTGGAAGGCATCTGGAGGGGAACTCATCCACAAGGGATCTATCTTCGCCCTGCGCAGATCCGGGAGGCTAAGGCATCGATCTTCATCATCCACCGGTGCATCACCACCATCTCCATCCATACCATCTACATCTTGTCTAGATCTTGTTGTAATTCCTATACTCGTTGTGAATTTATACAAGTGTTATTCATCTATGATTGTTTCCATTACCATTACCATGATGTTGATTACCTCCATGTCTGAGTAGATCATTAGTTCTTGGGGAGATGGAGAAACCCTAGTATGAGATTGAAATAAGATAAAGTCTATTATGATATTCATCGATGTGACCAAGTGTTAGATTTTCTACATCTTGATGTTGAGAGAAGTCGACCTCTCAATATTTTCCTCTCGTGAGGACTTGATGGAGGAAACTACTTGTTGGTAGAGGGATGTGTGCTAGCACTTACAGTGACTATAAAGCTGTTGGGACCCCTTACGTATTAACTTGGGAAACCGAGGAAACTCACGGAACACTATCCATGCCATGGGATACGTCCTACATGATTACATCCCTTAATAGCGCAGTAATTCGATTGATGTCGATTGCTGACTGCTGTGGTTATGATGATGATGTGAGCAGTGGTTGCTGCCTATTTGTCCAAATACGGAGTTGCTCCCACACATACATAGTTGAGAATGTTCATGATGATAATCTTTATCTTAGATCTTTACAATACTAGTGGTGTATCCGCTACTCCCTGAGAATGCTTTTTCCGTACTGCAGTTCCAATCTCTCTTACATACGCGATCTTACTTTCTATACTTAGTTGTTTACTTTATTTTATTATTGTCCTTAACACCAAAACTCAAAAACACCGGTTTACACAATACTCACATTTTCCCTTCTCACTTAGCACTTAATCTAGCATTTCTATCGTAATATTTATTTCAAGAGTTATTAGACTTCAGACTCCTGCTCCCTGTGGGATCGATATCTTTATTTCGAAACTAGCTACAAACGATCTATGCACTTGCAGTAATCAAGCTATTTTCTGGCACCGTTTCCGGGGAGCTAAGCGTTGTATGTATTTTAGATTTTGCTTATTTATTTTTGTATTGCTAAATTTTGTTTTGAGTTACAGGTTTCCACCAACATGATGTAGTTTGAACATATGACTAGTGCTAACCCACTCAACCACTTTGGAAAGCCTTATGATATTTATAAAAGAGACAACTCCAATAAGAATACAAGGGGGTTTGAAACCAATCCTCTACTACTTAGTATTCTACATAAGAAGCAATTTACTGGAGATGAAGAAGATCTTGATCCATATGAGCATATTGCATGTTTCAAGGATATATGTGGCACTTTTCTATTGACGGGATATACCACTGATGAGGTAAGGGTTAAACTTTTTAGTAAAGCTTTGACAAGTATAGCTCTCTCATGGTATAGATCTCTACCCCCTAAAGCCACTACTACCTAGGATAATTTGACCTGTGAATTTCTATCAAAATATTATCCATTATCAAAATCTTTTGGAATTAGGCGTCTTATAATGACTTGGAAGAATCGTTATAATGAAGGAATAGTAAGAGCTTATATTAGATTTAAAGATTTACTACGACTATGTCCTCATCATGATTTGCTTAAATGTTATTTACTACATATCTTCTATGGCGGTTTAATTGAAGCTAATAAAATTGAACTAGACTCTTTCGCGGAAGGAGCCTTTATGAATCTTCCTATACCTAAATCTTGGGCTTTACTTAATAGAATTCGTGATCATAGAGTTTCATGGAATTTTGGTCTAGGAAGTGAAGGAGGCATAGAAATAGAGCATGATTGTATTCATGACTATAATAAAAAAGGCCATGTTAAAGAATTATCTAAAGAACTTTATTTGGATCCAGATCTTGTGTTTCAAGTTATTAAAGCTTTTACAGAACATATTAAAGCTCCGAAGGATGGTCCAGTCAAGTATGATCCACCACCCGAACCAGAAAATAAAAGAGAAGATAAAGCAACACTGGCCTCCGTAGAACTAATATATGAAGTTCCTTTCCCTAACACTGCACAAAACAATATTTTTGAATATGAACATGTTAAAGCAGTACAGGAAAAGAGGGAAGAAAGAATACCAGAAGTCGTGGAACATCTGGAAGAAACTAAAGATGAAGAGGTAACCAAGGAAGCAATTATGGCTATGTACTCACATTGTAACATAGTTGAACTTGATGAAGAAACTTCCATATTGGTTGAAGGTAAAACAAAGGAACTATTTAGGTGATATAGGTGCCTATGTTAACTTTAAGAAGGAGATTGTGTCTCTTAAGCTTGGGGGATCGGAAAATAAATTCCATTTTCCCGAATTTAAAGAGAGGCCTCCACAAATACAAGAAGAAGAAGAAGAAGAAGAGAGAACTACTGAGGAAATGGTGGCTCTTTTCTTTAGTAATCACTAAGGAGAAATAGATGAAGATCCAAATTATGAAGAAATAGTTATGGAGGACAAGTCCCTGGGAGAACTAGAAAATGAATTCGATTCACTTCCCGTTTTGGAACCTCCAACCGATGAGGCTTTTGAAGAGTCAGAAAAGAGAGGGGACGAGGAATTTCCACCCCTAGAGTTAAAGACTCTACCAGAAAATCTTGAATACATGTTTTTAGATGATACCAATAAATTCCCTGTTATTATTAGTACTAAACTTTCAGGAGAAGAAGAAGAACTCATGAGGATACTTAAGGAGCATTGCCAGGCCTTTGGGTACTCAATCGATGACTTGAAGGGCTTTAGTCCCATGATAGCCGTCCATCGAATATTCATGGAAGAAGGTGCTAAACCAGTTGCAGAATTTAATAGAAGATTAAAGCCTGAAATGAAAGAAGTGGTAAGAAAATAAATTATACGCCTACTGGACGTAGGTATAATCTATCCCGTTAAAGAAAGTGACTGGGTAAGTCCTATTCACTATGATCCTAAGAAGGGCAGTTTTACTGTTGTTCCTAACAAAAACAATGAATTGATACCTTCTAGAATTGTTGTTGGGCATAGGATGTGCATAGACTTCACGAAATGAAATAAAGAGACTAGAAAGGATCACTAGATCAAACTTTAGAAAGGCTAGCAAACCATACTCATTTTTCTACTTGGACGAGTGCTCTGGTTTCTCTCAAATAGATGTTCATCCGGATGACCAACTTAAAACAACTTTCATTAGTCCTTATGGTTTACATGCTTACCGACATATGCCTTTTGGTTTATGTAATGCTCCAGCTACTTTTCAAACATGCATGACTGCTATTTTTGCTAATTTTATAGAACTTATAATGGAAGTGTTTATGGATGACTTTTCCGTCTATGGAACTTCGTTTACTAGTTGCTTGGATAATCTCAAAAGAGTTTTGCAGCGTTGTGAAGAAACTAATCTTGTTCTAAACTGGGAGAAGTGCCACTTTATGGTGAAAGAAGGTATAGTCCTCGGACACAAGGTAGCAGGTAAGGGAATTGAAGTTGGTAGAGATAAGGTTGAAGCAATAGAGAGAATTCCACAACCTAGGGATATTAAAGGTATATGAAGTTTTATTGGTCATGTGAGTTTTTATAGAAGGTTCATTAGAAATTTCTCTGGAATATCTAAACCTTTGACAAACCTCTTACAAAAGGGAATGAGATTTAATTTTGATGATAAGTGTCTTGAAGCCTTTGATAGACTCAAAAATGCTTTATCTCGTGCTCCTATTATTAAACCACCTATCTGGGATACATCCTTTGATTTAATATGTGAAGCTAGTGATGATGTTGTAGGAGTAACTTTAGGACAACATATTGGTCGTAGATTTAATATTATACATCATGCTAGTAGAACTCTCAATGGTACTCAAAAGAACTACCCTAAGGAAGAAAAGGAACTTTTTGCTGTATTTTTCTCTTGTGATAAATTTCATTCCTATATAGTTGATGCAAAGGTAAGAGTTCACACAGATCGTGCTGGCTTGAAAGAACTCCTTGAAAGGAAAGACCATAAGCCAAGACTAATCCGTTGGATTCTTTCACTTCAAGAATTTGAGTTGCAGATTATGCATAGGCAAGAAATAAAAATGTTGGATGCAGTGTCCATGATTGCCCCGCAAGACACCAATCTTATTGAGAGGAACTTTAGTCCTGGTGATTTTTGTTTACGGGAATTATTCAATGAACTAAGGTCAATTCTTACAAAAGAGAAGAAGTCTTTGTTATGGGAGGAACTTTTCATCCCTGAATAAACAATGGTAAGTGCAAGATAACTGTTCTTACCCAAATAAGTGATTTGTTTTCACAATTTTTACTTTTGAAAATTCTACCTTTGAATTCCTTGTTTTTTCTGAAGATTTACAGGGTTTTTACCAACTATACGGGCGGAGCTATACGACCGGAGAGGAAGCTCCCGTTGTATAGTTGGTCGTTAAACTCTCTGTATCACCTTCGTGAAATTGTTTTGGCTAGCTGAGCTTATACGGTCGCAACTATACGACCGGAGCCAAAAAAATTGGCCGTATAGTTGGTCGTTAAACTCTCAGATGGTTTTGCTTTAGGTGTCTGTATCTATACCGTCGCAACTATACGACCGGAGCAAAAATTCCGGCCGTATAGTTGGTCGTTAAACTCTTAGAAACTTTTGATTTTCGGTGTTTGTATCTATACGGTCGCAACTATACGACTGGAGCCAAAAATTCCGGCCGTATAGTTGGTCGTAAAACTCTCAGACACTTTTTTCGTTTGATCTTTCGTTTATTCATCTAAAAAACGTTATTGTCGGTTCCGAGTCATGATTTAATCGACCTGGACTCGAGATATTTGGAAATATCTACCCAGAACCAACTATACAGCCAGAGCTATACGAGATGCTCCCGTATAGTTTGTCATCACGCAGCAGGGCACTTCAAAATCCGTGATTTCTTTTCCTGTTTTGTTCAGATTCTTTTCTTGGGCGACAATTTGGTGTTTCTCGTGAGTTTTACCGACCTCTGACCCCCCTTATATACTGGCATTGTCTTTCTCTCTAATCATAATCTCCAGGAACAAATCTAGCGATGTGCTATCTCGTCCCAGGTTGTGGAAAACCGTTGGGGCTCATTGCTCCTTCTAGGGACCGCTTTAGTAGCCCGTCCATGGAGGACGATGACGAGGAGGTCGCGAGGTGTAACCCGAGGTACAAGGAGTACGTCGAGCCAAGCTACTTCAACAACGATTCCGACGATGATGTCGTTGACATCTGCATCCTACATGACGTCTATGATCCACCAGAGATCAATTGGGCAGCGATGAAGAAAGTTCAACAAGAGAGAGAAGATCGCAAACCACATGGAAAAGGGCGTGTGGAGATGGTCAAGTTCATCACTACGGATCAAAGGCTACACAAGCGTAAGGAATTAACTAATATTGGTGTAGGTGCTACTAAGAGAATGGAGGAACCACTTTCGAAGCCAACCATTGGTGCTCGTATGAAGGTCAAGCATCAAGAAGAGTGGAGGTACAGTTTCCACTTCCCCAATCCTTCAATTATGGACGAGGAAGAAGCAGCTGTCCCCAGGACCAAGGATCGCGTGCGGGCATTGGAGATATATCAGAAGCGGGAGCTAATCCATCGCATTGAAGTCCGTCACCATCTCGATGAGATGGAGAAGAAGGAAGACCTCCTTCCATTGGTGACTAAGCTCGTTGATAGAGTGGACACTCCGAAGTCTGATTTGCGGAGGTGCTATAGCCCCATAACTACTTTGGAGGAGACCAATAAGAAGCTTCACACCACGGTGTTACATGCCATGGCGCCACAGTGATCTACAATAATCACGGTATCAAATAATCGCAAGGGATTATTTGATCCCGCATGGCTTGATTTGAAGCTTGGGGAGATCTGTAAGACCTTGTAATCTATCCTATAAGTTTTTATTACTATTTTCGCATTAGTTCAAACTAGCAATAAAGTTTGCATCATTAGAATTCCCTTCAGGAATAGTCGATCCATTTTATGAAATTCCAAGTTTATTATTATATATGGAGCAATATTGAGTTTTCTTTATTGATATATGAATGGCTTGAGTATAATTTTACTTGCAATTCACTATAGCAATAGGAGTATTCCACACCATTGGTAATCAATGGAACACCTAAAGATAATTTAGTCAATATGCTGTAAGTCTACGGTTTGATTTACAAAGAAAAATTATCTATACAGTTAAGTTGAGAAAGAAACCTTGAACAAAGGAAAATGAAAGTGCTATCAAAATACAGTGAGAATAAGACGAGGTAGAATCTTCAAGTCATAAGAATGCTTCATATACACTTGGAATTTGATAATTGAGATCGATAAACTTTGGATTCCTACATGAAGTGGAATGTATGGCTAGCTCCTTTGCACAGCACTAAAACAAAAGTGTGAGCATATATACAAAAGAAAAGAAAAAGAAGAAGAAAAAGAGCGAGCGTGCGAAGAGTAAGTAGGCATATAGCACTGTATTGTAGTATGACAAAGATACACTTTTGAGATTTTGAATCCCAAGTGAATACGTGAATCCTAAAAACACTTGGGATTACCTCGCTAACTCATTTGGTTGAACCAGATATTTTACATTATGTTGAAATTCATCTTTTATGAACTGTTGATCACTAAGGCATGGAAGCTTGCTAATACTATTCGGATGGTTCGAGTAAGGCACTATTAAATGAACTTATTCCTATATATCATACATGATGAACACATGCTGCAATTGCCTCATTTATTTTATCGACTTAGCTTCATGAATATGAGGATCACATCCATTAAGCTAAAACTTGCTCGGGACAAGCAAGAGCCTAAGTTTGGGGAAGTTGATGAGTGCATATTTGCATCATGTTTTACTTTATTATTTTGTATTGTAGATGTAGGATCTTGGTATTTTACGGTGTTCGCGTGCACATTTTATGTCTGTTTTCACCAGGATCAGGACAAATGATGGATCCAATGGATATAATTCTTGGAGTAGTTGTATTGTGGAGAAAAGGAGTAAAAAACAACGTAAATCGCTTATTTGGGAAATATTAGTAATACCAGAAGAAAACCAGAAGCGAACAAGGGAGGCAGAGAGTCCAACGACCAACTATATGACCGGAGCAATTTTTCCGGCCGTATAGCTCCGGTCGTAGGTCTTTAAGTCCTGACTTGAGCGAGATGGTCTTCTTTGGAAAGGTAGTCTTGAGAGAAGTTTCTTCTCGAATTTCATAGTGGTCATTTCTAATGTTGAAAAGAAGAGACCAAAATTTTAAAACCCCAAAGGTAAATGATGAGAAGTATGAGAGTTTTTCTAAAATAACTTATAAAATATTACTCCTAAGGTTTTTCCATGTCTAGGGTCACGATCTACAGTCAACTGATGCTCTAATACCATCTGTAGTGACCTTGGATCGATAAAGATCCTAAGTCCCTGTGATTAACATGCTAGTCCCTAGATCATTATCTAGCACTCACAGCTGATGAAATATAATGTAAAACACAAGTATTTATTACATGAATCGAATAATCGAGAGTTTACATTATTACAACCGAAGCGAAATATACAACTTGGAGTCCCATCAATGCCACAGGAAGGTTGAGTGAAGACCCGTGATCCTAGCGCACCTTTCAACGATGATCTCCAATTTGTGCACATAAAACGTGCAGCTAAACGAGTTTGTCAATACTTAAATGTATTCACAAATTACACCACGAAGGAAAAGACTTGGCCTATCTCTACATGCAATGCTAAGAGAAGGCTTTGTGGTTTATTTGCATAAAGCCAATTTTCACTAAGTAAGAGGAAAAGAGGAAGAGTTTTATCCTACTTTTGTAAACAACTGTTTGAATAATATTGGGTCAAGTGGCTCGCACTGGATTCCACCAGGCTACCATCCGTCAACCTAAACACATGGAGTCCACCATGCAACCCCAAAATCCCATATATGGATGATTCCATGACCATAGAGTTTTTAAACAGTTCCATAGAAAAAGAGACAGGAAATCCTTTAGAGGGTCCATCCTTCAGATGCTCAAAGTTGTTCTTTCTCCGTGAACACGGCTGATCGATCATATTGACTACTCTCGAGAGGTTGTGCACTTTACCCACAATCCACGATCAAGTCCTTTTACAGACAAGACCTTGGCGAGGCTTTCCCTTAGTAGCCCCTCTACCAGCTGGATCCAACCGTGCTAAGAACTTTCAAATGTTGGTACCCCGGTGAGGTTTCCTACTAAGTACTAGGCCAAGACAGAGCCCATATGTATTGTGGTTGCACTATAAGCTTCTGAATTCTGAAACATGGCAGACTTCTTTGATTCCTGGGCGGCCGTCCTCCACCAAATTCCACTCGTTGACCCGACAACCATTCCGCCTAGAAGAAAACTTAGTTTTATTTTGAAGGGGGTTTTGAGAGAAAAAAGGTTTGCTCGAGTGAGCTTTATACTTAGAATTTTTTTAGTCTTTCGAACCCTTATATCTATGGCATAGCAAGCAGTACTTAGAAAAAACAGGGATCACCTATTAGGAGGGATAAATCCTAAGTATAGAGCTACTCATGGCATACTACAAAATCACCGCGCTTGCAAAATAATACTAAAAAATTCTGCTAAAACAGCGTACACATGCATTCTACAGAATTTGAAGGTCAAAACATTCATAGTTAAAATTGGGACAAGAATGAACATGTGGTGTAACTTGCCTTGATCCGAGCAGCACTCTACGCAACAGTACTCCTCGGCGCACTCCGAACAATCTAACAAATCACAAACATAGATCCAATCACCACTTGCACAAAACATAGCCACAAAAGTAATTATGCATGCATGCAACATGGTAATATGCAAGGATGACCTCAATTTCAACCAAGATTATTATCCATGAGTGTTAACGTATTGAGAGTGTTATTAGTATCAATTTCCCACAGATTTTAAGTAATTTGGGTTATTGCTTCATTAAATATGCCCATAAAGAGATTCGAGCTTCAAATCTACCACGAAATAGATATAAACACTCTAAGCAAGATATTCCAATTTTAAACAGTAGATATCGTAATTACAAAGCCAACGCAACAAGAATAAACTAAAACAGAGTTACGGTTATTTTCCTAGAATTAAAATACTCCAATATATACTTTAAATCCTACCACCAAAACAATACATTAAACTAGCAATAGTATTTTAGATCTGCAATCTACACAAGTCTACGAATCCAACGATATATTATTTGCAATTTTTGGCCAAGTAAATAATTTACTATGAATTTTGCAAGTTGTCTAATATTTCTGTTTTCTTTTAACTATCGCAAAAAACCTCGTCCGTTGGATCATGATCTAGTGGTCGCAGCGCGTCGACTCTTCCTCGGCTTGATCACGACTCCAACTGCGGCTCGGTGCGTCTCCCGGCTCAGCTTGGCTCCGGCTCGCTGACGCGGGAGTGTGCGTGTCAACACCCAGATTTTTAATCCCAGATGCCTGTTATGTCCTTCATCGCAATCCCAGGATTACCATTTTTGCGAGACATAACAGATTGGATATCACAGTACATCATCCATTACAAACCATACATAAGGTCTTACACAAATAAGGATCTCATGATCCAGTCTTAATACAACAAGCAGCGGAATAAAAGATAAGCGTAGCGGTGGGGTCCATCTTTAGGGGCACAGGCAATGCTGACAAAGGCACATAGTCCTAGTTATCATAGCCGTCCTGCTGGCCATCATCTTGGTTGTCTCCTTCATAGTCTGGCCATGAGAATAGACAGGGACAAAGCCATGAGTACTCTTTAAGTACTCGCAAACTACCACTAACAAGTAGTATAGATCTAATGTAAAGTGCTAACTCTAAGTTTAACTATAAGGTTAAGTTTGAAACCAAAGCTGAGTTCAGAAGCAAAGAAAGATAAAATAAGGTTCTAGAATCACTTAAGATAAAATAAGGTTCTAGAAACCTAAGCCTCAGCTCAAACCTCTCCCATGAGGGAACTAATACTAATGCATATAAACTTCCGGCTAAGCCTTATCCAATTCAGGTATTGTGGTTGTACGGTAAATTTGGAATGGTATCGCATCCGAATCCAACCATCAGTTTTGTAAAAGTGTTAAGGCTCATCCTCAACATTTTCACCATCATAAACCATTTGTGTTTCTCAATACATGTCAAAACATCTCAATAGAATGACTCATCATTCCAAGTTTTTCATAATTCATTTTCACTAGGTATTCCCATCTAGAGTGACTCAAGTTTTTATCTACTCTAAACTACTAAGTTAAGAGTGTTCACTAAGGTGGAAAGATGGGGTCAATCTCATGCCATACATAGAATGACATCTAAAATTATCTATATAGTTCAATTTTTATACTCTTTATGCTACCTTCAAAACAAGTAAAAGACTTTGGGTAAAGTAAAGGAAGTAAAGCTTGAAAATAATCTTGGGGTAAATAATAGTCAAAGTGGTATAACCAAAGCATGCCTAAAGCATCTTTGCTCAACTCATCTAGCTTAATCCTAGCTTGTTAAGCATTATACTTGCAAGTGTTAGCTTACATTGTTAATGAGGGCTTTCCTTGTGCAGTGCAGTGGTTGAATTTTTCTTCCTTCTCTTGATAGAACTCCTCCTCCTCGAAAGCTTGGTCGGTACTATCGTCTATAAATACATACGGAATACACAATCACCAAACAATACTTAACTAGTCTAATTAGCACTCTAAGGCACACATTTGATGATCTATTATCATCACAAGCATCACAAGTTTTATTAAGTAGTTTCATTCTTTTTATTTAATAAAAGTAATTTCTACTCATTGAAAAATAACCAATATTAAATATTCACCACTTAAAATATGGGATCATGTGGACACATGTCATCACCACATATTCTAACATGTGGGAATGTGATTTAAGGGTTGGATCACCATTACTTCGGTTTAAGTTCATAATTTAATGATTTAAAGTGACTAGAAATGCCTATATAGCATTATTTTGGTACTAGTCCATAGTCACTGCATGTAAACCCTAATATTATTACATATTCAGATAGGTATGGTGAAATGTGATTTTTGAGAGTTGGAATCAACTCAAAAGCTATCATGGTTGATTTTTGAAAAATGTTTGAATGTGCTTCTGTATTGTTATTTTTGCTAGGAGAGATCTCTAACTCTAAATGAATTAAATCCAACGGGCTTGGATAGATCTTTTCATTACCTTTCCAACACAATTTGAATCACTCCTTTTCGATTTGTAAATCTCTCTGAAATGACTTTCAAACTAGGGGATAGAACTAAGTTCAAAACTAAATAGAAAAATCTAAGTTTGAATTAAACGGGTCGCACGGGAAAGAAAACGGGCCAGCCTAGTGGCATTCCGCGGCATAGAGGACAGCTGACAGGGGGGTCCACCGGTCAACGGCTCTTTACACGCGAAGCGGTACGGGGCGATGTGGGCCGTTAGATTAGAACTAGGATCTACGGCTGGGGCTCGTCGTCGACGACGAACAGGTCGCCGGCGATGTCTAACCCTAGCGGCTCGGTGGGGGTGCTCAGGGGGCATACCAGGGCTCCAGGTACTGCGGCGATGGGGGCGATCAAACGTGTTGTCGACGGCGGACTCAGGGGTGGTCGCGGTAGCTCTTGGGGTGGACAAAATCGACGACGCCTTCTCCTCCTCTCCAGCGGGCTCCACCGGCAAAATTACAGCGAACAAGTGCTCGAGCTGCTCCGGCGAGAGGTAGGGAAGGACCAGTAAGGAGAGGGGAGTGGAATGGCGTGAGTGGTTTGTGCTGGGGTGGCCTCTATTTATAGCTCGACGAGGCGACTGAAAGTGATGGGCGGCGACTCCGGCAAGGGCTGCACACCGTGCTAGCGGCGTGGCTTGAGGTAGGGGACGGTGGCCTACCTCCTGGCGGTGCTCTACGGCTTAAATGCGTGGCTAGGGGCAGTGGCGTTTGGTCGGGAGTGTCGCGCGCTCTGGGAGACAAAGGTGGTGCTCAACGCGGCGCATGGCGACTCTGGGTCGTACGGCGGTGCACGGTCGTGTCTGGCGGGTTGCTGGGGTCGAGGCGGAGCGGCGCGCGTGGTCTGTGGTCGGGGCGCGGTCTGTGGTGTGCTGGCGGCGTCGGCGCTCTGGCGCGCTCTGGCTACGCGCAGAGGCTTAGTGCACGGTGGTTCCTCGGTGGTTCCTCGGTGGTCCAGGGGCTGGCAGTGAGCGTGGGGTGGACCGTGGGCGGCGGTGAGGTCACGCCGAGCTCCCTAGAGCGGCGGAGAGGGGTTGGCAGCCTGTTGCTGCATTGGCAAGGTTGGCCGGCGAGCATGTCCTCTGGGTGGCGTGGTACTGCTGCTAGGGACAAAGGGGTGGGGTGATGAGGCTTTGGTTAGAGCTAGAAGGGACAGAGGGAGTAAACTGAGGTCAAATGGGTGGCAAAACCCTGTAGAAACAGTGAGCTAGAATTAGAGTGTGATTCATGGCTCCTAGGTGTTCTACACAATGGCCGCATGAACTCAAGTTTGAAATTTTTGAATGAGTTTTGGTGGGTTTTCTATACACATGCTTATGCCTCTGTGGTTGCTTGGGTTTGGAAAGTGGAGCTCATTTGAGTGGTTTTTGAATAAGTGTGATCTTCCCATATGAACTACATTCAATTTTCAAATGCCATTTAAAATTAGTGTTTGAAAGTTTTTGGCAGATCACAAAGTGGGCCTTGGTACACAATTACATGTACTAGCAAGGGGTGCAAAGATCCACATTTGTCTCTGTTAAGAATTGAGTCCCAGGAATAGCCAAAGTAGGTATATTGATTAAAATGGCACAAATGACCATTTCTTTCTTTTATTCATTTTGATTTGTTTTTCTTTGGGATTTGTTTGGGAATGATCTAGATGATGTTTATTTCACCTAAGAATCATTTTACAAGCAATGGATCACTTAATCATGGAAATTCAAAACAACTCCTATTTAAATGCACACACATATGAATGCTTTAATAATTTTAATTGGAAAAGTTTTTGTTAACCCTAATTTTGATGATTTGGATCTTAATAACCTTGGATTAAAGTTTTGGGATGTTACAAACCTTCCCCCCTTAAACAAAATCTCGTCCCGAGATTTACAAAGAAAACTAGGAACTAAAGAGATCTGGGAACGTTGTCCTAATGTAATCTTCTCGCTCCCAAGTGGCTTCGTCTTCGGTATGGTTGCTCCATTGAATCTTGAGAAACTTGATACTCCTAGTCCTGGTGGTTTTGTAAGCTTCTTCTAGGATACAGATGGGCACTTCACGATATGTCAGGTCGTTGTTGATCTTCATAGCTCGGTGATTGATGTTCTTGAAAACTTCGGTCTTCTCCAACACTTCCAGGCATTTGCGAAGTAACGAGATATGGAACACATTGTGGATGGCAGACATTTCTTCTGGTAGTTCCAGTTAATACGATACTTCTCCGCGATGATTCAGAATCTTGAAGGGCCCGATTATCTAGGGGCTAACTTTCCTTTCAGACTAAAGCGTTGCGTTCCCTTCAATGGTGAAACCTTGAGATATACAAAATCTCCGACATTGAAAGTCAGGTCTCTCCTTCTCTTGGCAGCATAACTCTTTTGTCTGGATTGGGCGGTCTTGAGGTGCTCACGGACTTTGTGAACCTTCTCTTCGGCTTCTCGGAGAATGTCAGGTCCAAAGATCTGAGTCTCTCCTACTTGTGACCAATTCAAAGGGGTGCGACAATTCCTTCCGTATAGGAATTCAAATGGGGCCATTTGCAAACTAGCTTGATAACTGTTGTTATATGAGAATTCTACGAAAGCCAGGCATTCTTCCCATTTTGATTCGTATTCCAACACAAAAGCTCTTAACATATAGGATCTGGTTGACTCTCTCAGTCTGTCTATCAGTTTGCGGGTGATAAGCGGTGCTGAAGTTCAACTTGGTTCCTAATCCTTCCTGAACTTTCTGCCAAAATATCGAGGTAAACTGGGTTCCTCGATCTGATACTATGGTCTTGGGGGTTCCATACAGACTAACAATCCTAGCAATATACAGTTCTGCTAGGTTCAAACTCTGGTAGGTAGTCTTGACAGGGATAAAGTGAGCTACCTTGGACAGTCTATCAACTATGACCCATATTGAGTCATTTCCCCTACTGGAAGTAGGCAACCGGTGATAAAGTCCAGTCCGACGGAATCCCATTTCCATTCCAGAATCTGCCATGGTTGCAATAGTCCTGCGGGTCTCTGATGCTTTGCTTTGACTCTTTGACAAATGTCACACTTATCGATGTAGCTTCCGATTTCTCTCTTCATCTTGTGCCACCAAAATTGCTCTTTCAAATCTTGATACATCTTCGTTCCTCCGGGGTGGATAGAATAAAGAGTATCATGAGCTTCCTGCATGATAACCTGCTTCAGCTCTGAATCTGCTGGCACACAGATACGTCCTTTGTACCATAGAACTCCTCCTTCGTCTTTAGTGAATCCTGGTACCTTTCCTGTGCCAATACGACGTTTGATGTCGTCGATACTTTCATTTCCCTTATGGGCTTCCTTGATTTGGCTAATCAAAGTGGGTTGAAGTTCTATGCTAGCTAAGAATCCCTTGCTAACTAATTCAGTTCTGAACTGCTCCAACTCTTCATACAAACTTGACTGCTTCTCCTTGATCATGGTGTTTAGCCTACACGGCAATCTGCTAAGAGCATCCGCTACCACATTGGCTTTATCAGGGTGATAGTGAATGTCAAGGTCATAATCCTTGATTAACTCTATCCATCTCCTTTGCCTCATATTCAGCTCCTTCTAAGTGAAAATATACTTCAATCTTTTGTGATCTGAGTAAATCTCATGGCGATTACCCATCAGATAATGACGCCATGTCTTCAATGCCAAAACTTCGGCTGCTAGCTCCAGATCATGGGTCGGATAGTTCTGCTCATGCTGCTTCAGTTGTCGGGACAAATAAGCGATGACTTTGCCTTCTTGCATCAACACACATCCGAGACCAATCTTGGATGCATCACAATATACATCAAACGGCTTCTTGATGTCTGGCATGATCAATATTGGGGCTGATATCAATCTCTTCTCCAGTTCTTGAAAACTGGCTTCACATTTGTCGGTCCATTCAAACTTCTTGTCCTTCTTTAACAATTGGGTCATGGGTCTAGAGATGCTCGAGAATCTTCTACGAACTTGCGGTAGTATCCCGCTAATCCGAGAAATGCACAGACTTGGGTTTGAGTGGTTGGGGCTTCCCATTCTTTGACATCTTTGATATTGGCGGGATCAACAGATACTCCTCCGGCAGGCACAATATGTCCTAGGAATCCTACTTCTTTCAGCCAAAACTCACACTTGCTGAACTTGGCATATAACCGATGCTCTCTCAGGGTTTCTAGGATGATTCTTAGATGTTGCTCATGCTCTTCTTCTGACTTGGAGTAGATAAGGATATCGTTGATAAACACAACTACAAACTTATCTAGGAAATTCATAAAGATCTTATTCATGAGATTCATGAAATAAGCAGGGGCATTGGTTAATCCAAAAGACATAACCATATACTCGTATAAACCATAGCGAGTAGTAAAGGCGGTCTTCAGAATATTCATGGCACGAATCTTAAGTTGGTGATAACCAGTCCTAAGATCAATCTTTGAGAATACCTGGGCTCCAGTCAACTGATCAAATAGATCCTCTCTCTTTGGAAAGGGGTACTTGTTCTTGATGGTGACGTCATTCAAATTTTTGTAACCTGTGCACAAACGATTGCCTCCATCTTTCTTGTCGACAAATAACACTGGTGATCTCCATGGCAATGCGCTTGGTTGAATCAAGTCTGTTGCTAACATGGCATCCAACTGCTTCTTCAGTTCCACTAACTCTGAGGGGTTCATGCTATAGGGTCTCTGGGCTATGGGTCCGGTTCCGGGGATTAGTTCGATAATGACTCAATATCCCTATCCGGGGGCATACCTGGCAATTCATCTAGGAATACGTTGGGGTATTCACAGACTAATCTGACTTGGTCTATGGTGGGTATGGCTAGACTCTTGTTGCACTTGAATTGGCGAGGTAAGGTTTCAGATATATGCTCTACTATGACTCCAGAGCTACTGGTCATGGTGATGTCTTTCTCAGCAGTCTATCATTCCTTTATGCCTTGACATCCAGTCCATACCTAGTACTACTTCCAATCCTATGGTTCCAAGTACAATTAGGTTGGCATAAAAATCTATCCCATGTATTCTGATAGGCACAGCTTTGCAAAATTTTCTAGCTTTTGTAGTTGAACTGGGTATTTGAACTATCATAACATGCTTCAGGTTGGTTGGGTGAATCTTACTAGTGCATGCAAATTCTTCGGTGATAAATGAATGCGATGCTCCCGAATCAAACAATACCCTTGCTAAAACTGAGTTGACAGAAAACATACCCAGCACTACATCTGGCGCTTCTTGGGCTTCTTCAGCGTTCATGTGGAAGAGGCGACCGTTGTGGTTGTGAGGGTTCCCTAGGTCAAACCTTCTCCCTGGTTGAACACAACGCTGCTGTTAAGCTGGGGCATTCACATTGGCAGTGGCGGTAGTCTTCTTGGGACACTCATTGGAATAGTGACCCTTCACTCCACACTCGAAACAAGTGATCTGGGACTTGTATTTTGCTGCGATGGGCACAACATTGCTGCCAGTTCTGGGTGCAGTGTTGTTGTTGTTTCTCTTGGGAGGGGCACGGTTGAAATTGTTGGTGTTGCCTGAGTTGTGATTGTTTCCTCCAGACCTCACATTACCTCTGCTACGGTTGGGGTAGCTTGGGCGAGACATTGGAGGTCGATTGTTCCTTGGTGCATATCCTGGTGAGGGGTTGGGATGGTACTTCTGGTGACTGTTGGATCCAGATTGCTGCATCATACGATGTTTGTGGTTGTCGTTTGCCTGGTTAATCTTCCCTTCCATCTGAATGGCAGAGTTGACTAGCTCTTCCAGATCCTCAAAGTGGATGTTGATGAGGACAGTCTGCATCTCATCATCCAGTCCGTTCAAGAATCTCTCCTGCTTCTTGGCCTCCGTGTTGATCTCATTAGGTGCATATCTGGCAAGAGACAGGAATCTATCACGGTACTCTACCATAGTCATTCTGCCTTGCTTCACCTCTCTGAATTCATCCCTCATTCTGGTGACTAAGCCCTACGGCACGTGGGTGCGGCTGAACTTGATTTTGAAGGCTTCCCATGTCATCACTTGACCATGGTTCATTTTACACATACTGGTCCACCAAGCTCTTGCATCTCCTGCCAGGTAGTGGGTGGTGAAGAGAACTTTCTCGTTTTCATCAACTCCTGCAACTTCTAAGTTGTTTTCCATTGTCTGTAACCAGTCATCAGCATCTAGTGGGTTTTCAGCTTTGTTGAAGATTGGGGTATTGGTATTCTGAAAGTTTTGGAGTTTGGACCATGGTGATCCTGGTTTCCATGCCCTTGGTTGTTGAGAGCCATCTGGGCGATCTGTTGCAGTGTTGCAAGATTAGCTTGGCATTCTGCCCTGCTTGCTTCTCTGTCTGCGATGAGATTCTGCAAGATCTGCAGCATTGGGTCTTGCGACGAGCTGCTCCCTCCTTGGTTTCCATGAGTCATCTGAAGATTGAGGTAGATAAAGGGGTAAGAGGGAAGTTCTAAGGTTCATCGTTTTGGTTTCAAGCTAAAACTTTGAGTTTGACTCAGGTTTTGCAACTAACTTTATTTCATTCTTGCAAACAAGCACACGATACAAACACACACCACAACAACAAAGGAAAACAGATGGTTTGAAGAACCATTCTGCAAGCTACGATACAGTGGGACCAATACATCTCATGCTACGACAGTGCTCTAGTGCATCTACTCGTCGTCGATGAAGTCAGAGTCCTCATCGTCAGTGTAGAATTCCATAGCATCCTCCTCCAGAAAGTCATCATCATTGCTGAGGTAAGAATCCGTATCTCCCTGGATGTCTTCACCCTCCTCTTCTTCCTCCTTTGCTGCAAGCTGAGCTTCCTGCTCCTTGACGGTCTTCTCGAGGACGGCCACCTTCTTGCGAAGACGGGCGATGATGCGATCCTTCTTCTCGCGCTAGAGGCGAAGAGACTGACGGTCCTTGACTAGCAGTGAGAAAGTCTTGGCCTTCTAAGCGGCAATGGCACAGTTGTGGTTGGCGAACTCCCTAGCATTGTCCAATTCCTTCCGGCGATCGTACAACAGGAAGTCAAGGTTCTCCACTTGACGCTTCAGCTCTGGGTGACTGGGCATCTCCATCAGCATTCCCATGAAGTCACATCTTGCGTAGTGAGCAAAACGGGTTCCTTGGATTTGGTTGATGCTAAGGGCACATAGACATGCGAGAGCTTCATGCATTGCCCTGGCTAATCCATCTAGCCAGTTGTTCTCTTTGACGGAGAACTGGATTCTCCCGAATGTTGGTGCTTCTATGCTTCCTCTAAGATCAGCGGTGACTAGCCACTGTAAATCTCCTCCTGGGGGTCCTGGAAGTTGAGCTCCAAGAAACTCTGGATGTGGTCGTCCCAGTAACTCTGACAGAGAATCCAGATCCCTCTCAAAGATCAACTAGCCTCCGTTTCCCAACTGGTAGAACTTGCTGAATTGAGTCTCCATCTACAAGAATTAAGGATGAGGAAATTAGTGAAGTGATCAAGTGTGTCAAATTTTAAGTAGTAGTGTAAGAATTTTGAGGAACATGAATTTTTGAGAAAGGATGAATTCCCAAGGATAAGAGAGGAAATAGTTTTTCATAAATACTCACTTTGGTTTTGAAACTAAGTTTTTGTTCGGACGTCCATTCTAACTAAGGTCTCCTATGGTCAGGATGGATCTGATACCAACTTGTCAACACCCAGATTTTTAATCCCAGATGCCTGTTATGTCCTTCATCGCAATCCCAGGATTACCATTTTTGCGAGACATAACAGATTGGATATCACAGTACATCATCCATTACAAACCATACATAAGGTCTTACACAAATAAGGATCTCATGATCCAGTCTTAATACAACAAGCAGCATAATAAAAGATAAGCGTAGTGGTGGGGTTCATCTTCAGGGGCACAGGCAATGCTGACGAAGGAAGATAGTCCTAGTTATCATAGCCGTCCTGCTGGCCATCATCTTTGTTGTCTCCTTCATAGTCTGGCCATGATAATAGCCAGGGACAAAGCCATGAGTGCTCTTTAAGTACTCGCAACTACCACTAACAAGTAGTATAGATCTAATGTAAAGTGCTAACTCTAAGTTTAACTATAAGGTTAAGTTTGAAACCTAAGCTGAGTTCAGAACCAAAGAAAGATAAAATAAGGTTCTAGAATCACTTAAGTTGGGAAGATAGTGTCATAAAAATGACCCTATTGTGGTCAAGTCAAGATTCATCATTCCTTTCATAAGTATTTTGAAAACATCTGACAACGAAACAGTATGGCCATTCCAACTGTCCATAACCGCGGACGTGGCTATTCGAATAGTTTGACACTCTGCAGAGGTGGTACACTTTCACCACAAGATTCGATACATCTGTCAGGGATAACCCTGAATCATCATACTTAGTATGCAGTTAATCAAACATAACCTTTCCTTTACACACCCTAGTATAAGCACCTCTCCTATGAGCATGGCCTCCCAACCATGACAATCTGTCATCTTGGGCACTGCATAGGTGGACAACATTGAGAGGTAGCCTCAGCTCAAACCTCTCCCGCGAGGGAACTAATACTAATGCATATAAACTTCCAGCTAAGCCTTACCCAATTCAGGTATTGTGGTTGTACGGTAAATTTCGAATGGTATCGCATCTGAATCAAACCATCAGTTTTGTAAAAGGGTTAAGGCTCATGCCTCAACATTTTCACCATCATAAACCATTTGTGTTTCTCAACACATTTCAAAACATCTCAATAGAATGTCTCATCATTCCAAGGTTTTCATAATTCATTTTCACCAAGTATTCCCATCTAGAGTGACTCAAGTTTTTATCTACTCTAAACTACTAAGTTAAGAGTGTTCACTATGGTGGAAAGATGGGGTCAATCTCATGCCATAGAATGACATCTAAAGTTATCTATATAGGTCAATTTTTATACTCTTTATGCTACCTTCAAAACAAGTAAAAGACTTTGGGTAAAGTAAAGGAAGTAAAGCTTGAAAATAATACTTGGGGTAAATAATAGTCAAAGTGGTATAACCAAAGCATGCCTAAAGCATCTTTGCTCAACTCATCTAGCTTAATCCTAGCTTGTCAAGCATTATACTTGCAAGTGTTAGCTTGCATTGTTAATGATGGCTTGCCTTGTGCAGTGTAGTGGTTGAAGTTTTCTTCCTCCTCTTGATAGAACTCCTCCTCCTCGAAAGCTTGGTCAGTACGATCGTCTATAAATACATACGGAATACACAATCACCAAACAATACTTAACTAGTCTAATTAGCACTCTAAGGCACACATTTGATGATCTATTATCATCACAAGCATCACAAGTTTTATTAACTAGTTTCATTCTTTTTATTTAAGAAAAGTAATTTCTAGTCATTGAAAAATAACTAATATTTAATATTCACCACTTAAAATATGGGATCATGTGGACACATCTTATCACCACATATTCTAACATGTGGGAATGTGATTTAAGGGTTGGATCACCATTACTTTGGTTTAAGTTCATTATTTAATGATTTAAAGTGACTAGAAATGCCAATATAGCATTATTTTGGTACTAGTCCAAAGTCACTGCATGTAAACCCTAATATTATTACATATTCAGATAGGTATGGTGAAATGTGATTTTTGAGAGTTGGAATCAACTCAAAAGCTATCATGGTTGATTTTTGAAAAATGTTTGAATGTGCAAATGCTTCTGTATTGTTATTTTTGCTAGGAGAGATCTCTAACTATAAATGAATTAAATCCAATGGGCTTGGATAGATCTTTTCAGTAGCTTTCCAACACAATTTGAATCACTCTATTTGGATTTGTAAATCTCTCAGAAATGATTTTCACACTAGGGGACATAACTAAGTTCAAAACTAAATAGAAAAATCTAAGTTTGAATTAAATGGGTCGTGCGGGAAAGAAAACGGGCCGGCCCAGTGTCGTTCCGCGGCACAGAGGACAGCTGACGGGGGGGAGGGGGGGGGGCGTCCACCGGTCAGCGGCTCTTTACACGCGAAGAGGTACGGGGCGATGTGGGCCGTTAGATTAGAACTAGGATCTACGGCTGGGGCTCGTCGTCGACGATGGACAGGTCGCCGGCGAGGTCTAACCCTAGCGGCTCGGTGGGGGTGCTCAGGGGGCATACCAGGGCTCCAGCTACTGCGGCGATGGGGGCGATCGAACATGCTGTCGACGGCGGACTTTGGGGTGGTCGCGGCAGCTCCTGGGGTGGACGAAATCGACGGCGCCTTCTCCTCCTCTACAGCGGGCTCCTCCGGCGAAATTCCGGTGAACAAGTGCTCGAGCTGCTCCGGCAAGAGGTGGGGAAGGACCAGCGAGGAGAGGGGAGTGGAATGGTGTGAGTGGTTTGTGCTGGGGTGGCCTCTATTTATAGCTCGACGAGGCGACCAAAAGTGATGGGCGGGCGACTCCGGCGAGGGCTGCACAACGTGCTAGCGGCGTGGCTTGAGGTAGGGGACGGTGTCCTGCCTCCTGGCATGCTCTACGGCTTAAATGCGTGGCTAGGGGAGGTGGCATTTGGTCGGGAGCATCCCGTGCTCTGGGAGACAGAGGCAGTCCTCGATGCGGCGCACGGCGGCTGTGGGTCACGCGGCGATACACGGCCGTGTCTGGCGGGTTCTAGGGTCAAGGCGGAGCGTTGCGTGCGGTCTGTGGTCGAGGCGCAGTCTGTGGTGTGCTGGCGGTGTTGGCGCTCTGGCGTGCTCTAGCTGCACGTATAGGCTTAGTGTGCGGCGGTTCCTCGGTGGTCTAGGGGCTGGCAGTGAGCGTGGGGTGGACCTTGGGCGGCGGTGAGGTCACGCCGTGCTCCCTGGAGCGGCGGAGAGGGGTTGGCGGTCTACTGCTGTGTTGGCAAGGTTGGCCGGTGAGCATGTCCTCGGGGTGGCGTGGTAATGCTGCTAGGGACAAATGGGTGGGGTGATTAGGCTTTGGTTAGAGCTAGAAGGGATAGAGGGAGTAAATTGAGGTCAAATAGGTGGCAAAACCCTATAGAAACAGTGAGCTAGAATTAGAGTGTGATTCATGCCTGCCAGGTGTTCGACACAATGGCCGCATGAACTCAAGTTTGAAATTTTTGAATGAGTTTTGGTGGGTTTTCTATACACATGCTTAAGCCTCTATGGTTGCTTGGGTTTTGAAAGTAGCGCTCATTTGAGTGGTTTTTGAATAAGTGTGATCTTCCCATATGAACTACATTCAATTTTCAAATGCCATTTAAAATTGGTGTTTGAAAGTTTTTGGCAGATCACAAAGTGGGTCTTGGTACATCATTACATGTACTAGCAAGGGGTGCAAAGATCCACATTTGTTTTTGTTAAGAATTGAGTCCTAGGAATAGCCAAAGTAGGTATGTTGATTAAAATGGCACAAATGACCATTTCTTTCTTTTATTCATTTTGATTTGTTTTTCTTTGGGATTTGTTTGGGAATGATGTAGATGATGTTTATTTCACCTAAGAATCATTTTATAAGAAATGGATCACTTAATCATGGCAATTCAAAACAACTCCTATTAAAATGCAGACAGATATGAATGCTTTAATAATTTTAATTGGAAAAGTTTTTGTTAACCCTAATTTTGATGATTTGGATCTTAATAACCTTGGATTAAAGTTTTGGTATGTTACTATGTGATTGGATGGTACCCGTTTGGTGGCTGGCCTAATCTACATTGTAGACTTTCGATTGAACGGTTGGGGGCGACAGTGACTTACCAGTGGCGGTGGCGGTATCGACGACGGCGGTGATGTTCAGGCGGTGACGATGGCACATGTTCTGGTGGCTCCGGTAAACGGTGACATAGTCCACAAGATGCGGATGGCCGAGGAGACCGTCCTAGTGGCTTCGGTTTCATCTGTATCTTCCTGGAGCGGCGGCACATGGCGGTTGGAGCCGGCCGGTGGTGCGGAACTCCGGCAGCTCGCGAGGTGTCTGTGGTGCGCCTATGAGAGGGGAAAGAGGTCAGAGAGATGCGTTAGAGGATGGGGAGGAGGATCAGAGGGAGAGGAGGGGTGTAGGTGGTGTGAATCGACGTGTACCAGGACCTCCTGCTTCGCTGATGGGGATCTCCGGCAACGAATCTCGCAATAGCCTGGCGGCTTCGGCTAGTGTTTTTGAGGATTTATGGGTGTTTTAACTTGGAGAAGGGGCAAGGAACAGCGCCGAATTGGTCGAGATTCAGTTTGGGTGGCAGAGGAGTTCGTCTCGCGCACGAACAACATGGGAGGATAGCGATGACAGGCGGGTCCCACAGGGTGGTGTGGAAGGAGGAAAAAACATCAAGAGAGGGAGTTCACCGGGTGGGCTTCTATTGGCCCGCTCTTGGTCTCCTTCGTGATGCACGCACGGTAGAAACTAGGTGGGCTGGGCCGCCGGGGTAGGTTAGGTTTATTTATTTCTTTTATTATTTTGTTTTAGTATTTCATGTATAACTTTTATTTTATAGCTCCAAATGACACGAAAGTTGTTTCTAAATTTTTATAAAATTCAGTAGATCATCATAGGATCCTTTTTAGCAATATTCTTATATTTAAAATAAATGGGTCTTTGAATCTTTTTTGTACTCTTGTAGGAGTATTTTGGTAACTTAAAAAAAATGGGGTTTTGTATATAGGGTATTTATTTAAGAATTAGTATGAATGCATTGATGTATGGATCATGAATGTAAGTCAAGCGAAAGGATTTGGATTTGTCCAAACTTACCAACCAATGTGATAGTCATGTTAATCCACTTCCTTTAATGTGGCTTAGTAAAATTTCAAACAAATGACAAAAGATTTTTTTCATTCAAAATTTTCAACAAGATCAAACAATTCAATCAACTTATTAATTTTATTTTAACATTCCAAAATTAGGAAATTTTTTGGATGTTACAGAATATCCGAAGAATATTGGATCTGAATGTTAGAAGCCAAGTTTACCGACAGATATTTTAACATCCCAATTTCAGGGGGAACAAAAACTTTTTCTTATTTAGTGATGCACTGTTTGGTTGCTTGCTTGTTGATGCCTATGCATCTAGCTGTGTAATATATGATATTCTCCTTATATCAACCTTAGTTGACAAATGCTACTTAACAAAAACTATGTTGGCTTATGTTTCATATTCTCAAATGTTCTGGTATTTAAAAAACCTGAGCCAAGATACACTTGCAAACCAAACTATCTTAGTAGCTTCTATTGACAAAATTATGGAGAGTTATATAATATAATCTCCTTATGTTTTCGAGACAGAACCTTTAACTACTCTTACCTCTATGATTTCCAAAATCTTTAATAAAGCTTTTGAATTCTACTCTTCGTAAAGATACCAAGGACACTTACCTTACTCAAACTCCAACTTTAGAAATGCCCATCCTTACCTCAAGCTAAGATTGATGGTAACCCAAGTAGTAGTTGTTTTGCTTGTAAGATGAATTGCCTTGATCTGCTGTCTGATGAATTGCCTTGATCTGTTGTCTGACTTGTTTGCTTAGGAATTAGTGTGAGCTACCCTAGGAGATCATCATATAGCATCTATATAATCCAAGAGTGTAAACCCTAAGCAAGGTAACCAAGCTTGATCTGATCTCTAGCCACTAGGTGATCATCTAAAACCCTTAACCAGATAAATTCTAAAGTAATCCATTCTAGAAGTTTCCAAGTCACTGAATACACAATATCAAGCATGGATCTATTCTATGCAATCAACACTTTAACATCATCCACTTGATGATTCTTTGATACCTGGAAACCCATCAAAAACATCCCCACTCATATCCTAGTCAAAAACCCTAAATCTGCTAAATTTGACTAAGTCTGGAAATTATTTCAACATGACTTCTTTGAATGCCTCTCTCTCCCAACCCTTGTGCATTTTTGGAAATACACCTGAACCATCTTATAAACCATCCTAAGTACTAACAAGGCCCACTATGTACCTTGGCTATACCCTCCTCTAACCCACTTGTTCTTGATGGTTTTGTAGGCAAGAAAATATCTTTTTCTACAAATCTTATCAACTAGCCTACTCGGTCAGAATCTCACACCTTCATCCTACCTCCTTTGGACGAACTCTTTGCACGGTTGTGTTCTACTCATAAAGGTCTATACATACCTACTTAAATTGTTCCAAATGGATCCTTGTGCTTCAAAAACCCACAAGGTTTTGGAGGTTATCTGATAATCTGCTATGGCACCCATTTTTATTTAATTTCTGGCATCAATCCTTGGAGAGCTCAATCATTATCAACCTCAAACCTCTGCACCCTGGTGATCTACATCACTTGGTATATCCAATCATATACTACATGACCCAAGGGGAGCTTTGATCTCCAAGATCCAACAAGGTTTTGTTGGTATTAAAATAACATTACCCTAGATCCCCTCTTCCTTGTTTTCTATGAAAAATCAAGCTGGTTTCTCAACACCCCAAGTGGAACATTCTGGATACACCTTGTGTACATCATCTACCTTGATTATAAATATTTATAAGGTTTTATCCATAAATATTATGGACCAAGACCATTTTAATCCTTTAAATTGACACAAACCCCAAAACTCACTCTATAAAGGCAAGTTTGTTTTTCCCCAAATCACACTTCCAAATTTGGACTTAATTGAGTCCCATATATCATTCCCTAACTTCCAACTTCAAAAATAGATATTATTGAAGAATTTAAATAATTCTATTTGCCTATTATCTTAAATGGCAGAAATGGAATAATAAATATTTTAAATACGTTTAATCTTCAATAAATCTTGGGAAAATTCTCCAATGTGTGGACTCGTAATTTGGACCATATCAAACCAAAAATCTTCTCTTTCCAATTCTAAAATATCAAATGGATTCAATAAAACCCATTCTGCACTTTTTGAATAAATTGTTGTAGGTGGACTTTAACTCCTTAGAAAAATCTCTTATAAATCCTAGGAATGTACCATGACCACATAAGTGTTCCAGTACCATCTCCCTATCATGTCCAATGCATGTATCTAAACTTACTTCATACTCATTATTGGATCAAATTAAGCAAACTAAGCAAATTCCTAAGCTAAACCCCATCAAACCTCAACCCTTTGGGTCAGCCAAGCTTGCACAGCACAACACCCACTCCCCTAGTCAAGCTGCACTATAGCAATGCACTGTAGCAGCCTCTACCTCCTTGTCCTTTGCTCTTGGAAAATAAGGAGACACATCTTTCCCATTAAATTGCAAACTACTGATGTCCCACTCCCTCTCAGTCCCTCTGGTCATGTCCTAGACCCCACACCCTCCTCACCAGCGCCCATCTTGACCAACCCTCGAGCAGCATCCCTCCTCCATGCTCAAATGGACCTAGTCCATCAAACACCACCGCTCTTCGGTTTATAAGCCCACAGGCCACCCCAAGCACCCCTTCCTGGCTCATTCGCCCCCTTTCCTCTCCACTTACCTACCCCGAGCACCCTCTCCCTCTCCCCTACTCTGTACAGCCCAAGAGAAGGAAGAATAGAAGTTTCAGCCTCCACACGAAATCTAGCAAGGCTCCTTCCCCTCTCTCTATCTCCCCCTGCATGTCACTCTACTAGACTCCCCTCGCCCTTCTGCATCTGACCCTGCCCCTTTCTCCCCCATGCAGCAGCTCTGGAAGCAACTCCGGCAAGCTCCCGAAGCTACCTCTCAGCCGACGTCGTGCGAGCGCCCTCCCGACGAATAAGTTGCCTGTGCTGCCCACCGTTCGGCTCCCTATTGTCGACTGCGTCGCCCTGTCACTTCTCCAGCCGCCGGCGAGCCCTAGTGAGCCTCCCCGCGCCCTGCTCCCCTCTTCTAGGGTTTAGTCCCTGCCGCCGTGTCGGGGGCTGGGAGACGAAGCCTCGATGTCGATCTCCCCTCTAATCTGATGGTCCTCGAGCACCCATACCCCTTCGCCTCGTCGAGTCGCTGACGGGTGGGCCCGACACCGCGTTTTGAACTCGCCCGCGCACGCGCTTCCGCAGCGGAGTTGGGCCGGCATGCCTCTGTGCCACCTGGTTCCCCCCAGATCCGGCCCGCGATGCCACCTTTTCTTTTTCCCTTTTGCATGTATTTCCAGATCTAATAATGGCAGTATGATTTAAATCATTTGAAAAATGGAAATCAACGCAAAATGTCTAGATCTAAATTCATCTTTGTTCATGCATGTTTTGTGCAACATGCGGAGTTGGCACTCCTCCAAAAATAATCTTTATTATTTACTGGAAATTTATCTACTAAAAAGTATTTATCTCAATAAATAAATCCCTTAGGGAGATTCACATCTCCAAATGTAGTAAGCACAAGTCCTCCTGAAAGGTATTTGATTCACCTATTAGTGAGTAATGATCTCATGCCATGTTAAGCTACATTCTGCATGTAGCAAAACTAACAAATATGGCTCTAATCTGCCTTTAGGAATTTATCTTAATCAAACCAAAATTGTTATTGACCAAATTCCAACTCTCGGGGGTGAGTTATAGAAATACTTATCAAGTACCATGAGCTCATGAATTTTTGAGCCTCTGTTGAATTTTAATAAATTAAATACTTTTGTATATGGTTTTATCACTAGATAAATCATTTAAGAAGCTTAACTAGTCCAAAAATAGTGATTCCAATTTATACTGAAAGGTATTTGCAATACCCATCCATGGTCCTTTACCTCATATCATTTAGACCTACAGAATTAATCTGGTTAAAAAGACAAATATACTACAAACTGACTTTGGGAATTTCCCAGTGGCATTCTGGTAAATATTTTGAAGTCATTCCAATTCTCATGGAACAAGCCCATCAAATCCTACTGAAACAGCCAAGGAAATAATTTTTGGAACTACACAACTTTTCTGATGAATTATTTCCTAAAACTAGGGTTGTTTTCACTAGAAAAATCATAACTAAACATAGAAAATTGATAAAATCATGAAACCACTTTTGTTGGCCTTACAATTTAAATACCTATCGGTTGATATCAATCTTGTATATTGATATCATAGAAACCCAAGCCTTATCCTAAGAACCCTTTATCAAGTAGTAGTTGGCAAATAAGTCATAATAGAAATTACCTAAGGCAATTTAAGTAATTCCATTTGCGACTATCCCAATCTATCAAAACATATTGAAGTGGATAGGGTGTTGAATGTTTGTTTTCTGTATTACAATGATACTCGTATGTATTGTGTTGATTGTGGCTTTGTTTGCTTGCATGTGCTATCTTGGATGACGATAGTTGCGATTATATCGGAGATCAGAAGAAATGGTTATTATCGGTTATTATGGTATTCTAAGAAGAAGTCCAGGGAAATCTATTTCCAGTTTGCTGGTATCAGGCAAGTCAACTTCTTTCTCATAAGCCTTCTCCTATTGTTTTACTTATGCATGTTTTATCTACTGTTTATGAAACTGCGTTGTTTTAATATTTGATGAACTATATCTAGTAGTGGCTTGGCTCCTCCCAAACATTACACCTGTGTACTATTAAGTACAACCCCCTTGATGATACCTACTTGACCCTTGTATGGTACATGGTGTAAAACACCATACCCCTTTGCAGACCCGTTTTAGCCGAAGCAAAACTAGAGGATGGGAAGACCCTCGAAAAAGTTTTACAAAAAGGTTTATGGAAAAACCTTGGCGAGGTTTGACCTACCAAGATAAGTTTGAGAAAAGAAAAACGTTTTTGATTTACAAAATGCTAAAAGATGGAGGAAAAAGGTTTACGAAAACACACCCGGTTCTTTGCAGTTTTGCTAGAACAATCAACCCGTACAACCACATTACTCTGGAATGGTACAGGGCTGTACTTGAAGGTTGCTACTCTGATGTAGGAATTCTCATAACTCCTGAAGGGGGATCATCTCCCTCTAATCCCGGGCTTCCTTTACAAAAAAGTTCTATTGTTAAACAGTCACCTAGAGCAAGTAGGATCACCCATGCGAGTGACCGGAGGATACTATGAGCCTCTCATTGAAAGTGCCCACTCTGGAGGAGTCGGAATGCGCTCCGGTTGGTCTATGGCCCCGGCGTCCTAGTGTTGAGAGGAACAACTCATAGGGTAGGGCCTATACTAGAGTGGCTTCCTGAGAATCTTGGTCAGTTACTTGACCCACGATCTGTATGGATTAGGGCAGGGTACTCGGTTGGTGTGGGTAAAGTGTACAACCTCTGCAGAGTGTAAATCTATTCGAATAGCCATGTCCACGGTCATGAACAGTTGGGAAGGTTGCTGTAGAGCGGTGCTGGTTTTGATTTCAAAAAGGACTTTGGAAAAGCAAAGGCTTTGGAAAGGATTTGACCATGGGATGGTCGGAAAGGAAGGAAAGGAATTTGGTCATGAGATGACCGGAAAGAAGAAATAAATGGGTGACCCAATCCTAGTGTTTTCCAAAACTTTTCAAAAATGTTTCCAAAAATGTTTTACAAAAGTTTTCAAGAAAGATTAGTAGATGCTATATCTACAAGAGAAACTATTTTAGAAAAGAACCTCCTACTATCACAGCCATATTCCATATTCTCTTGTTATTATTTTTCTCTTAAGGTGATTTGCGAGTACATTCAAAGTACTCACTGGCATTGTCACTGGCTATTAACTTGGTCAGATATCGAGAAGAAGGTGAAATTGATGACTATGCGAGCTAGGACATTCTCCCAATCAGTTGCCTGTAGGTTAGGCATGGCTTGGGCTCTACGCTTGATGAAGTTCTGCTTATGATTATTGATGTAGCCATAATGGCATGTAAGGTATGACATGTATCCGCTTAAGTAATGGATGTTTACTTTGATACTTATCGGTTATGTGCCACGACTAACTGATCATGGGATTGTGGCATATGCATAATAGGGATTCTCGGAGCAATAATCTAGGGGCCCACATACTTGGTATCAGAGCCATCCTGACTGTAGGAGACCTTAGTTAGCATGGACGTTAGATAGGAACCGACAAACCTATTTTCCAAAAGACAAGGGAAAAGAGATGACTATTTGAAAAAGTGCTTATGTCTCTTCCCCTTCTATTTTGAAAACTACTTGCATTAAGATTAATTTCTAATCTTAAAATGCTTGCACACTTGTCACTAACTCAACCCTCCCTTAATAATTTATTGTAGATGGCCTCTCTTCGTTCAGAGCGCATCATTGTTGGAGACAGTTTCTCGCCTTTTGAAGAGCAACTTCACGATCTACTGAAGATAGTCAATAGGCCCCGACCAAAGATTGAAGGAACTGAACTCCCTCGTAGCAACACCAATGTGACGCAATGGGTCATCAAGGCCATAATTCTATCTGGTGAAGCCGACACCGATCCTACGATCTTCACCGTCCTTGATAGCAACTGGGTTGATGGTGTGGTGTGATCCATACAGGAGATCATGGCGCGCCTCTGCAAGATACATGAAGATGAGCTGAAGGAAACCCCTTACCACCTGTTTGGAAAACGCGATAAGGATGGACTTCCCACCGAGTCTTTCCTCACCTGATGCATTGGGAATCAGCTCGAGAACATGGAGTACCTACTTCAACATCACCAGGAAGACCTTGACAAGCCCCGTCACGAGAATCTGCTCCTGGAGTTGGATCTAGCCATACTCCGTACCCGAGAGAGAAGTCTCTGAGTCACCAATGCTCGCCTAGAAAAGAAAGTGGCCATTGAGGTTCCCTCAACCCCTCAAGCGGATAACCCCGAGACTGAAGACGAACCCCTATCTCTCCATGAATACCATCCCATCGGCCAGTCACCAACACAGGGCGAATCAACTAGCAACCCTGCCCCTTGGGAAGTCACCACCCTCACTTTCACTAAAAACGAGCTGAACATTCCTCACACCCCAGAGGATATGGAGTAGTTGGATCCCACTGCTTCTCTAGAGGTCAGCAACAACTCCATAGACGCACCCTCCGAATAATCCCCTACACTACCGTACTAGCCCATCTAGCAATAGGGTAGAGTCATGTATTGTCCCTGAACGCGTTTTGTAATGCTTTAGGTACTCTTGACACCTTCGGGTGTAGGCTAGCTTGTCTGTAATATTTTCCTTGGGTTGTTATTCTTGTTTTCACGTCTCCCTCTTGCATGCTTTACCCAAGAGGTTACATCAGACCCAACCCAAAATGAAAACGTCCCGAATGAACGCATCTCCCGATGTCTTGTTTTTCTCCCTAACGATGGATGACTGTTGGTACCCCGCTAATTACACCCATTGAGGCCTAGACCCTCGGTTGGATCTACTTGTTTAGACCACAATCGTTATCCTATAGTTTTATACCCCGCTAATCCCGCCGAGTTGAACTCCAAAAGCTAACAGTTTAACATAGCTTACTCCCATAACCAGAAAGCCTACCAGCAACAAGAACTCCCTCAGGATGGCCATGAAGACCCGAATACTCCAGAATCTTGAAGACAAGGTTTATGCAATGGAATGCCACTCGAGGACCTCAACTCAAGCCCCAAGAGGTACAACCTTCTGCAACATCACGCCATCACTCCAAGACAGAAGATCGACACCACCCTCAAATAGACCTTAGCAAAGTTCTAAGGTCGAAAGACTGCGTCTTTCCCAACGCAAATCCCAAAGCCTATCTATCGAGAGATACTTCAGAAGGATTCCAGATCTGACATCTTCTCGCCAAGCATCAACTCGCGAGCTATTACATGAGAAGCTAACTAAAGATTGTACAGAGACTCTCTGCTACTTTAGCTGAAGAACCCCCTTAAGGATCGCTGGATCACTAACCCTTCAGTTCTAACTCACTTAGAGGACTAGCGACTTAAACTATTTGATAGGCTAAGTACCAATAATAGTAGTATATGAGTCTAAAAAAAACCTAGTTTGCGGAAGACATCTAAAGGCTTCAACTCCAGACAGAAGGTTGGCGATAGTCTTAAAAGCATCATCCGACGACTCCAAGAAGGAAGGACTGTTGCTACCACCAAGCTACCCTAGTTTAATCCTAAGGGGGAAAGACTATGTCATTCCCATAAAAATTAGAATGTGATAAGCCTCTAAGGAAAAACGGCGAAGACCCTTATAGAAAAGACGCCAATGTTAAAGACTCCACCCCTAGAAAAATAGACCACGAAGTTCCAATTAGAGGTAGTTTGTCTAACTTAAGGCCCTGATATATCTAGTCTGAAAGGAAAATAATATCATCCATTGCAATCAGGACTGGAACCTGCTCAACTCTCGTGCCTCCAAGAAGACTGAAGCTCAACTTCACCGACGCAGTTACCATATTCAAGGACTAAGTTCGGAAGTTAGAGCGCTTGAGACGCATAGCACTAACCTCGACCCAAAATCCCCTAACCCTACCCTCCCGAATCTCGGCACGAGATTCTTTTAAGGGGGTAAGGTCTTTAACATCCCAATTTCAGCAACCTGATTAGTAGTCTAGAATGCTAAAATGAGGGGGAACAAAATCTTTTTCTTGTTTAGTGATGCACTGTTTGGTTTCTTGCTTGTTGATGCTTATGCATATGGCTGTGTAATATATGATATTCTCCTTATCTCAACCTCGGTTGACAAAAGTACTTAACAAAAACTGTCTTGGCTTATGTTTCATATTCTCAAATGTTTTAGCATTTCAAAAACCTGAGCCAAGATACACTTGCAAACCAAACTATTTTAGTAGCTAATCTTGATGGTAACCCTAGTAGTAGTTGTTTTTCTTGTAAGATGAATTGCCTTGATCTGTTGTCTGATGAATTCACTTGATCTGTTGTCTGACTTGTTTGCTTAGGAATTAGTGTGAGATACCCTAGGATCTCATCATCTATCATCTATATAATCCAAGAGTGTCAACCCTAAGCAAGTTAAACAAGCTTGATCTGATCTCTATCCACTAGGTGATCATCTAAAACCCTTAACCAGATCAATTCTGAAGTGATCCATTCTAGAAGTTTCCAAGTCACTGAAGACCAATATAAGGCATGAATCTATTATAAGTAATCAACACTTCAACATCGTCCACTTGATGATGCTTTGATACCTTGAAACCCATCAAAAACATCCCCACTCATATCCTAGTCAAAAACCCTAAATCTGCTAAATTTGACTATGTGTGGAAACTATTTCAACATCACTTATTTGAATGCCTTTCTCTCCCAACCCTTGTGCATTTTTGGAAATACACCTGAACCATCTTATAAAACACCCCAAGGACTACCAAGGCCCACTCTTGACCTTGGATATACCCTCCTCTAACCCACTTGTTCATGACGGTTTTGTAGGCAAGAAAATATTTTTTTCTACAAATCTTATCAACTAACCCACTTGTCCTTTGGACCAACTCTTTGCACGGCTGTGTTATACTCATAAAGGTCTATCCATACCTATTTCACTTGTTCCAAATGGATCCTTATTCTTCAAAAACCCACAAGGTTTTGGAGGCTATCTGATAATCTGCTATGGCACCCATTTTTTATTCAATTTCTGGCATCAATCCTTGGAGAGCTCAATCATGATCAACCTCAAACCTCTGCACCCTGGTGATCTACATCTCTTGGTATATCCATCCATATACTCCATGACCTAAGGGAGATTTGAGCTCCAAGATCCAACAAGGTTTTGTTGGTGTGAAAATAAAATTACCCTACATCCCCTCTTCCTTGTATTCTACCAAAAATCAGGCTGGTTTCTCAACACCCCAAGTGGCACATTCTGGATACAACTTGTGTACATCATCTACCTTTATTATAAAGATTTATAATGTATTATCCATACTTATTATGGACCAAGACCATTTAAATCCTTTAAATTGACACAAACCCCAAAACTCACTCTATAAAGGTGATATGTTGCTAACGTATCTATAATTTTTTATGTTCCATGCTAGTTTTATATCTACTTTCTTATGTTTTTCCACACTTTGGAGTATTTTTATACACTTTCTTGGATTAACCTATTAACAAGATGCCACAGTACCAACTGCCTGTTTTCTGCTGTTTTTTGGTTCTAGGAAAGTCAGAGAATGAATATATTCTCAGAATTGGATGGGAGAAAAGCCAAATTAATATTTTACCGAGGGGAAGATGGATCCAGAAGATGAGATGGAGAGGGGCCAGCCTCACCACCTGGCCGCGTGGCCAGGCCTGACCCGCGCCAGGGGTGGTGCGGCCGCCTCGGGCACCCTCTCAGCCTCCCCTTTCGCCTATAAGAAGCCGCCGATACAGAAACCCTAAGAACCGGATCAAAATTCCACGAAAGAGTTTGTAGCCGCCATCATCTCCACCCCTAGATCGGGAGGGATCTGAAGCTCTTCCTGGCACCCTGCTAGAGGGGAGAATTCACCCTAGAGGCCTTCTTCGTCACCATGCATGCCTCCGGTGTGATGCCTGAATAGTTCATCCCTGGACTACGGGTCCATGTAGTAGCTAGATGGTTGGTTCTTCTCCTTTGTGCTACCATATTTAGATCTTGTGAGCTCTGTTCATGATCAAGATCATCTATTTGTAATCATACATGTTGTGTTTGCAGGGATCCGATGGATATTGAGATACTATTTCAGATTGATTATTGATTCTATCATGTCTTTGTTATTTGTGATCTTGCATTCTCTCCGTTGTTAGTAGCTATCTAGGCTGAGTAGATGCTAGCAACTCCAGGAGGGAGTATTTATGCTCGATAGTGGGTTCATGCCTCTAGTAATCTGGGGAAGTGACAGAAATCTCTAAGGTACTATATGTGGTGTTGCTACTAGGGAGAAAACAACAATCCTTTGTTCATAGAACAATCGTATTGTTTACTTTACACACTTTCCTTAATGCAATTATCTGTTGCTTGCAAGTTAATACTAGAGGGGGTTCGGATGATAACCTGAAGGTGGATTATTAGTCATCGATGTAGTTGGATTATGGTCTATGTATAATGTTGTAATTCCCAATCCAATCTCATAGGAGTCAAGATGATTAGTATATGCGTGTATGCTTTCACGATGTTTGTCAATTGCCCCACTGTAATTTGTTCACCCAACATGTCAGCTATCCTAAGGAGAATCACCACTATTTAACTATGGACCCCGGTCCTTTCTTTTACCATCAATCTACAAAGCTATTTACTGTTTTCTATTTACTTTCCGCAAGAAATTACTATCTTCCACACAATACGTTTAGTCATTTGTTTTCAGTAAGACCGGTGAGATTGACAACCTCACTGAGTTGGGGGAAAAGTTATGTGATTGTGTTGTGCAGGATTCCACGTTGGAAACAACACCTGTGAGGTGTTTCCTTGCTCCTACTGGTTCGATAACCTTGGTTTCATAACTGAGGGAAAACTTGTTGCTATACTCATCATACCTTCCTCTTGGGGTTCCCCAACGAGCTCAACATATTGAGTAAGCAAGAATTTTTCTGGCGTCGTTGCCAGGGATTCAAGGACATCTTCACAAGGGGAGTCCCTCGTAACCAATCTCTTTACTTTGTTTTATTTGTTTTTCTTAGTTTATTTCGACTTTGTTTGCTTGTTTCTTTATCAAAAACACACAAAAAAATAGTTGCACTAGTTTGCTTTCTTTATTAAAAACACAAAAAAAATTATTAGTTCCTACCTTAAGTTGCCATTACGTCTAGAATTGCTCCAATCACTATGTCACCTGAGGAAATGATTTTTACTTTCAAGCAATGAATCGAAGAGAGTTTCAAAGAAGCTTGGTCTAGAATCTCTGATTCACATGAAAAAACTGAACCTAAAATGACTCAAAGTTTGTTTCTTAGCAGTTTTTACTTTGGAACTGCTCTTTGCTATAGATATGCTTTGGATGCTGTAGTGGGCGGAGATTTCCTCCAATGCAATGAGGATGAAGCTTCCAAAGCCATAAATAAGTTGGTCTTAACATATAACTTGCCTAGCAAATCTGATTCTTCCTTTATAAACATATTTGCTAGATCCACACTGTTAGTTTAAAAGAATGCTATAACATGCTTAGAGATCATCATGATTATGTTCCAATAAATTTTGAACCCTCAAAATGGCTTCCTACAGTAAAAGTTGCTATAATAATGAAACTTTTCGTGCTCATTGTGATATCATGTCTGAATTATGTCTTATGCCTAAATATATCTATGAATCTTTGAATCTTTGGGGTCTTTCTAAAGGGGGAGAAGCAATATCTCCAGCTAATAATGCCACAATATTACCCATAGGAATAGCTGAAGGAGTGTTTACAAAGATTCTAGGGAAAGTAGTGTCTACTGATTATCTTGTTATTGAATGTGTAGGAAAAAGACAAATAACACTTGGAAGATCCCTACTTAAACTCCTTGGAGCAACTATAGATGTGGAAAAGGGCCTCATGCACTTTGCTTCCCCACAAAACAATCATACGTTCCCCAAGTACAAGAATAAAAGTAAGAGAGGTAAGGGCAAGAAATTTGGTTTTAATGCTTCTTCATTTGAGAATACTTGATTCTTTTCTTGCTTCTTATGCCTATTTTAAAGGCGTTAAAGAAAAGTACTTATTGGGAGATACCCAAAAGTTTTAGTTGAGGCCTGGAAGTTATTACCTCTGTAATAACCTCTCCTTATCATTTTTGTGTGCTTTTTGTGCCAAGAGTAACCTCTAATGAGAGAGAAGTAATGCTTGGGAAAGTTGCTATCCCGAAACAGATTTTTGTGCTTCGCTGTAAAAATTCGTGAAAAATCTCTATACGTTGATTTGAGCTATGATTTTTTGTGCTTCTGCCCCAGGTTGTTATCCAACTTTCCTTAGTTCAACACTTTTCAATTTGAGCAACAGAAGGTCTTCGAAAAAATCGGTTTTACCTGCTGGTCTGTTTTGAGAGATTTCTACCATTATTTGCATTTGCTTCTTATTGATTCCTTTTTGGGTTGTTTTTGGGGAAATTGAGCTTTTTTAGGGAATTTCTACAGTAGCTTGTGTTTTAATGAAAGTTCTACTTGGTTTGAGACTGAGAGACTTATTATCTTGAATACACTAATGTTGCTAATGAAGATTGTGTGAAGTTTTGTATGAAGGAAAATTTCAGGTGTAGGGAAAGAATGATATAATGAGACGAAGAATGGACTAAAGCTCAAGCTTGGGGATGCAACCCGTGTCACCCCAAGAAATATCCAAGAAGTACAAGCATCAAAACATGGGATGCCCAAGGCATCCCCTTCTTCATCAATAAATATCTCAGGTTTCTCCCAAACACTTCATTTTTATTGTTGCATGCACAGTTGTGTTGTTCTTGGAGCGTCTTCGTTTTTGTTTTTGTTTTTCATTTGCTTAGTTTGCTTGAATAAATTGGTTGGACCCCCTCATTCATACATTAGTTTTCAAATAAGATGGTTTGGATTGGAAAAGTGTCGTTGTATTGGGAACGGCAGTACCTAAGAAGGTTAGATAGAGGTCTAGGGACTAGCAGGGAATCTACCGATGGCGTCCGCAGGCGGGATTGGATACAAGCAAGCGTAGCTGGACGCAGGAAGTACCCAGGTTCGGAGCCCTCGTAATGAGGTAAAACTCCTACTCCTGCTGGATCTGACTATGAGGGATATACGAACTACAAGTGCTCCTCGAGCTGTATTCTCTAGCTACTGCCTTAAATGCACTGAGGCCAACCGACTATCTGTCTAACTGAGCTAGTGCGTGTGTGTACGCCAGAGTGAGAGAGCTAGCAGGGAGAGCTAGCTCCCTGTGAGTGATCGATGGGTGGAAGTGAGCGTGAATGAGTGTGAGAGAGTCCCTCCCTTGCCTTATAAAGGTGGCCCAAGGGACACGGTGGGACCCGCTGTCTAACTAGTACTATTGCCTATGTCATCTGATTGCGGTAAAATATGTCATGCATAGTGTATACTATTTGGCATGTCATCTGATAAAGTAGTATGGGTTGTGTCTTCTCAGTCTTGTCACTATCCTTCTTCTCTGGTACTTGTCCTTCTATCTTGGCGTACGTAACTGCTGCTCCTGGTCTGATCGTAGCAGCAGGTGCCGATTAGAGCCAGGGAGTAGCCACGTACGTAGCCGGTCTGATCGATCCTCCTGATCGATGGGATCACTAGGCGACGGGGCACCCGACTGGGGGTGGAAGCGATGGGGGAGGCCAGCTGGGGCGGCCCAGCCGGGCGGAGCCACCTAGGCCGGGTGAGGCAGCCGGCCCACCCGGGGCGAAGGGACCCCAAACAGGGGAGGCGAGCGGGAGACGGCCGAGGGAGCAGCGGGAGGCCCATCCGGGTCGCGTAGCCGGCCCAGCAGGATAGCCGGATAGGGCAAGGCGGAGAGGCCCCATCCAGGGGCGGTGCCTTGGTCGCCCTAGGCCGGGAGGAAGCGATCCAGGTGGCGGAGTGGGGACGAGGTGGGCCGGCTCGGGTGGCCCAGCCGGAAGGAGGAGGTGGCGCGTCTGCAGGCCGGCTGGGAGGCTCCAGCCAGCCCAGAACCCGATGTTGCTGCCTTTTCCTTTATATATTTTGCGTTTGCCTTTTTGATCTGTCTTTGTACGCTTCTTGGGGTACCCGGGGATGACCGCCCCCCGACACTAGCCCCCGAGCGCGTGCTGATTTCTCCCAGAGGTTGGAAATTCGCACGAGCTCCACAAAACTTGCCGTTGTCGTTGTAGATGAAGTTCTTGAATGGCGTCCAGATGGACACCTCCAGCCCGGGAAGCAACACAACTAGCACGGGGGCGCGCGAGCGCAACCGCGGGGTGTAGCCCCCGAGATTCGGAGTAGCTGACGAAGACAGGTGCTGCGAATCTTCTCCATCTTGCCCTTTTCGACACCTCGAACTTCCTATCCGGCTGCACGCCTTCAGCCGAATTGGAGCACTTGATTACACCGGGGGCGCGCGAGCGCACCCGGTGGGTGTAGCCCCCGAGATTCGAAGTAGCTGGCGACACCAGGTGCTTTGAATCTTCAGATTCCCTTGAAATCTGACTCGGTGCAGTCGTGCCAAAACAAACAAACAGAAGTGAACTTGTTGTCAATACATCAACATATAGTACACATGCTATCAACCGGATAACGGTTTTATTTTTCAAAAACTAGCTCGTGCTTCTCTGAACACTTAGTCACTTTCTCGTGTGCTCTGTTGTTTACGTTGTTTCCTTGTCGGCTAGCCGGGTTGCGGTCTGGAGCCGAAACCGAAGGGGGAGCTGACAGTACATTGCACACGGTACTGGGGGCTGAGCAGCCGGAAAATACAAACTAGGCACAAGGCCGGAATGTCCGATCTATCGTACCCTTCACCGTTTTTCATGTGGGATGCCTCGGGCTTTTGCTCTTGCTAGCCGGATAGCCGGGTTGCGGTCTATAGCTGAGACGAAGAGTGGGCCTCTGACACCGTCGCACACTACTCAGTCGATTTACGGGTTTAGCAGGTCGGGCCAACCGGCGAGCCCCCAGGTAGGGGTTACCGGCGCCAGAAAACTGGAAACAGGAAGGAAAACAACATCTGGTGAGACCTCGAGGGTTGCTCGAGATCGTAAAACTACTCACATTGTAGCTGTCGGTGTAGCAGGGTTGAAGACGCGATTCCACAGGCGTTGCGGCTACTGAAACGTCCAACTGGCGTTCCAGCTGGATAGCCTGCCCCCAGCCGGACAGGCAACCACGCGCGGCGTAGCCGGATTCGGTTCCTAGCCGGTCAGGCAGCCAAACGCGCCAGAACGCGTCGAGCCGGCCTGGCCCAGTCGGAACATGGCCAGCCGGCCGAACCGGCAACCAAACGGGACGAAGTCGTGCGGAGTCGGTCCGACTCAGCCGGAACGGGTCCAAACCGGCCGAATCGCACAGACAGAATGGGGTCGTCTGGGCTAACGTAGCCGGATTTTTCTTGCCTTCTTTCTCTCTAACCGACTCTCTCTAGTCGGTTTTCCTTCCTCAATTTTTTTTTCTTTTTCTCAACCGGACTAGCAATCAGCCGGATTTCTGCTTCCTTCTATCTTTTCTTTTTTACTTTTTCTGCTTCTCGCTTCTCATCCGCACAACCGGCGGACTACCTCTCCTTTTTTATTTTCTTTCTTTTCTACTTTTTCCAACCGGCAGGCCCACCACCTCCTTTTCCTTTTACTTTTTCTTTCTCGTTCCACAACCGGCTTGCCTTCTTCCTCTGGGAAATACGCGCGCGTCGGAGCGACGCAGACTTGAGGAAGACGCGGTGGCGGCCATGCGCGAGCGAGGCGGGGGAGTACGGGCACGGCCGGTCCGTGTGGCGGGCGGGGGCGCGACCGCGGAAGGACGCGCGTCATACCCGTGCGGGCGAAGGGGCCACGGGTGGACGGAGAGCTCGGGCTCATGGCCGGGCGTCGCGGTAGGCGAGCCGCAGGGGGCCGGCGAGGGGAAGCGGTCGCGGCGCAGGAGGCCACAGCGGCCGGAGCCAGCGCGCAGGGGCTCGAGCGTGGCGGCGAACCGGACAGACACGCGGCCGGAGACGCGGGCGCGAACGCGGTGATGCAGATGAAGATGGTGCGGTCAGTTGCCGGGGCGCGAGGGGCTCGCAGCATGGCCGCGGCAAGGGCGCGACGTGTAGATGAAGACGGCGGAGGAGGTGATGCGGACGGCGAGGCCGGGCCCGCAGACGGAGGCGGTCGGACGGAGCTTGCTGCGGGCGCAGAGATGGTGCCGCTGATGCGGCGATGGGCTCAAGGGCGACGCGGACTTGAGGACGGCGCGGACCCGGAAGGAGATGCACGCATCCGCCGCTATGCGCGTGCGCCGCTTGCCGCCTTGCTGGCCGGGAGATGCTGCTTGCTTGCTGCCTCGCTGCCACGAGCGCACATGAGCAAGCGCATGGGCGTCCGAGGGAGGCTACTGCCGGCGCGGCGGTGCACGGGCGTTCGTGAGGCTCGTGGTGGCGTGCTCGCAGACGCGGGAGGCCGAGGGGCGACACAGACGGGTGCAGCTGCTGCCGGCTCGGACGTGGCCACGCCGAACCAGTCGAGGACGAGCACGGCGGCGCAGAGGCGGCGAGCCCCTGGTCCTCTCGGCGAGCCGGAGGTGACGACGGCGAGCCAGAGGCGATGACGACACGGCGGCGGCGGCGAACCCCGAGAAACTTGACGAAGCGGAGTCGGTGACGACGACGCGGAGGCGGCGAGCCCCCGAGCAACTCGAGACGGCGCCGGTGCCGATGCAGACGAAGTGGTCCTGTACAGAACGACCTCTAGTCGAAGCCATAGCCCCACGGTGGGCGCCAACTGGCGTTGTATTGGGAACATCAGTATCTAAGAAGGTTAGATAGAGGTGTGGGGACTAGCAGGGAAGCTACCGAGGGCATCCGTAGAGGGGATTGGATACAAGCAAGCGTAGCTGGATGCAGGAAGTATCCACGTTCAGAGCCCTCGTAATGAGGTAAAACTCCTACTCCTGCTGGATCTGACTATGAGGGATATACGAACTACAAGTGCTCCTCGAGCTGTATTCTCTAGCTACTGCCTTAAATGCACTGAGGCCAACCGACTGTCTGTCTAACTGAGCTAGTGCGTGTGTGTACGCCAGAGTGAGAGAGCTAGCAGGGAGAGCTAGCTCCCTGTGAGTGATCAATGGGTGGAAGTGAGCCTGAATGAGTGTGAGAGAGTCCCTCCCTTGCCTTATAAAGGTGGCCCAAGGGAAACGGTGGGACCCGCTGCCTAACTAGTACTATTGCCTATGTCATCTGATTGCGGTACAATATGTCTTGCATAGTTTATACTATTTGGCATGTCATCTGATAAAGTAGTATGGGTTGTGTCTTCTCAGTCTTGTCGTTGTCCTTCTTCTCTGGTACTTGTCCTTCTGTCTTGGCGTACGTAATTGTTGCTCTTGGTCTGATCGTAGCAGCAGGTGCCGATTAGAGGCATGGAGTAGCCGCGTACGTAGCCGGTCTGATCGATGGGATCGCCAGGCGATGGGGCACCCGACCGGGGGTGGCAGCAATGGGGGAGGCCGACTGGGCGGCCCAGTCGGGCGGAGCTACCTGGGCTGGGTGAGGCAGCCGGCCCTCCCGGGGCGAAGGGACCCCAGCCAGGGGAGGCGAGTGGGAGCCGGCCGAGGGAGCAGCGGGAGGCCCATCCGGGTCGCGGAGCCGGCCCAGCAGGATAGCCGGATAGGGCGAGGCAGAGAGGGCCGATCCAGGGCGGTGCCTTGGTTGCCCCAGGACGGGAGGAAGCGATCCAGGTGGGGGAGCGGGGACGAGGTGGGCCGGCTGGGGCAGCCCAGTCGGAAGGAGGAGGTGGCGCGTCTGTGTGTCGGCTGGGAGGCTCCAGTCGACCTAGAACCCGCTGCTGCTGCCTTTTCCTTTATATATTTTGCGTTTTGCCTTTTTTATCTGTCTTTGTACGCTTCTTGGGGTACCTGGGGATGATCCCCCCGATAAAAAGAGTAGGAAAAGTTCATGCTTAAGTGGTAAAAAGGAGTTTGTTTTTTACTGTGACCTATGCTTTTTCATGTCATGCTTGGTATTGTTTTGGCTTTATGCTTAGTGATTTTTGTTGTAGCATGACATGTTATAAACAATTGATGTTGCTTAATGTGCCTTGAAAGAATCATGTGTTTATTTAGCATATTAAAGCATAGTATTGTGGTATTCTCCTTTGATGCTTTATTTGGGTTGACTTGGCACATGCTCACACCATGTTAAGACTATCCCAAGTCACCATAGCCTCTATGATCCTTTAGTTTTTGACTTATAGTATCTCTTTATGTTTTAATTAATGATGTTTTGTCGCTTTGCATGATTATGGCCATTATTGCTCTCTTAGTTGGTTGCTCCCAGTCTTTTGCTAGCCTCGATAACCAAGTATGAGTTCCACTCATGTATCCAACTCCAAATAAAACCAAGTTATTCCAAAGAGTCCACCATACCTACCTATTAGCATTTTCTATTCCAAGTATATTCATGTTTTTATCTACCTTCCGAATCAAACTTGTTATGTGAAAATTAGTGATTAAGCTCTCACGAAATTGATGGCACACTTTACTTTCTTGCACTTACTAATCTTGAACCATTGTGTCCATATTTGTTGCGTATATGCTTGCGCTTTATAAGTTGAAGTTAGCAGAACCATGTATCATGGGAACGCTTTCAAGATTGCACTTATTATTCCGTTGATATCATGATTCTTTTGCTTGTGGATCCCGATGGTGTGAAATAAAAGGGGAACTTGTAAGATCATGGAGTTTGTATGTGTGTTAGAGAAACGCCTGGGCCGCTAGCCTAAGCCATGCCTAATCATGGTGGAAACTTGCAGCATAACCATAATGTGAATTCTATGAAGCATCCTCCATAAAAACCTATGTAAATAGCAAATAAAAAGATCATTGAGATGCTCATTGTTTGTTGCCTTGTCATTTTGATATGGGATAGCTCTTGTGTCATGGGGCAAGGTGTACCCCGTTGGCGGTTCTCTATGATACATATGTACTTACAATGACAAGAGCTTACTTGTGACTGAAGTTCAGTAGCAGGAGGTTCGGTACTCGTAAGCAAGGGGCATGAGATTTCAACTTATAACTTGTCAAGCATATCCTCTTAGTTGTGTCACTTTAACCTTAATCACCTAAAGATGCTTATGATAGGGGTAATGAGAGCTGAAACTAATAAGTACCATAATTTTTGGAAGCTCTTTATGAGACTTGAACCCCTATTTCCTTATATGAAGTCCTTTCTTTTACTTTTATGTTGAGTCTCCATCTTCTATCTTTATGCACCTATTAAGAGAGCATAGTGGCCATTCTTAGTTTAATGTGCATTGTCCCAAGACTTGTTGATTGATTCATAATTTTGATATTGCTTGTTCTTAAACTATTTGTATCTACTCACCCTTATAAAATTTGAAGGTGTTCTATGCATTTATGTTTTGCTACACTATGAGGGACAAGCTGAATACCATTCTCATTATGCTTTCTTTATGTGAAACAAACAAACGTCTTGCAAAGCATTGTTGTTCATGAATCTTTTGTTTGTGCCTTTTCATGTTACAACATAGTTGCTATGTCTTATTGTTAGAACTATATCTTTCATGCTATGTTAAAGTACTATGATCCCGGCTATCAATGTTTTACAAATACTTTGATCAAGATTATGATGGTGCATGTCACCTTAAAAATTGTTCTTTCTTTTTATCACTTACCTACTCGACGACGAGCAGGCGTTAAGCTTGGGGATGTTGATACGTTGCTAACGTATCTATAATTTTTGATGTTCCATGCTAGTTTTATATCTACTTTCTTATGTTTTTTCCATACTTTGGAGTATTTTGGTACACTTTCTTGGACTAATCTATTAACAAGATGCCACAGTGCCAGCTGCCTGTTTTCTGCTGTTTTTGGTTCTAGGAAAGTCAGAAAATGAGTATTCTCGGAATTGGACGGGACAAAAGCCAAAGTCAATATTTTACCGAGAGGAACTCGGAGCCAGAAGACAAGACGGAGAGGGGCCAGGCCGGCACCAGGGGGTGGTGTGGCTGCCTCGGGCAACCCCTCGGCCTTCCCTTTCGCCTATAAGAAGCCTCCGATACACAAACCCTAAGAACCGGATCAAAATTCCACGAAAGAGTCTGTAGCCGCCGTCATCTCGACCCTTGATCGGGAGGGATCTGAAGCTCTTCCTGGCACCCTGGCGGAGGGGAGAATTCACCCTGGAGGCCTTCTTTATCACCATCCATGCCTCCGGTGTGATGCGTGAGTAGTTCATCCCTGGACTACGGGTCCATGTAGTAGCTAGATGGTTGGTTCTTCTCCTTTGTGCTACCATGTTTAGATCTTGTGACCTCCGTTCATGATCAAGATCATCTATTTGTAATCATACATGTTGTGTTTGCGGGGATCCAATGGATATTGAGATGCTATTTCAGATTGATTATTGATTCTATCATGTCTTTGTTATTTGTGATCTTGCATTCTCTCCGTTGTTAGTAGCTATCTTGGCTGAGTAGATGCTAGCAACTCCAAGAGGGAGTATTTATGCTCGATAGTGGGTTCATGCCTCTAGTAATCTGGGGAAGTGACAAAAATCTCTAAGGTACTAGATGTGCTGTTGCTACTAGGGAGAAAACATCAATCCTTTGTTCATAGAACAATCGTATTGTTTACTTTACACACTTTCCTTAATGCAATTATCTGTTGCTTGCAACTTAATACTAGAGGGGATTCGGATGATAACCTGAAGGTGGATTATTAGTCATAGATGCTGTTGGATTATGGTCTATGTATAATGTTGTAATTCCCAATCCAATCAAATAGGAGTCAAGATGATTAGTATATGCATGTATGCTTTCTCGATGTTTGTCAATTGCCCCGCTGAAATTTGTTCACCCAACATATCATCTATCCTAAGGAGAGTCACCACTAGTGAACTATGGACCCCGGTCCTTTCTTTTACCATCAATCTACAAAGCTATTTACTGTTTTCGTTTACTTTCTGCAAGCAATTACTCTCTTCCACACAATATGTTTAGTCATTTGTTTTCAGTAAGACCGGTGAGATTGACAACCTCACTGAGTTGGGGGAAAAGTTATGTGATTGTGTTGTGCAGGATTCCACATTGGAAACAACACCTGGGAGGTGTTTCCTTGCTCCTACTGGTTTGATGACCTTGGTTTCATAACTGAGGGCAAACTTGTTGCTATACTCATCATACCTTCCTCTTGGGGTTCCCCAACGAGCTCAACATATTGAGTAAGCAAGACTTTTTCTGGCGTCGTTGCCGAGGAGTCAAGGACATCTTCACAAGGGGCGTCCCTCATAACCAATCTCTTTACTTTGTTTTATTTGTTTTTCTTAGTTTATTTCTGCTTTGTTTGCTTGTTTCTTTATCAAAAACACACAAAAAAAATAGTTGCACTAGTTTGCTTTCTTTATTAAAATCACAAAAAAATTATTAGTTCCTACCTTAAGTTGCCATTACGTCTAGCATTGCTCCAATCACTATGTCACCTGAGGAAATGATTTTTACTTTCAAGCAATGAATTGAAGAGAGTTTCAAAGAAGCTTGGTCTAGAATGTCTGATTTACATGAAAAAATTGAACCTAACTTGACTCAAAGTTTGTTTCTTAGCAGTTTTTACTTTGGAACTACTCTTTGCTATAGATATGCTTTGGATGCTGTAGTGGGAGGAGATTTCCTCCAATGCAATGAGGATGAAGCTTCCAAAGCCATAAATAAGTTGGTCTTAACATATAACTTGCCTAGCAAATCTGATTCTTCCTTTATAAACATATTTGCTAGATGGAATACTCTTGAGACCCACACTGTTAGTTTAAAAGAATGCTATAACATGCTTAGAGATCATCATGATTATGTTCCAATAAATTTTGAACCCTCAAAATGTCTTCCTACAGTAAAAGTTGCTATAATAATGAAACTTTTCGTGCTCATTGTGATATCATGTCTGAATTATGTCTTATGCCTAAATATATCTATGAATCTTTGAATCTTTGGGGTCTTTCTAAAGGGGGAGAAGCAATATCTCCAGCTAATAATGCCACAATATTACCCATAGGAATAGCTGAAGGAGTGTTTACAAAGATTCTAGGGAAAGTAGTGTCTACTGATTATCTTGTTATTGAATGTGTAGGAAAAAGACAAATCACACTTGGAAGATCCCTACTTAAACTCCTTGGAGCAACTATAGATGTGGAAAAGGGCCTCATGCACTTTGCTTCCCCACAAAACAATCATACGTTCCCCAAGTACAAGAATAAAAGTAAGAGAGGTAAGGGCAAGAAATTTGGTTTTAATGCTTCTTCATTTGAGAATACTTGATTCTTTTCTTGCTTCTTATGCCTATTTTAAAGGCGTTAAAGAAAAGTACTTATTGGGAGATACCCAAAAGTTTTAGTTGAGGCCTGGAAGTTATTACCTCTGTAATAACCTCTCCTTATCATTTTTGTGTGCTTTTTGTGCCAAGAGTAACCTCTAATGAGAGAGAAGTAATGCTTGGGAAAGTTGCTGTCCTGAAACAGATTTTTGTGCTTCGCTGTAAAAATTCGTGAAAAATCTCTATACGTTGATTTGAGCTGTGATTTTTTGTGCTTCTGCCCCAGGTTGTTATCCAACTTTCGTTAGTTCAATACTTTTCGATTTGAGCAATAGAAAGTCTTTGAAAAAAACCGTTTTTTACGTGCTGGTCTGTTTTGACAGATTTCTGCCATTATTTTTTACTTTACACACTTTGCTTAATGCAATTATCTGTTGCTTGCAACTTAATACTGGAGGGGGTTCGGATGATAACCTGAAGGTGGATTATTAGTCATAGATGTTGTTGGATTACGGTCTATGTATAATGTTGTAATTCCAAATCAAATTTCATAGGAGTCAAGATGATTAGTATATGCATGTATGCTTTCTCGATGTTTGTCAATTTTCCCGCTGTAATTTGTTCACCCAACATGTCATCTATCTTAAGGAGAATCACCACTAGTGATCAATGGACCCCGGTCCTTTCTTTTACCATTAATCTACAAAGCTATTTACTGTTTTCTGTTTACTTTCTGCAAGCAATTACTATCTTCCACACAATACGTTTAATCCTTTGTTTTCAGTAAGACCGGTGAGATTGACAACCTCACTAAGTTGGGGGCTAAGTTCTGTGATTGTGTTGCACAGGATCCCACATTGGAAACAACACCTAGGAGGTGTTTCCTTAGTCCTCGTGGTTCGATAACCTTGGTTTCATAACTGAGGGAAAACTTGTTGCTATACTTATTATACCTTCCTCTTGGGGTTCCCCAACGAGCTCAACATATTGAGTAAGCAAAAGGCAAGTTTGTTTTTCCCCAAATCACACATCCAACTTTGGACTTAATTGAGTCCTATATATCATTCCCTAACTTCCTACTTCAAAAATAAATATTATTGAAGAATTTAAGTAATTCTAATTGCCTAATTTATTAAATGGCAGAAATGGAATAATAAATATTTTAAATACTTTTACTCTTCAATAAATCTTGGGGAAATTATCCAATGTGTGGACTCAAAATTGGGACCATCTCAAACCAAAAACCTTAATTGTCCAATTCAAAAATATCAAATGGATTCAATAAAACCCATTCTGCACTTTTTGAATAAATGGTTGTAAGTGGACTTTAACTCCTTAGACAAATCTCACATAAATCCTAGGTACGTACCATGACCACTTAAGTGTTCCAGTACCATCTTCCCAGCATGTCCAATGCAAGTATCTAAACTTCCTTCGCAATCATTGTTGGTTCAAATTAAGTAGACTAAGCAAATCCCTAAGCTAAACCCCATCAAACCTCAACCCTTTGGGTCAGCCAAGCTTGCACAGCACAACACCCACTCCCCTAGTCGAGTTACACTATAGCAATGCACTGTAGTAGCCTCTACCTCCTTGTCCTTTGCTGTTGGAAAATAAGGAGACACATCTTGCCCATTAAATTGCAAGCTACTTCTACCCCACTCCCTCTCAGTCCCTCTGGTCATGGCCTAGACCCCACAACCTCCTCACCACCGCCATCTCGACCAACCCTCGAGCAGCATCCCTCCTCCATGCTCAAATGGACCTAGTCCATCAAACACCACCGCTCTTCGATTTATAAGCCCACAGGCCACCCCAAGAACTCCTTCCTGGCTTATTCGCCCCCTTTCCTCTCCACTTACCTCCCCCAAGCACCCTCTCCCTCTCCCCTGCTCTGTACAACCCGAGAGAAGGAAGAAGAAAAGTTTCGGCTTCCACACGAAATCGAGCAAGGCTCCTTCCCCTCTCTCTATCTCCCACTCCATGTCACTCTACTAGACTCCACTTGCCCTTTTGCATCTAACCCTGCCTCTTTCTCCCCCATGCAGCAGCTCTGGAAGCAACTCTAGCGAGCTCCCGAAGCTACCTCTCGGCCGACGTCGCATGAGCTCCATCTCGACGAATAAGTTGCCTGTGCCGCCCACCGTTCGGCTCCTTGTCATCGACCGCGTCGCCCCATCACTTCTCCAGTCACCACAAGCCCCCGGTGAGCCTCCTCGCGCCCCGCTCCCCTCTGCTAGGGTTTTGTACCCGCCACCGCATCGAGAGTTGGAAGACGACGCCGCACCGTCGATCTCCCCTCTAATCCGACGGTGTTCAAGCGCCCATAGCCCTTCGCCTCGTGGAGCCACTGACGGGCGGGCCCGTTGCCGTGTTTTGAACTCGCCCAAGGACGTAGTTGGGTCGGCCTGCCTTTGTGCCGCCTGGTTCCCTCGAGATCCGGTCCGCGACGCCACCTTTTCTTTTTCCCGTTTTCCTGTATTTCTAGATCTAATGATGGAAGTATGATTTAAATCGTTTGAAAAATGGAAATCAATGCAAAATGCCTAGATCTAAATTCATCTTTGTTCATGCATGTTTTGTGCAACATGCAGAGTTGGCCCTCCTCCAAAAATAATCTTTATTATTTACTGGAAATTTATCTACTAAAAGTATATATCTCAATCAATAAATCCCTTAGGGATATTCACATCTCAAAATGTAGTAAGACCAAGTCCCCTTGAAAGGAATTTGATTCACCTATTAATGAGTAATTATCGCATGCCATGTTAATCTACATTCTGCCTATAGCAAAAACAACAAATATAGCTCTAATCTACCTTGAGGAATTTCTCTGAAAATCAAACCAAATTTGTTATTGACCAAATTCCAACTCTCAGGGGTGAGTTATAGAAATACTTATCAAGTACCATGAGCCCATGAATTTTTTAGCCTCTGTTGAATTTTAATAAATTAAATACTTCTGTATATGGTTTTATCACTAGATAAATCATTTCAGAAGCTTAACTAGTCCAAAAATATTGATTCCAATTTATACTGATAGGTATTTGCAATAACCATCAATTTTCCTTTACCTCATATCATTTGGTCCTGTAGAATAAATCTGGTTAAAAAGACAAATATACTCCAGAACTGACTTTGGGAATTTCCCAATGGCATTCTGGTTAATATTTTGAAGTGATTCCAACTCTCACTGAACGAGCCCATAAAATCCTACTGAACCATCCAAGGAAACAATTTTTGGATCTATAGAACTTTTCTGATGAATTATTTCCTAAAACTAGGGTTGTTTTCACTAGAAAAATCATAACTAAACATAGAAAATTGATAAAATAATGAAACCACTTTTGTTGGCCTTACCATTTCAATACCTATATGTTGATATCAATCTTGTATATTCATATCATACAGAACCAAGCCTTATCCCAAGAACCTTTTTATCAAGTAGTATTTAGCAAATAAGTCATAACAGAAATTAAATAGGGCAATTTAAGTAATTCAATTTGCTACTATCCCAATCTATCAAAACCTACTGAAGTGGATAGGGTGTTTAATGTTTTTTTGCTGTACGTATGCATTGTGTTGATTGTGGTTTTGTTTGCTTGCATGTGCTATCTTGGACGACGATAGTTGTGATTATATCGGAGATCAGAAGATGTGGTTATTATCGGTTATTATGGTATTCTAAGAAGAAGTCCAACGAAATCTATTGCCAGTTTGCTATTATCACGCAACCCACCTTCTTGCTCATAAGACTTGTCCTATTGTTTTACTTATGCATGTTTTATCTACTGTTTATGAAACTGCATTGTTTTAATATTTGATGAACTATATCTAGTAGTGGCTTGGCTCCTCCCAACCATTACACATGTGTACTATTAAGTACAACCCCTTGATGATACCTACTTGAACCTAGTATGGTAGATGGTGTAAAACACCATACCCCTCTTTAGACCCGTGTTCGCCGAAGCAAAACTAGAGGATGGGAAGACCCCCGAAAAAGTTTTGAAAAAGGTTTATGGCAAAACCTTGGCGAGGTTTGACCTACCAAGAGAAGTTTGAGAAAAGAAAAAGGTTTTTCTATTACAAAATGCTGAAAGATGGAGGAAAAAGGTTTACAAAAACGCACCCGGTTCTTTGCAGTTTTGCTAGAACAATTAACTCATGCAACCACATTACTCTGGAATGGGACAGGATGGACTTGAAGGTTGCTACTCTGGTGTAGGAATTCTCATAGCTCCTGAAGGCGGACCATCTCCCTCTAATCCCGGGCTTCCTTTACAAAAATGGTCAAATGTTAGACAGTCACCTAGAGGAAGTAGGATCACCCATGCGAGTGACCGGGGGATACTATGAGCCTCTCATTGAAAGTGCCCACTCTGGAGGAGTCGGAATGCGCTCTGGTAGGTCTGTGGCCCCGACGTCCCGGTGTTGAGAGGAACAACTCATAGGGTAGGTCCTATACTAGAGTGGCATCTGGAGAGTCTTGATCGGTTACTCGACCCACGATCGGTATTGATCAGGGCAGGGTACTTGGTTCATATGGGTAAAGTGTACAACCTCTCTAGAGTATAAATCTATTCGAATAGCCGTGTCCATGGTCATGGACTGTTGGGAAGGTTGCTGTAGAGCGGTGCTGGTTTTGATTTCAAAAAGGACTTCGGAAAAGCAAAGGCTTTGGAAATGATTTGACCATGGGATGGTCGGAAAGGAAGGAAAGGAGTTTGGTCATGAGATGACCGGAAAGAAGAAACAAATGGGTGACCCAATCCTAGTGTTTTCCAAAATATTTCAAAAAGGTTTCCAAAAATGTTTTACAAAAGTTTTCAAGAAAGATTAGTAGATGTTATATCTACAAGAGAAACTATTTTAGAAAAGAACCTCTCTTGGAGCCCTCCTACTACCACATACATATTATATATCCTCTTGTTATTATTTTTCTCTTAAGGTTGTTTGCAAGTACATTCAATGTACTCACTAGCATTGTCCCTGGCTATTAACTTGGTCAGATATCGAGAAGAAGGTGACGTTGACGACTATGCAAGCTAGGAGTTTCTCCCAATTAGTTGCATGTAGGTTAGGGATGGATCGGGCACTACGCTTGATGAAGTTCTGCTGATGATTATTAATGTAGCCATAAAGGCATGTAAGGTATGACATGTATCCGCTTAAGTAATGGATGTTTACTTTGATACTTGTCGGTTATGTGCCATGACTAACTGATCATGGGATCGTGGCGTATGCATAACAGGGATTCTCGGAGGAATAATCCGGGGGGGGGGGGGGCACATATATAGGGACCAAGATGTTGTACCAACGATTCCCATGTTTTATTTATGAGTTTTCAAACTTCCTAGCTAAGTCTGCCCATTTGACCGAATGACTTTATGTCGATTTATCGAAATTAGGTCAAATTAGAAACTACAAGTAAATTGTAGGTTCCTTTGAAAGTTTTACGAAAAATCTTTTTGAGGTACCCATCGAGTGGTCACAATTAATATATCATAAAACACTGAGAGTTTTGACGATAGGTGCAACTTCTTGCTAAGATTTGCATCTTTACAATTTAATGAAATTAGGTCAAACTTGAGCTACAAGTAAGCACGATAGATTTCTCTTGAATTAAATGTATTTTCAGAGTTAGATCGGTGCATCTTGTTGTAGTAAACAATAACGTCAGTGTGACTTTCCAACTATCAGGAAAGAACATTCAATTTTACATTTCCCGACTGAAGATGAGCGAGGTTAGTTGTTCTTTTCCGTAAAGAGAAGTCCAAAGAATATTGGATGTGGATTCCACAAGCCAAGTTTACAGACATATATAGTGGATCGACAACATGTTGTACTTGCGATTCCCATGTTTTATGAGTTTTCAAGCTTCCTAGCTAACCCCGCCCATTTGAATGACTTTATATCGATATCTCGGAATTAGGTCAAATTTGAAACTACAAGTAAATTGTAGGTTTTGCTTTGATAGTTTTATGAAAGGGCTTTTGGAGGTACCCATCGAGGGGTCAAAATTAATATATCAGAAACCAGTGAGAGTTTCGATGATAGGTTCAACTTCTTGCTAAGACTTTGCATCTTGACAATTTAACAAAATTAGGTCAAACTTTTGCTAGCTACAAGTAAACGCCATAGATTTCTCTTGAATTAAATGTCTTTTCTTGTAGTAAACAGTGTCGTTGGTGTGAGTTTCCAACTATCAAGAAATAACATTCAATTCTACATTTTCCGAGTGAAGAATACGAGCGAGGTTGTTTTTTTTCCTAAAGAAAAGTCCGAACAATATTGGATCTGAATGCCACAAGCCAAGTTACATACATATATATTGGACCAACATGTTATACCAACGATTCCCATGTTTTATGATTTTTCAAACTTCCTAGCTAACTCTGCCCATTGGAATGACTCTATGTCGATTTATCAAAATTAGGTAAAATTTGAAACTACAAGTAGTAGTAAATTGCACCTGTCTTGCACGTGAGACTCAGATAATAGACATCTGGCATATCACCACTATATAAAATTATAACAGGTAAAGCAGAAAAAATATAATAGGTAAAATTTGAACTACTACAAGTAAACTGTGTAGGTTGCTTTGAAAGTTTTACGAAAAAGCCCTTGGAGGTACCCATCAGAGGGGGCGGGTTGGTCAATTAATATACTATCATAAACCACAGAGAGTTCTGACGACAGGTTCATCTTCTTGCTAAGATATTGCATTTTGACAGTTTAATGAAATTAGGTCAAACTTGAGCTACAACTAAGTGCAATAGATTGCTCTTGAATTTAATGAAATTAGGTCAAACTTGAACTACAAGTAATAAATTGTAGGTGCTTTGAAAGTTTTATGAAAAAAGCTTTTGGAGGTACCCATTGAGCGGTTAATTAATATATCAGAAACCACGAAGAGTTTTGACGAGTGGTTCGACTTGTAGCTAAGATTTTGCATCATGAAAATTTTGAATGCCTTTTGAAAATGATCACATGAAATAGGGAGAGAGGGGAAATGATTTTTCTATTCTCTATGGACAACCCAAAAGCTTGAGGTGCACCTTAGGCTTAAAGATACAAAATTTATTTTCTCCACAATGTATATGGTGAACCTTAGCAGATGCCACATGTGCTTTTGTACACATTGTTGATGCCCTTATTAGGGAAAAAGCAAATACTCACCTCTGTCCACGCGTAGTAGTATATTAGTAGTACACTAGTACTAGTACTCATTTCGTTGCTCAGACATATTCTCACCTCTGTCCACGCGTTGTACATGCTGATAGAATAAAACATAGGCAGGGTAAGAGGGCAGCAGCAAAGAGGAGTTAAAGGTGGTTCGATGTCAGAGGAAACTTATGATGGATTCCTGACATGAGGTACTCCTGCGGCCACTCTACTGGTAGTAAATTTCAGGACCTATGCACGCAAAACAAATTGTATCTTTTCTCTCTCCTTCACTGCCTCTCACCATCCATCCGCTGATCTCTCCCTCGTCCACAACGTGGTGCTGCGCACGTGTGCCTTGGTATGGCGGCTCTATGTCTCTGGAGTGTTCGGAAGCCGTGTTGGTATGGAGTAGGTACAAGGAGTACACAGGAAGGCAACCACTCTGGTTCTTGGCGGCAAAAAAATTCAAACTTTTCCGGTTTTCAAAATTTTCACTTTCTTCTCAAACATCGGGAGGGAAGGTTACCCAAAAGATCGGCCATTCGCAGTACTTCTTATCTTATATTTATCTTTTCTTATCTCTTACAATACCATACCATACCACTGTATAATGTACGGATAACTTCGAACATTGACTGTTGGATCAAGACCGGCAAATCCAAACATTGTTATCCGTTGGATCATCTTTTCCATTCTTAGCATCTACAAAGATTCTACTGATAGCCTTTAGCATGAAATGCTAGTTTGTGAAAACCTCAAAACACACACTTCTGAATACCACAAGACAAGATTTCAGACATAAATGTATGGAGATCGATGTAATTTTACCTTTTTTATGTCCTTGATGTAAAATGTACTCGCATTGTCCACGTAAAATTCGAACCTAAAAGCAAGTGGTAACATTTAAACGTATTTAAGATTATTAGTTGTCGATGAGTATGAACATTCTTGGATTTCAAGCCGAACGACCAAGGTCATGGCCATATCTACATCATACTTTAAGCTAATGATGATCCCATGTCCACGAATGTTCATGCCGCCAACTCTGGCCATATATTTTGAAAACAAACAAAGAGAAAGTAGTATGAAGAGTATGGCTTGATGAGCTTCTATCTCGAGAAGGAGCCAAACATGACTGTTGTCCCTTCTTAATTTTAAGGTACTTCGTGCTAAATGTGTGGACCTCGATGTAATTTTACCCCTTTTTAGGTCCTTGCTATAAAATGTATTTCCACTGTCCGTGTAAAATTCGAACACAAAAGAAAGTGGTAAAATTTAAACGTATTTAAGTTTATTAGTTGTCAATGAGTATGAACATTCTTGCATTTCAAGCCGAACGACCAGGGTCATGGACATATGTACATCATACTTTATGTTGATGATTCATGATCCCATATCGAAGAATTTGCATGACGCAAAATTTAGCCATATTTTGAAAACAAACAAAGAGGAAGTAGTACGAAGAGAATGGCTTGGTCAGATTCTTTCTCGAGAAGGAGCCGAACCCGACTATTTTACTTTGCTTAATTTTAAGGTGTGCTTCGTGCTAAATTTATGGTCCTCGATGTAATTTTCCCCTTTTAGGTCCTTGACGAAAACAAATGAAGAGGAAGTACTATGAAGAGTACGGCTCGATCAACTGCTCTCTCGAGAAGGAGCCGAACCAGAATGTTTTATTTTCTTAATTTTAGGGTACTTCATGCTAAATGTATGGACCTCGATGTAATTTCCCCCTTTTTAGGTCCTTGATGTAAAGTGTACTCCTACCACCCGTGTAAAATTCAAACCTACAAGTTAGTGGTAAAAGTTAAATGAATTTAAGGTTAGTTGTGAATTAGTATGAACAATCTTGGATTTCAAGCCGAACGGCCAAGGTCATGGCCATATCTACATCATACTTTACATCGATGATTCACGATCCCATATCTAAGAATTTCATGCCGCCAAATTAGGCCATATTTTAAAAACAAATGAAGAGGGAAGTAGTACGAAGAGTATGGCTCGACTAGCTGCTCTCTCGAGAAGGAGCCAAACCCGACTATTTTCCCTGGTTAATTTTAGGGTGCGTCGTGCTAATTAAATGTATTGCCCTTGATGTAATTTTACCTTTTTGTAGGTCCTTGCTGTAAAATGTACTCCCACCATCCGTGTAAAATTTGAAAATAAAAGTAAGTGGTAAAATTTAAATGTAATTAAGCTTATTGGTTGTAAATGAATATGAAAATTCTTGCATTTCAAGCCGAACGACCAGGGTCATACATATCTACATCGTACTTTATGGTGAAGATTCATGATGCCACAGCAAAGAATTTGCATGCCGCCAAATTTGGCCATATTTTGAAAACAAACAAAAAGGAAGTAGTATGAAGAGTATGGCTCGGTCAGCTTCTCTCTCTAGAAAGAGCAAAACATGACTATTTTCCCTACTTAATTTTAGGGTGCTTCGTGCTAAATGTATGGACCTCGATGTAATTTTACCTTTTTAGGTCCTTGATGTAAAATGTACTCCCACCATCTGCACATGTAAAATTCGAACCTAAAAGCAACTGTAAAAATTTAAACGTATTTAAGATTATTAGTTGTCCATAAGTATGAACATTCTTGGATTTCAAGAAGAACGACCAACATCATGGCCATATCTACATACTTTATGCTTATGATTTATGATCCCATATCCAAGAATTTGCAAGCCGCCAAATTTGGCCATATTTTGAAAACAAATGAAGAGGAAGTAGTATGAAGAGTAGGGATCTGCTCTCTCGGGAAGGAGTCGGACCCGAATATTTCCCTTGGTTAATTTTAGGGTGCTTCGTGCTAAATGTAAGGACATCTATGTAATTTTCTCCATTTTTAGGTCCTTGATGTAAATTGTACTCCCACCGTCCGTGATGTTCCCATATTTGGGAGTAAATGGGTGAATCATGTCATGGTAACAATGTTGCCACTCAGAGTTTCCAACCATTAGATAAATCTAGCACAAAAACATGACTATATACATTCTAATCTAGATAAATCTAAGAACATTATATGGATCATAGGGAGTAGTATATATGCATTCAAAACAAATTGTTATTTCTCTATCCGTTAGTGCGACATCACCATCCCCACACACAAAACAAATTTGAGGACATTTCGAACTTCTTTCTTTGGCACGGTGTGATTTGCTATCCCTATCTACCTACTGAGAAAAAACGGTAGCGCCTCAAACTAGGGGCCAGCGTTGCAGGATGGAGCATTTAAGAAATATATGTAATTTTATGTTATTATTCTTTTTTTGCATAAGCGTCTATGTTAACGTCCCGCGTTAGTTTTGCCCTAATATACCGGGTCGGAGTAGTCGATCCGACAACCGGAGGAGAACCGCCTCGCGCCCCTCATCGTCTTCCTCTGCCGCTCCGGCCGCTTGTGCACCATCATAGCCCCTCTCCACCGTTGCAGAAAGGTAGAAACCGCTAACCCGTCCCAACTAATCTTCTGCAGTACTATTCCCGGGAACGACATCTGGAGCGATGAAGCGTAAGATATCTGAGCACTACAGTTAGGCAATCGGATTTGGAAACATCCTCTATGGACCGGTGAGTGATGTCTACGCACTTCTATTCTTGTAGACAGTTGTTGGGCTTCCAAGTGTAGAGGTTTGTAGAACAGCAGCAAGTTTTCCTTAAGTGGATCACCCAAGGTTTATCAAACTCCTTAATATCGAACAACAGCAAAGATCGCTAAGCATAAAGCCAAAACAATATCAAGCATGGCATGACAAAGCATAGGCCATAGTCAAAAACAAGCTCCTTTTACCACTTAAGCATGAACTTTCCTACTCTTTTCCAATCCAAATCAACCTATTTGAAAGAACTCGCAAAGATAATAATAAATAAAGATCAGTGAGCTTGTCTCACAAATCCAAAAATAAGAACTAAAAAGTTCTAAGCTGTAAGCACAAGAAAACTAAGGCTAAACACAGTGCTAGCAAAAGAGAACACTCACAAAACAATAAGAATGAAAACTAGAGTGTTCTAGGCAATGAATAACGGGGTGTGTCTCTCTCCAAAAGAAGTGTATTGGGATCCAACCAACTTATTCAAGCAAACTAAGCAAACAAAAACCAAAAAACAAAAACGAAGACGCTCTAAGTGAAGGAAATATGCCCTGAGAGGCAATAATAAAGTTGTTATTATGTATTCCTTGTATATGATAGATGTTTATTTTGCATGGTATAATTGTATTGATCAGAAACGTTAATACATGTGTGTTCCATAAACAAAAGGGTTCCTAGTTATGCCTCTCTTATAGACTAGCTTGTGGATTAACAAGATGATCAAGGTTTCCTGATCATGGACATTGGATGTTGTTAATAACAAGGTCACAGCATTTGTGAAATGATGTGATGAACATTCATCCGAGGAATAGCATTACGATCAAGTCATTATGTTTACATTGCTATAACATCATACAAAGTAATCTTTATCCTTAGACCATGAGATCATGTTAATTGCTAACACCGGAAGAGTATCTTTATAACATCAAACGTCACACCGTGACAGGGTGACTATAAAGATGGGTTCAGTGCTACGAAGGTGTTATGTTGAGGCTCATGGATCAAGAGTGAAATTTTTCAATCCCGATGACGGATAGATATACTCTAGGCCCTCTCGGTGATATCACATTAAGATAGCTTGCAAGCAAGTGATGTGATCACTAGAATGTTATATCACCGGAACGAGAAAAGAGTGCATGTCGGTAACGAGATCAAACTAGGTAATTGGATACCGATGATCGAATCTCGGACATGTATTATATCATGAGGCAAAGGGATTAAGTTACTATCGTTAAAGGTTCTCACGATCACAGAAGTCATCGTTGAATGTGTAAGAGTCTCAATCATGTTTGCATTATTCGCGAACCGTAGGGTGACACACTTAAGAGTTACCGGACACCATTTTGGAGCACATATGTTTCAGACGAAAGGATTGCAAAGTGCGGGAATTGTTTCGATAGAAACCGGAATTGTTTCAGGTGAAATTGCAGAAAGTCGTTCTGCATGTGATATTGAAATGTTGCAAGGGGTTTTATGTGAATGTTTGTTAATTAAAGTAATTAACAAATTTCTGAATAAATTTAATAAAAGAGTTGTATTAAATGAGAGAGCATGAAACTTAGAGAATTTTAATGCATTTAAAGTGGAGACTTTAAAAGGGAATGTGAAGAGGCATTTTAATGTGGAGGGAGTTACCACCACATGAATGGAGGAGGTGAAGGGTCACCTCCATGAGGCGCCGGCCATGGAGTGGGTGCCCCCTCCTCCTATAAAAGGCCCCGCTCTTCCTCCTTCTTCCTCACACCTCCTCATGAAGGATCTCTCTCACCCTCTAGAATTATTTCCCCATGGTCTCGGATTAGCGAGATACATGTTCCTGGTGGCATTGCATCTGTAAGGAGTTGCTGCTTCCGGTGCTTCGCTGGAGCCAGGAGATGGATCTTGTCCGGTGGCTTGAACGTGTGTGCGAGGACGGATGCGCTGCTGATTTGTGGCGCTCGGACTTCCACACGATCTTGAGATCGGCAAGTGTACGACTACATCAACCATGAGTTCCTACTCGTTAACAAAACTCGTTGTCTTCGAGGGTAAGTTCTCCATGGATGTATGTCCACCCGTTGCTCTGTCTCTAGTAGATATATCTTGGCGTATAGTTCTCATCGTAGGATTTTTTTTTGTTTTCTATGTTGTGGACCCAACAGTGGTATCAGAGCCTGATCTATGCGTAGGTGCTTTGCACGGGTAGTACACATATGTTTATATGTGGGCGATGATGATCATGTTATTGCATATTCTATGTATTTTGGATATTGGTGGCATAGTTGGATGAAGCGGCCCGGACCAACCTTACATGTCATCGTACATGAGACCGGTTCCATGACTGACATGCAACTAGTTTTGCATAAGTGGCTGGCGGGTGTCTGTCTCTCCTACTATAGTTAATATCTGATTTACAACGAGTTGCTAATAACTTGGTTATCCTCGTTGTGGTTCATGTTCGTAGGTAAGACTGGTTCTATCTCCGAAAGCCCTAAGCCACGTAAAACTTGCAATTGATAAATTAGAGGCGTCTAGTTTAGATCGTTGCTGGGCTAGTGTCTTGATATGGTATTGTTATAAGTAGATGTATGATAGATACTCTTACAACACACTCAATGTGTAAGTTCCATAGATCTTGGCCTTACACACAAAGGAATGATAGAGATCATACCACGATGCAAATGATAGAGATCAAATGCATGGACCATATCATCTCACTTTACACATTAGATGTTAGCATCTTATACTGCTAGTTTGGCGCTTTTTGGTAGCATTATAAGATGATCCCTCAATTAGATATCAAGATAAAATGTGTTCTTCCTTCAGTATGCACCGTTCTAGGGATCGTGTTTCGAGACATCACGTGGTGATCGGGTGTACTCGACTCCGCGCTTTCATACAATGGGTGTAAGACAGTTTTACACACGCGGAATACTACGGTTCTTACTTGACGAGCCTGGCATGTACAGACATGGCCTCGGAACATGTACCGAAAGGTTAAGCATGACTCATATAGTTGATATGAGGCCCATATTGATGCTCGCCTTTGAGGCTACACCGACTCACGTGATGATTGGACTTGGTGTAGTGGGTTTGGTTCATGTAATCACCAAAAAGACACGAGGGATGTCGTTTTTGAGTGGGAGTTCATTAGTAATTTGGATTAGTTGAACTCAATCTATCATAAACTTAGTCTAAATAAACTTTACAAATTCTGTTGTAGATGGCACCACCTGCTTTTAATTTCAATATGTTCATGGAGAAAGAGAAACTTGCTATGAATGGTAGCAACTTCACCAACTGGGCTATGAATTTGAGGATTCTCCTCACTTGTGCACAAAAGTAATATGTGCTAGAGCGACGCTAGGCCCCCCACCAGCTCCTGATGCCCCTGACGAGGAAAAGAATGTCTATATAACTCGTCAGGAGGACAACAACTTAGTTCATTGCGGCATACTGTATGGGCTAGAGACAGAACTTTGAAAGCGTTTCGAAAATGGCAATGCCTTTGATACCATGGGAGAATTGAAAATGATTTTCGATACCCATGCTGCCTTAGAGAGTTATAATGCTTCTGAAAAGTTCTTTAGCTGCATGATGGAAGAGAACAACTCCGTTAGTGAGCACGTACTCAAAATGTCTGGGTACACCAATAATCTTGTGTCCTTGGGAATAACGATTCCCATTGACTTAGGCATACATCATGTTCTCCAATCTCTGCCACCTAGCTACAAGAGCTTCGTGATGAACTATAATATGCAGGGCATGAAGAAGTCTCTTCCCGACCTTCTGTCAATGCTTAAGACTGCAGAAGTGGAGATTAGGAAAGAACATCAAGTGTTGATGATCAATAAGACCACCGGTTTCAAGAAGGACAAGAAAGGCAAGAAAAAGGGAAAGAAGGGTGGAAAATCTATTTCTGCACCTAAAAAGAAACCCCGAGCTGGCCCTAAGTCTTATACTGAGTGCTACTATTGCAAGAGGACTGGCCATTGGAAGCGCAACGGCCCCAAGTATTTGGCAAACAAGAAGGCCGGCAAGGTAAACAAAGATATATGTGATATACATGTTATTGATGTGTACTTGACTAGTACTCACAGTAGCACCTGGGTATTTGATACAGGATCGGTTGCTAATATATGTAACTCGATTCAGGGGCTGTGGAACAAGCGACAGCTAGCAAGGGATGAGGTCACGATGTGGGTCGGCAATGGATCAAGAGTTGATGTGATCACCGTCAGAACGCTGTCTCTCCATATGCCATCGAGATTAGTGATAAATCTAAATAATTGTTAGTTTGTGCCTGCACTGAGCATGAAAATTGTATCCGGATCGTCTTTGATGCGAAGTGGTTATTCCTTTAAATCTGAAAACAATGGTTGTTCGATTTATATGGATAGTATCTTTTATGGTCATGCACATGTGTTGAATGGTTTATTTCTATTGGATCTCGATAGTAGTATTATGCATATTCATTGTCTTGATGCTAAAAGGATTAAACTTGATGATGATATATCTACATATATGTGGCACTGCCGTCTAGGTCATATTGGCATTAAATGCATGAAGAAACTCCATTCTGATGGACTTTTGGAATCACTTGATTTTGAATCATTTGATACATGTGAGCCATGCATTATGGGCAAGATGACTAGAACGTCATTTTCCGGTTCAATGGAACGGGCGACAGATTTGTTGGAAATCATACATACTGATGTGTGTGGACCAATGAGTGTGTCAGAGCGAGGTGGATATCGTTATTTTGTTACTTTCACGGATGATTTGAGTAGATACGGGTATATATATTTGATGAAACATAAATCTGAAACCTTTGAAAAGTTCAAGGAATTTCAGAATGAAGTGGAAAATCATCATAACAGAAAGATCAAATTTCTGCGGTCCGACCGTGGAGGAGAGTATCTTAGTTACGAGTTTAGCACACATATGAAAAATTGTGGAATAGTTTCACAACTCACGCCTGCCAGAACACCACAACGTAATGGTTTGTCGGAACGTCGTAATCGTACTTTATTGGATATGGTTCGATCTATGATGTCTCTGACTGACTTGCCACTGTCATTTTGGGGTTATGCACTGGAAACCGCTGCATTCACTTTAAATCGGGCACCATCTAAATCTGTTCAAACGACACCGTATGAATTATGGTTTGGAGACAAATCTAAGCTGTCATTTCTTAAAGTTTGGGGATGCGATGTTTATGTGAAGAAACTTCAGCCAGATAAACTCGAACCCAAAGCGGGAAAATGCGTCTTCATAGGATACCCTAAGGAAACGATTGGGTATACCTTCTATCACAGATTCGAGGGCAAGGTTTTTGTTTCCAAGAATGGATCCTTTCTTGAGAAGGAGTTTCTCGTGAAAGGTGTGAGTAGTCGGAAGGTAGAACTCGAAGAGGTTATTGAACCTTCTCTTCATGAAATGGCGAGTAGCACAACACCGGAAATTGTTTCGGAGTTGACTTCACCTAATGAAGAGAGAGCTAATGATATTGATCATGAAACTCCGAAAGAGGACACTACCAAACCTCACAGGTCAAGCAGGACACGTGCAGCTCCTAAACTGTACGGCAATCCTGTTATGAATTTCATGATTGATGAAATAGATGACCCTGCGACGTATGAAGAAGCAATGATGAGCCCGGATTCCAACAAATGGCTAGAATCCATGAAATCCGAGATGGAATCCATGTACGAAAACCAGGTTTGGACCTTGGTGGACTTACCTCACGATCGAAAGGCCGTTGAGAATAAATGGATTTTCAAAAGAAAAACTGATGTTGATGGTAATGTGACCATCTATAAGGCTCAAATTGTCGCAAAGGGGTTTCGACAAATTCAAGGAGTTCACTATGATGAGACATTCTCTCCCGTAGCGATGCTTAAGTCGGTTAGGATTATGTCAATTGCTGCATATTTCGATTATGAAATATGGCAGATGGATGTCAATACTGCGTTCCTCAATGGTAATATTGAAGAAGAGTTGTATATGATACAACCTAAGGGTTTTGTCAATCCTAAGGATGCTAATAAGGTATGCAAACTTCAGCGATCCATCTGTGGACTAAAGCAAGCATCTTGGAGTTGGAATCTCTGCTTTGATGAGGTGATCAAAGAGTTTGGATTTGTCCAAACTTATGGAGAGGCTTGTATTTACAAGAAAGTAAGTGGGAGAAATGTGGCATTTCTGATATTATATGTGGATGACATATTATTGATTGGAAATGATATAGATCTTTTAAATAGTGTTAAAAGTTACCTAAACAGTAAATTTTCGATGAAAGTCCTTAGTGAAGCTTCATATATATTAGGCATTAAAATCTACAGAGATCAATCAAGATGCCTAATTGGGCTAGCACAGAGTACATACCTTGATAAGATATTAAATAAGTTTAATATGGACGGAAGTAAGAAGGGGTTCTTACCTATGTTGCAAGGCAAGACATTGAGTAAGACTCAAAGTCCGGCTACGGCGGAAGGAAGAGAGATAATGGATAGGATCCCCTATGCCTCAGCCATAGGCTCTATAATGTATGTCATGCTATGTACAAGACCGGATGTGGCACATGCTATTAGTTTGACTAGTAGGTACCAATCTGATCCAGGTTCGGAACACTGGATAGCGGTCAAGAATATCCTTAAGTAATTGAGACGAACTAGGGATATGTTTCTTGTATACGGAAGAGAAGAAGAGCTAGTCGCTAAGTGTTATGTAGATGCTAGCTTTGACACCAATCCGGATGACTCTAAGTCTCAATACGGATACATATTTCTCTTGAACGGAGCAGCAGTTAGTTGGAGGAGTTCCAAACAACCTATGGGGGCTGGATCAACGACGGAGGCGGAATAAGTTGCTGCTTCAGAAGCGGCGCAGGAAAGCGGTTTGGATGAAGGAGTTCATAACGGAACTAGGTGTGGTTCCTAGTGCATTGGACCCAATGGTAATCTATTGTGACAACAATGGAGCCATAGCCAACGCCAAGGAACCAAGGTCTCACAAGAATTCCAAGCATATTAAGCACCGGTTTCACTCCATCCGCGAGCATGTCAAGGATGGAGATATAAGGATTTGTAAAGTGCACAAGGACCTAAATGTAGGAGATCTGTTGACTAAAGTTCTCCCTAGGGAAAACATGATCAACACCAGAACTCCATGGGTGTTAGATTTATCACTATGTAAACTAGATTATTGTCTCTAGTGCAAGTGGGAGACTGAAGGAAATATGCCCTGAGAGGCAATAATAAAGTTGTTATTATGTATTCCTTGTATATGATAGATGTTTTATTTTGCATGCAATTGTATTGATCGGAAATGTCAATACATGTGTGTTTAATAAACAAAAATGGTTCCTAGTTATGCCTCTCTTATAGACTAGCCTGTTGATTAACAAGATGATCAAGGTTTCTTGATCATGGACATTGGATGTTGTTAATAACAAGGTCACAGCATTTGTGAAATGATGTGATGAACATTCATCCGAAGTATAGCATTACGATCAAGTCATTATGTTTACATTGCTATAACATCATACAAAGTAATCTTTATCCTTAGACCATGAGATCATGTTAGTTGCTAACACCGGAAGAGTATCTTGATAACATCAAACGTCACACCGTAACAGGGTGACTATAAACATGGGTTCAGTGCTACGAAGGTGTTATGTTGAGGCTCATGGATCAAGAGTGGAATTTGTCAATCCCGATGACGGATAGATATACTCTGGGCCCTCTCAGTGATATCACATTAAGATAGCTTGCAAGCAAGTGATGTGATCACTAGAATGTTATATCACGGGAACGAGAAAAGAGTGCATGTCGGTAATGTGATCAAACTAGGTATTTAGATACCGATGATCGAATCTCGGACATGTATTATATCATGAGACAAAGGGATTAAGTTACTATCGTTAAAGGTTCTCACGATCACAGAAGTCATCGTTGAATGTGTAGGAGTCAGTATGGATCTCCAGGTCCCGCTTCTGATTATTGATCTGAGAGGAGTCTCAATCATGTCTGCATTATTCGTGAACCATAGGGTGACACACTTAAGAGTTACCGGACACCATTTTGGAGCACATATGTTTCAGACGAAAGGATTGCAAAGCGCAGGAATTGTTTTTATAGAAACCGGAATTGTTTCGGGTGAAATTGCAGAAAGTGGTTATGCATGTGATATTGAAATGTTGCAAGGGTTTTATGTGAATGTTTGTTAATTAAAGTAATTAACAAAATTCTGAATAAATTTAATAAAAGGGTTTTATTAAATGAGAGAGCATTAAACTTAGAGAATTTTAATAAATTGAAAGTGGAGACTTTAAAAGGGATTGTGAAGAGGCATTTTAATGTGGAGGGAGTTACCACCACATGAATGGAGGAGGTGAGGGGTCACCTCCATGAGGCACCATCCATGGAGGGGGTACCCCCCTCCTCCTATAAAAGGCCCCCCTCTTCCTCCCTCTTCCTCACACCTCCTCGTGAAGGATCTATCTCCCCCTCTAGAATTATTTCCCCATGATCTCGGATTAGCGAGATACATGTTCCCGGTGGCCTTGCATCTAGAAGGAGTTGCTGCTTCCACTGATTCGCTGGAGCGAGGAGGTGGAGGTTATCCGGTGGCTTGAACGTGTGTGCGAGGACGGATGCGCTGCTGATTTGTGGCGCTCGGACTTCCACACGATCTTGAGATCAGCAAGTGTACGACTACATCAACCACGAGTTCCTACTCGTTAACAAAACTCGTTGTCTTCGAGGGTAAGTTATCCATGGATGTATGTCCACCCGTTGCTCTATATCTAGTAGATAGATATTGGTGTATAGTTCTCATCGTAAGAAATTTTTTGTTTTCTATGCTGCAGACCCAACACCAAGAACAACACAACTGTGCATGAAACAATAAAAATGAAGTGTTTGGAAGAAACCTGAGATTTTTATTGATGAAGAAGGGGATGCCTTGGGCATCCCCAAGCTTTGACGCTTGTACCTCTTAAATATTTCTTGGGGAAACACGCATGGCATCCCCAAACTTGAGCTTTAGTCCATTCTTTATCTCATTACATCATTCTCTCCATACACTTGGAAAAAAATCTTCATACAAAACTTCACACAATCTTTATTAGCAACATTAGTGCACTCAAGATAATAAGTCTTTGGGTTCAGTTTCAACACCAATAAAACTTCCATTAAAACACAAGCTACTGTAGCACTTCCCTCAAAAAGCTCAATTCCCGAAAGAGAACCCAAAAAGGAACCAATAAGAAGCAAATGCAAATAATGGCAGAAATCTGTCAAAACAAACCAGCAGGTAAAAAGAATTTTTGTAGAACACCTTATGTAGCCCAAATAGAAAAGTTTTGAACTAACAAAAGTTATATAACAACCTGGGGCAGAAGCACAAAAATTCACGCCTCAAACTGACGTACAGAGATTTTACAAGAATTTTTACAGCGAAGCACAAAAATCTGTTTCGGGACAACGACTTTCTCAAGCATTACTTGTCTCTCATTAGAGGTTACTCTTGGCACAAAAAGCAAATAAAAAGGATAAGGAGCGGTTATTACAGAGGTTATTACAGAGGTAATAACTTCTAAGACTCATCTAAAACTTTTGGGTTATGTCCCAATAAGTACTTTTCTTTAACGCCTTTAAGTTGGACATGATAGTTTGAGAAGATTCTCACATAAGAAATATGAATTGAAGTATAAGAGAACATCAAAAAGCAAATTCAAAGCACATTTAAGCCTAACCCACTTCCTATGCATAGGAATCTTGTAAAGAAAGAAATCATGAAAGCACAAAGCAACAAGCATAGGAAAGCAAAACAAGTGCAACTTCAAGACTTTCAACATAAAGAGGGGAAACTAAATATTGTTGAGATACATAAAACCATGATTCCCTTTCTGATAATAACTTTCAGTAGCATCAAATAAAATTAACAATAAAGCTATCACATGAAACATTCTTATCATGAGACACATGCATAAAAGAATTAATACTCCCCACATAAACATAGTCATTCTTATTAATTATAGTGGGAGCAATTTCAACAAAATAGCTATCATTGTTGGGGATATACTTTCCGGGTATCCTCACAGTTCCTCACTGACCAGGGTGGCCCACTTCAGGTTAGAGGTTTGCTTCACGGGCGGCCCAGTCAGGGAGAAAAGACGGAGTCCAATCCGGCTACGGGAAGGCCCAGAAGACTTACCGACTTAGGCCCATAGTGTTACTTGTAGTTCAAGATGTACTCTGTAACCGACTCTTAGTCGTAGCCGGATAGATCTCTCCTATAAACCCTAGGCCGGATATCTATATAAGCCGTCCTAGGGAGAGCCTTTAGGGCACCTACCCTCATAGTCTACAATCTCAACTCACACAGGCGAACCCTTGTAACCCATATTCCGGCTTTGCCGTATTACTGGATTCCTAGCAGGAGTAGGATCCGTCCAAAGCCAGCGGATTCGAACCTGGGTAAACTTGTGTGCTCACCTTCCCGGAATACCGTACGTCTCACACCCCTCTCTTCCGCACGTCTCGAGGACCCCCTCATGGCGTACTTGTCATCAATCCGATGACAGTTAGCGCCCACCGTGGGGAAAGTGAGCTTCGGATCTGCGTTCTGAGTGGAATCTGCAAGAATCAGAATCGGCGAGACTATCACCGTCAGTCGCATCCTTTATGCCAGCGACGTCCCTCTCATTGTTCTCGACGAGACCTAGATTCCGGCTAGGGAGGTTGTGTCTGCCTACACCATCATGTCTTTTGGCGAGATCTATGTTTACATTGGTTTTGCTGAACCTGTCCCACCCACCCCAGCGGTGATGATAGAGACAGAAGAATCTTCTGGGTCCCCTTTGTCCATGGAGGTGGCAGAGTTCCGGATCTCAGAAAACCCTAATCCCACCCAGCCCACGCCAGTTGCGGAGATAGTGGAGAAATCCGAGCCTGAAGAAAACCTAGCGATCCAAGTCAAATCTGGAGTGGATCTCCTTGGAGAGGCTGAATCCCAGATCGACCCACCTGCGGAGGTCGACACCCAGGAGGAGCATATCAATGACACTGATTCCGGCTCTAATGACACCGGGACAGATAGGCCTATCCTAAGGTACACACTGCGACGTATGATAATGCAAGACGCAAGCGCAGATGCAATTCTCGAGACCATCAAAAGTTTCGACGAAGCTGATCGCTTGAGCCACAGGTACCTCAGGAAGCATGCATCGCACTTCGTCCGATATGTAGGATCCGGATCCGGCTCTGCCGATGTTGGAGACGACACCGACTATGTGATGGAGACAATTGGAACAAACGCCGACGTACCCGCATCCTCAGATGAATTGATGACGTCAGTGGATTTCCGAAAGTTCTCCACGGAATATGAAGAGGAGTATAACTCCAAAGCTGCAGAGGAAGGAGAAGCCATGGATGAAGGATCCGGGGAACACTCTCCCAAAGCGCAGGATGACATGGAAATCAGAGATAATCCCGAAGTCCAGATGTCCGAAAGTACCGATCAGAGCTTGACTCCAGGAAATGGACCCAAAGCCGTCTTTGCTATCGGCACTGCCAAGAAGGCAAAGAAGAAGAACAAGAAAAACAAGACCCCGGCAAAAGACCCTCTAGCAGAAGAGGTGATTGCCGATGAATACAAGGAAGACTCGGATGGAGCACTTATCCCAAAAGAGCCCAAAAAAGATGAATCGGTGGATGGACACGTGATCACTGAAGGTGCGCGTAAACTCATCGATGCTGCATTAACCACACCTATTCCTATAGATGCAGAACTTACTGCTGAAGAACTAGACGAGAGGGCGCAGGCCCTAGAAGCGCATCGTCAAGTACTCCTCGATGAAGCCAAAAACATTGAGGAGGAAAAGAAACGCATAGCATCTGCGGGAAGTACAACTCCAGGAAATACCAGAAGACCAGGGAGCATCATACCAATGACAAACAATTCCCGCAGATTCACGCCGTCCTTTTCGGACAAGAGATGGGGAAGCCTCAGAAAGATAGCAGAGGGGATTGGGTGTATCCAACCCCTGTACAGAATACCGTGGCGGCCCGAGAAATTCTATCGGCTAATCCAGGTCCGGAGGAGATCCGATTGGGAATCAAACTACTCAACAAGGGACTGCAGCAGCAAAAGGTCGCCATGCCCGGAAGTCAAAAACTGGTCTCTGATTCCGACCAATGTCGCACATATCCGGCATGGGCTGACGTAAGACCCCAGCGCGTTCCGGAGCAGCATCATCGCCCCGAATGCCGGGAAGACAATTATTCGAGAACCGGATCTTCGGGACAGCACCACAAAGTTGCCCGTGGCTGGTGTAACATTAATCCAGTTGCAGAGAAAGAGGCAATTGCTGCACTGAATCTGAGGAACCAGCCCCGGCGAGAGTCGAAAGACCGCAGGGATGATGATAAAGAGAAACATCGGGAGGAGGATCGACAAAGGATGCCACCTCCTAGACATGAAAGCCGTCCGGATGACGGACGAAGGAACAATGGACACCATGCTGGGACAAGCCAGCAGGGGGCTCGTCATGATGAAGACCCTCCTCGGAACCGGAATAATGACGCTCCGGATGGAGGCCGGCGATCAGCCGGAAAAAACCCAGCTGCTCCACCCTCTCCGCCAAGTAGCCACCACAATGGCCCCCAGGGAGGTAATGGAGGGCATCATGGTGGAGGAGGTGGCAGCAGAAGCCGAAGTCCGCTCCAAGGCACTGCAGCCACAGCCGACATTCGGGACGATCTCTATCCCCGAACGACGGAAGGCACGGGATCAACTCCAATATAGAGGCGCGGCGCTATGAAAATGATGATATCTACGTGGGCCCAAAGTGCTTCGGACCACGCATCAGAGCTACAAGATTCCCGGAAGGATTTGCTATCTCAAGACATATCCAAGCCTATGACAGCATTGCTCGGCCAGATACCTGGCTACAGGATTTCTTCCAAGCTTGCTGCATCGCCAAAGGTGGAAACAGCCTGGTCGCAACCCGATATCTCCCACTCATGTTGAGGAAGACGACACGATCATGGCTTAATGAACTTCCGGAGAACACCATCCACAATTAGTATGACATGAAAAGTGTGTTCTTTCAGAATTTCGAAGGCACATATTGGAGGCCCTGTACGGTCGAAGACCTACAGCGTTGCACCCAGAAGGCCAGAGAAACTTGCCAGGATTAGCTCGAACGATGGATCGACACCAAGAACTCCTGTGAGGGAGTAAATGATCAAACTACGATTGAAGCTTTCATTGCAGGTCTCCCAATTAGTCTACTGCGTCATCGCTTGAAGTGCGACAAGGTCACTAACTTGGGAGAGATGATACAAACAGCGAGCAAGTATGCAGATGTTGACGACGACGCAGAGGGACTACTCAACGCCCTAGTTGTGCCACAGTCGGCAAAACAACCAAAGCAACAAGCTCAGAAGCGCAAAAATACCTGGGAAGAGAAACCCAACACGGAAACGGCAGTTGTTACTGCTACTTTCAGGAGTGGAGGACGAGGAGGCCGCAGCGGAGGCCGCGGACGTGGTCGTGGGACTTCGAGAGTTCAAGGTAGAAGAGACCAACAACTAAGCAAAACCTACACTTGGGCCAGCATTGCTAATAACCCATGTGTACATCATTTAGATGCCAATGGGGGCTCGTCCCATACCAACGCTGAGTGTCGTTTCAATGACGACATCAAAAGAGATGATACCGCTGGCTACAGAGCTAAGCAGAAGAAGGGAAAGAAGAATCCCGAAAAAGATAAAGAGACCAAGGAAGATTCCGACATGGAGGAAGCCGATGCTTCAAACCCCAACCGGAAGGAAAGAAAAAATTTCCGACCAAGAAAGACACTTACGTCACCTTCCTCAGATCTCAACCATCAAAGGTCAAGAAAGCAGTTCTACATGAGCTCAGCGCAATAGTTCCGGTTGTCCCCCAATATCTGGACTGGTCGGAAGTGGCAATCATGTTTGACCGCGCTGATCATCCGTCTAAGCTACATAGGCGAGGAAAATACACCTTAATCGTCAATCCACTTATTGACGATTATGGTTTCTCCAAGACCCTCATGGACGGTGGCAGCAGTATCAATATTCTCTATGTCGAAACGCTACGCCGAATGAAGATCTCGGAGACCCAGCTGAACCATAGCTCCGTGATTTAACGGAGTTGTCCCAGGAAGACAAGCTAATTCCCTAGGAGAAATCACTTTGGATGTTACCTTTGGAACTCCAAAGAACTATCGGACGGAGGCACTTTCCTTTGAAGTGGTCTCGTTCAAGAGCACATACCACGCTATATTCGGACGTCTGGCTTACTGGGCTTTTATGGCTCGTCCGTGTTACATTTACAATATGATGAAAATTCCAGGTCCCAACAGCATAATCACCAGCAGGGGAGACCCGAAGAAAGCACGAGAGTGCGAGAATGGAAATGCCGCCTTTGCTGAAGCTGTGCTGCACGCCCAGGAGTATCAGGAGATCAAGAAGAGCATAAATCCGTCCGAGATGCCAGCAACGAAGAAGGAGGTGACAAAGCCAAACCCGGAGTTCAAGGCATCAGAAGAGATGAAGAAGACACCGTTGAAGGATGATGACCCCTCCAAGGTGACCCAGATAGGCGTAGGCCTAGATAGCGCATAGGAAAGCGCACTCGTCAAGTTCCTTAAAGCAAATCAAGACATCTTTGCATGGCAGCCATCTGACATGACCAGAGTACCTAGGGAACTTGCCAAGCACTCTTTAAATGTAAACTCGAACGCTAAACCCATCAAACAGTCCTTACGACATTTTGGCGATGAAAAGCGTAAGGCAATAGCTAAGGAACTAGCGCGGCTCGAGTTAGCCGGATTCATAGAAGAGGTCATCCACACTGAGTGGTCGGCCAATCATGTAATGGTCCCCAAAAAGGACACCACTGATTTAAGGATGTGTGTTGATTATACTGCCTTGAACAAGGCTTGTCCAAAAGATCCGTTCGCTCTGCCTAGGATTGATCAAGTTATCCATTCTATGGCAGGCTCAGAACACCTCTGTTTTCTCGACGCATATTCTGGTTATCAGCAAATCCGGATGAAGGAATCTGACAAAGTCAAAACTTCATTCATAACCCCCTTCAGAACCTTCTGTTTTGTTACTTTGCCCTTTGGGCTGAAGAACGCAGGAGCTACCTACCAGCGCACGATGCAGCGTTGCCTCCACGACAAACTCGGACGCAATGTACATGCATACGTGGATGATATTGCGGTGATGTCCAAAAAGAAGGAAACGGTGATTTCCGACTTGGAGGAAACATTTGCCAATCTACGAAAATACAACATCATGCTTAATCCAAAGAAATGCTTCTTTGGAATACCAGCCAGAAAATTGTTAGGTTTCATCGAGTCTCAAAGAGGCATAGAGGTGAACCAGGACAAAATCAAGGCTATACTCAATATTTCCAGGCCAACTCGCCTGAAGGACGTACAAAGACTAACTGGTTGCATCGCTGTAGTCAGTCGGTTTGTAAGCCGGCTTGGTCAAAGAGCCGCACCATTATACAAATTCCTGAAAAAGACCAAGGATTGTGTGTGGACCGACGAAGCTGAAGCTGCACTACAAGACCTGAAGAAAGTCTCATCTGCTCCTATCCTTGCTGCGCCGGAACCACAGGAACCGATGTTGCTTTATCTTGCTGCGACAAACAAAGTCGTTAGTATCATCATGGTGGTGGAGAGACCGGAGGAAAATCAGGAACACCTGGTGCAGCGTCCGACTTACTTTGTCAGCGAGGTCCTGACAGAATCAAAACAGCGCTATCCGCACTATCAAAAGTTGGCCTACGGTGTTTTTCTAGCATCTCGTAAGTTACGACACTATTTTCAAGAGCATCCAATTACCGTGGTGAGCACAGCTCCCATGAGAGATATAATCAACAATAGTGACGCCACAGGACGCGTCGCCAAATGGGGCATAGAGCTTTCAGCTTTTGATATTGAGTATAAACCCTGGACAGCAATCATATCCCAAATCCTTGTCGACTTTGTCGCTGATTGGACAGAGACAAAGGAGAATATGACCCTGCCTGAGTCGGAATATTGGACCCTCTACTTCGATGGGTCTAAAGCTCAAGGGGGCTCGGGGGCTGGCGTGGTGCTCAAATTACCCCAAGGACATAAACTTCTATACGTATTGCAGATCCACTTCACAGCGACAAAAAATATTGCCGAGTATGAAGCACTGCTGCATGGAATCCGGATTGCTAAGGATATCGGCATCCGATGTTTGATGTCTTACGGAGATTCGGATCTTGTTGCTCAGCAAGTATCGGATATTTGTAATGCAAATAAACACATGGCAGCATACAAAGCTGTCGTGGATGATTTATCTAAATTGTTCGAAGGGTTTGAGGTTCAACACATCCCTCGAGCAGAAAACGAGGAAGCAGATGCATTATCTCGGATAGGCTCTGCACGGAAAGAGGTCCCGGATGGCGCTTTTTTAGAGCACCTCAAAGTTCCCTCAATAAAGGGAGTAGATGAGGAATATCTGAACAAATCCGACTCACCTCTAATCGCAGTTCTGGCTGTAATTCCCAGCTGGACTCAACCCTACCTTGATTATCTGGTAGATGGCAAATTGCCCGAAGACGAGGTTCTGACCTGGCAGATTATCCGACGAGCGAAAGCCTATACTATAGTTAAAGGTGAGCTCTATAAGCGGAGTGTTTCTGGGGTTTTTCAGAGCTGCGTATCTCCGGAAGAAGGAGTGGAAATCTTAAGAGAAATCCACGAAGGCGAGTGTGGTCACCACGTTGCAGCCAAATCTTTAGTGGCAAAATCTTTTAGACACGGATTTTTCTGGATTACAGCTCAGGCAGATGCTGAACGATTAGTCAAGATGTGCAAGGGCTACCAAAAGTACGCCAAACAAGCTCATGTTCCGGCTGATCAGCTGTGAACAATACCTATAACATGGCCTTTTACGGTCTGGGGGCTTGATATGGTAGGACCGTTTAAACGGGCTCCAAGTGGATTTACGCACCTCTTAGTGATGGTGGATAAATTCCCAAAATGGATTGAGGCTAAACCCATCAGTAGTTGTGATGGAGCAACTGCCAAAAGATTTGTCGAGGATGTTATAATCCGGTATGGTTATCCGCATACCATTATCACGGATAACGGGAGTAACTTTTCTATGGGAGAATTGGCCGAATTCTGCAATGAACAAAATATCCGGCTTGACATTGCGTCAGTCCCACATCCATAGGCTAACGGACAAGTCGAAAGAGCAAATGGTTTAATCCTTCAAGGCCTAAAACCGAGACTCGAAGCACCACTACGACGTGCTGCGGGGGCTTGGGCAGAGGAATTATCCTCTATAATATGGAGTTTACGAACGACTCCGAACAGGTCAACCGGATACACACCTTTCTTCTTGGTCTATGGCGTAGAAGCAGTTCTTCCTAGTGATTTAATTCATACTTCTCCTAGAGTGGCCGCGTATATCGAGGAAGATGCCGAGATTTCTCGACAAAATGATCTCGACTTAGTCGAAGAAGTTCGCGTCGTTGCTGAAATGAGATCAACAGCTTATCAGCAGAAGTTACGCAAGTATCATAGCCAGAGAGTCTGAAACAGATCTTTCAATAAGGGTGATTTGGTTCTCCGGCTTATGCAACAAAGAAAGCACAAACTTTCCCCAGTATGGGAAGTGCCCTTTTTAGTTAGTCTAGTATTGCACAATGGTTCGTACTACTTAACTGACATGAGGCCAGTCAAAGAAAGACCTGCTACTAAGAGAAAGAGAGCTGGAGGCAGTACAAATCTGGATGAGTTAGACAGACCATGGAATATTGCTCAGCTACGTCCCATTTATTCTTAGTTTATCCTTCTTTGTAAATCATATATATGTACATGTTCTGTGAGAAATAAAATTCTTGGTTGCCTCAAGTTTTTCTGAGAAGTTTTTTACCATCTTATTTCCTAATGATCATGTCATAGTCGAAAATCCCAGAATACTTGAAAGTACTTTATGCTCATGTTTGTTCTGGTATAGATTTCCGATTCTAAAAATGCTACCTTCGGGTATAACTCTAAAGTTTCTAGTCTCTTTGGTTATTTCTCTGATTGCCGGATGCGAGTATTTTCCAAGTAGTGAATTGTTGGTACTGGAAGCCGGCTTTGTTTCCGAGTTTAAACTGGTTTAGCAATTGAGCTCCATTGCTCGGTGAAGTTTCCGTGCAGAAGGTTTAGCCAGCTCACGAAAGGAACGAGGCGGAAAGCCAGATAAACAATAATTATAGACAAAAAAGTATAAGTGCTTATGTAAACATTTCAGGCACACAAAAATTTAAAGTCAAAAGTGCTGAATAGATCAAAAACTTAGCACTAGCAAAATTATAGTACTGCATATTTACAGACCCATCATCTTTCTCAGAATAATACAAATGTTTCTGCCAATCTATGATGCAGGAGGAGAGGAAGGAGCTGCCAGCTCGCTAGATACATCGTTCCGAGATGTCTACATCCGAAACGGTGCGGTCATCATCGCAAACTTCGGCTACTTCTTCGGGAGGCGGAGGCGGAGTGTCCACGCGATTGAAGAAAGGAGTGTCGTAGCTGGTCAAGTCAGCCACATGACATCCATATCTGGCGCAGGAGTCCATAATGGCCTTGATGTCTTGCTCGTGTCCGTCTTCATCCACTATAGAATACCCTCTGGTCACTTGCCATATCTCCATGCTTCCATGGTGGCTCATGATCATGGTGAGAGCGTTCTGCGCTGCGGATCACGCGTACGACATGTTCCAATCCTGGACAAGTTGTGGCATCTCCTTCGCCTTGTCCCGCACCTGAAAATCCGACATGCTATGCATATCCAGAATCTTGAGAGCTTCGCCAATATCCTCAAGGGATTGGCAGAAGTCATGAAGCAGGTCACCGACTTGGGTAAGCCGATCGGTGCGAGGCTCGGCAGAGGTGGAGTCCGTCAAGTTCACAGGACCTATAGACAACACAGTTAAGAAAATCCGACATTTAAAGAAGTCAAAGAAATAGACAAATCAGACAGATGGAACATACCGAAGATGACGTCGTCAACTTTGGTCTTCTCTTCCCGAAGACTCCGGAGTTCAGCCCGGAGCGCCTCGGAAAGGTCCTTCTCTCTACAAAGCTCATTATTGAGGTCCAAGATTTCCTGATCTTGAGCCGCAATCTTACGATCAAGCTCGTCAGTAGCCATGGAGGAGGATTCGAGAACTTGAGTGATGCTCTTCTCATGATCCGCCTTAAGCTTATCCAGCTCTTGGCGAAGTTATTTGTTCTCCACCACCAAGGTTTTGAGGTTCTCGGCCTCTTCAATCATGGCGCAGGACTGTTTTACCAGCGTTGTAAGTCAAAAAGAACAAACAGTTCAGTAAAAAAAATTCGACTATGAAAAACATGAAAGACAAGGTTTGAGTCTCAGAATGTCTACCTTCGGCCTCATCCTTGGAGACCTTAAGGTCATCATTCTTAAGTCGGAGAGCTCTGATCTCTCTCCGCTTGTTGCAGACATTTTTCAACAAATCCTGGTTATAGGATCATACTTTCTGTAAGTCAGAATACCCAAAGTCAGAAGTCTACTAAAGACTCGGGCTAATATTTTTACTAATATCAGCACGAGCCTTGGGGGGCTACACTAGTTCATTCTTTGGCATCCTAAGGAAGCATAAAGCCAGATTATATATCCTACTTCATGCTTGGGGCTAGAGGATATGATATGAAATAAAGGAAAAATAGGAGTTAGAATTCCGACTTACATATTGTTCGCGAGTAAGTTTATCCAAACTCGCATTCACTTCAACAGCAACCTTCTCGGCGAGATTTAGAGGGACCACTGGTGCCGTTGGAAGCTCACTTGTCCTTATCCTCGCATCGCGAAGACGCACTTGTTCAAGAAGGTCAGAGTGCTTGATGTCATCTGCCTCTAGTGCTTCTTCTTCGGCAGATAAATTTCTTTTCTCCAAGCATTGCCTGGCCAGCCGCTGGATCTCTTCCGCATATTTCCAGGACAAGCCGAACTTGGCAAGACCCGGATTGCTGAGAAGGTTTTCAGCAAAGGTCTCTGCCGAGGGATCATTACCTGAAGAGGGTTCACCCTTATCTAAACCTGACTCACTCATGGTGACGTCAGTTTGCGATTCAAGGATCGCTGGCTCCGTTGAAGGAGCCGGATCTTCTGCGAAGGCCGGCGGCGGAGTGGTCACTAGCATTGCAGAGGATTGGGGGGCAGGAGTCAGAGGAGCCACGACAGGAGAGGCTATGGTCAGCTTCGTCTATCACATGGGCTTTGAAGAAGTTCCCTTCCCCTTACCCTTGATGAGCTGCTTAGCTCTGAGAATGTAGTAGAATTGAAAACATTACATCTCGGAAGAAAATTCGAGTAAGGTACAAAGGCGGAAGTTGTGTTGAAAGTTACCTCTTGACGACAGGCACCTTCTTTGTGCCAACAACCACTGTCGGAGCCTTGCGCTTCTTGGGCACAATGTCCGGCAATGGGACCAATTCCGCCTCCTGAGAAAACTCTGGAGGATATCCCTCGAGTGGAGCAAATTCCGATTCGGGGAGGTCAGCAAGCTGAAAAGAAGAAAACATATCAGTATTGCGATATAACTTAGAGAATGAAACACATAAAAAGGTTTATTATTAAAATCTTACCGGCACAATAGGGTCTTCCGCTGTGTGCATATCTAGAGAAACCTCCAGGATCCTCCTCTCGATCCGCTCCCTTATTAGCCATTTAATCTGGCTGATATAACCTTGCGAGGTATAGGCTCTAGGGCTGATGCGGAGGGAATCTTTTTTGGATGACGTGATGGAATGCATTAGTAGGTCTCCGTGGTACTAGAGAGGTTGGATCTGGTGTGACACCCAACATTCGACCAAGTCTGATCCCTTCAGTCATTTGTGCTTTATCAAATATTCGATCCGCCTCTTAGCGAGAAGCAGATCGTCACTGAGAGCCGGAGCAGCCTCGTCCCAAGATAATTGAGGCGTGGCGGCTCCGTTGATGAAAGACGGCAAATCAGTGGCTTTGCCGAGAGCCGGAACATCCTTGTGATAGAAGAAAGTGGCTGGCCATTGTTTGACCGAGTCACTGGCTAGAATCTTAGGATATGCGCGCTCACGCCTAACTGAAAAGCTAATTGTACCGGTAATATAAGGATTACCGGCAATGATAGAATTTCTCCGGACATGGAAGTAGTACCAGAATAAGGTAAGACTCGGCCTAATGCCGAGAAATCCCTCACACAAGGCCGCGTAGGCGCTCATCTCTAGGAGGGAGTTGGGAGGAAGATGGTGAAGCTGAACACAGTAATGATCTATCACCTCGGAAAAGAATTCCGAGGGAGGAAATGACAAACCTCTTTTGAGGTGGGTGCCGAAGCGTACCCGCTCGTCGGTGCTGGTTGGGGATGGTCTCGCTGAAGCCACTCCGCCAGTCGCCGGTGCGGAGGAGCCCTTTAGTCTCCATGCCGCGGAGCTTCTCATCGTCCGGCATGCAGGGGATCCAAACTCCACGATAGCTTTCCTTCTCCATCGTCGCCGCTGCCGTAGCCAAGCCGGAAGATGAAGACGAAGCCATTCTTCTGGAGCACCGGTGACCTTAGATGGGTGGCGCTGGGAGTTTGGGAAGCAGGGGAGCTCTGTGCGTGAGGGAGATTTGGAGGAGAAGAAACGGCAAGGAAACAGGTGAAGTGAGGAGAAGGAAAATGCTCACCCCTTATATCCACCTAACCGCGCCAAGATTCGTGCAAATGACACTGTATAACCGCCATGCATCGTGGAAGGAACTGGGAAGGACCCACGTGATGATTACATCGCCTCGATCTCCGCGTATGCATTGAAACGGCGCCTCGGTTCCGCGAACGGCGGACCCACCAACGGTTGTGCTGACAGGATGTTTGTCAGATGACGTGACTTGACTATGACGAGTGTCAGATAACATCAAAGACCAAGTTCCGGCTTAGTTTGAAATCAAGCTAGAAAATCCGAGTAACATGTTGATAGGTCCGACTTATTTTTTAAGACCCAGATCGTATTTCTTGTGGTGAAGTTTTAGGAACCCTTCAATATTCTGCAAGCCGAAGATCAAGCTAGACGATGATAAATCCGACTCTGGATCTTGGAGACTTCCGGGGGCTGCTGTTGAGGATATATACTTTCCGGGTATCCTCATAGTTCCTCATTGACCAGGGTGGCCCACTTAGGGTTAGAGCTTTGCTTCACCGGCGGCCCAGTCAGGGAGAAAAGACGGAGTCCAATCCGACTACGGGAAGGCCCAGAAGACTTACCGACTTAGGCCCATAGTGTTACTTGTAGTTCAAGATGTACTCTATAACCGACTCTTAGTCGTAGCCGTATAGATCTCTCTTGTAAACCCTAGGCCGGATATCTATATAAGCCGTCCTAGGGAGAGCCTTTAGGGCACCTACCCTCATAGTCTACAATCTCAACTCACACAGGCGAACCCTTGTAACCCATATTCCGGCTCTGAAATATTACTAGATTGCTAGCAGGAGTAGAATCCGTCCAAAGCCGGCAGATTCGAACCTGGGTAAACTTGTGTGCTCACCGTCCCGGAATACCGTATGTCTCATACCCCTCTCTTCCGCACGCCTCGAGGACCCCCTCATGGCATACTTTTCATCAATCCGACGACAATCATTATTATTCTCATCACCATAATCATCAAATATTGGAGGCATATTGTAATCATTAATTTTCTCCTCAATAGTTGGTGGACTAAAAATATCATATTCATCATTGTAATCATCATATATTGGAGGCATAGTATCATCATAAGCAATAGAATAGCTATCTTCTAAAGTTGGGGAACTAAAAATATCATTTTCATAAAAACTAGCTTCCCCAAGCTTAGACTTTTCCATAGCATTAGAAATAATGGTGTCCAAAGAATTCATACTAACAACATTGTTATTAGCATGCAAATAATGTTCCATAGGTTTTTCAATTTTCTCTTCAAACACTTCATGTCCTAACTCAAGATAAATACTATAAAGCTCTCTAATTTTATTGTTGTTTTCCATTAAGCCTAACTAGTGAAAATAAGAAACAAAAATACAAAATTGCAGAATCTAAAGGAAATAGCTTCGGGCACTCACACCGGAGGATCTGAGTACCTTTTACCTTACCTCCCCGGCAACGGCGCTAGAAAATAGCTTGATGTCTACGCACTTCTATTCTTGTAGACAGTTGTTGGGCCTCCAAGTGCAGAGCTTTGTAGAACAGCAGCAAGTTTCCCTTCAGTGGATCACCCAAGGTTTATCGAACTCGGGGAGGAAGTGGTCAAAGGTATTCCCTCTCAAGCAATCCTGCAATCAAGATACAAGAAGTCTCTTGTGTCCCCAACACACCCAATACCATTGTCAAGTGTATAGGTGCACTAGTTCGGCAAAGAGATAGTGAAATACAAGTGGTATGGATAAGTATAAGTGGTAACGGTGCCAGAAAAGAGCTTGACGGGCAGGAAGAGACTAAAGGAAATCTGAAATAAAGATGGAAGCAAGCAAACATGTAACAGATCTAGTTGCAAACAGTGTTTCAATTCTTAGAAACAAGGCCTAGGGATCATACTTTCACTAGTGAACACTCTCATATAAATATCTTTTCTTTATGATACTACTCTGAACTACTCTCCGGTTGGACACTCTAATCCATGGTAGGGTTATAACAACACTCCTCAACGTTCACTTTTCCCATCTAGATAACCCCACACTGTCACCTTGAGCACTAGATGGTTCCAAAAAACACCACAATTTCATAGAGACATCCAACTCCAAATATAACTCATAACAAGTATTTGTAATCTCTAGCCTAAGTGCCACCATGGTGTGCACACTTCCAACTTCACACACATGGGGAGAGCGGAGATCTATTAAAGCACTTGAGTAGCAAGGTAGATCTACTTGATTACAAAGCTCATGATCACAATATGATCATGCATAGAGAGAGAGATGAACACATAGCTACTGGTAGAACCCTTAGCCTCGAGGAAGAACTACTCCCTGATCACCATGGGAATCAGCAACGGCGACGGAGATGGTGGTGGAGATCGATGGAGATGGCTCTAGGGGCACTTCCCTGTCCCGGCAGGGTGCCGGAATAGAGACTTTGTGTCCTCCGAATCACCCCTTTGGTGGCGGCGGCGCTGCGGAACTTTTCATGGCTGGAGGCTGGACGATTTAGGGTTTTTGCATCGGAGGCTTCTTATAGGCAAAAGGGCAAGGATGGTGGAGGCCGGAGGGGCCCACACCACCTGGTGGCGCAGCTAGGGGGCCCGCGCCACCCTATGGTGTGGCCAGTCCCTGGCCCCTCTATGTCTCATCTTCTGGCTCCGTGAGTCTTTCGGTAAAATATCGACTTTGGCTTTTCTCCGGTCCAATTCCGAGAATATTCATTTCTTGACTTTCCTGAAACCAAAAAAAGCAGAAAACATGCAACTGGCACTGTGGCATCTTGTTAATAGGTTAGTCCTAGAAAGTGTATAAATGTACTCCAAAGTGTGGACAAAACATAAGAAAGTAGATATAAACCAAGCATGGAACATCAAAAATTATAGATACGTTAGCAACGTATCACTAAGCAACATCACCGGTCACACCGATCTTTTGAGCACCACTCGCCTGGCTCGTGGCATGGTTGGCATGCATCGAGGGATTGCGGAAGATCCTGGTCTCCTGTTTGGTTTTCCCTTCCTACTTCACTCTAACCCACATACATAACCACTAGACCGTGACGAGCTGGTAAAAATCAGTTTTGCATGATTTTTGTTGGACTAGAATCCTTAGATTCTTTCCTATGGATTGCATTTGGATCAAAGGAATCATGGTACGTGATATGTTGTTAACGTATCTATAACTTTTGATGCTCCATGCTTGTTTTATATCTACTTTCTTATTTTTTGTCCACACTTTGGAGTATTTATATACACTTTCTTGGACTAACCTATTAACAAAATGCCACAGTGCCAGCTGCATGTTTTCTGCTGTTTTTGGTTCCAGGAAAGTCAGAAAATGAATATTCACAGAATTGGACTGGACAAATGCCAAAGACAATATTTCACCGAGGGGGCACGGAGCTAGAAGACGAGACGGAGAGGGGCCAGAGGCCGGCCACACTGTTGGGTTCGCAGGATAGAAAACAAAAAAATTCCTACGATGGGAACTATATGCCAAGATCTATCTACTAGATACAAGCAATGGGTGAATATACATCCATAGAGAACATACCCTCGAAGACAACAAAGCTTTGTTAACAAGATGGAACTCGTGGATGATGTAGTCGTACACTTGCCGATCTCAAGATTGTGATGAAGTCCAGCAGGTCCGGCTCTAGCACGTCCATCAGATCCAGCTCCAGCAAGTCCAGCACCACCAAGTGCAGCACCGCAAAGCAGCGGTGCATCCGTGATCGCACACACATCTGGTACCCCCGACAACCTCCGTCCCTCGCTCCAGCAAAGCAACAAAAGCAGCAACTCTTTTCCAGATAAAACCACTGGGAACTAGAGGGGGAGAGAAATCCTTCACGAGGAGGTGTGTGTTGTGAGGACGAGAGGGGGGCCTTTTATAGGGAACAGGGGGGTAGCCAAGGTCCATGGCATGGCAGCCATGGCGGTGCCCCCACCTCTTCCATCATTCATGTGGTGGATGCTCCACTCACATAAATATGCCTCCACTCACACTTCCACTCACATGCATTAAATTTCCACCAAATTTAATGCAAGCTCTCATTAAATAAAACTATTTTATTTATTTTATTCAGAATTTTGTTAATTACTTTAATTAACAAACATTCACATAAAACCCCCTGCAGCATTATATCACATGCAGAATCAGTTTCTGCAATTTCACCCGAAACAATTTCAGTTTCCATTAAAATGATTCCAGCGCTTTCTTAAATCTTTATCTAAAACATATTTGCTCCAAATGGTGTCGGTATCCCTTAAGTGTGTCACCCTACGGTTCGCGAATAATGCAGACATGATCGAGACCCCTCTCTGATCAATAATCAGCAGCAGGACCTGGAGATCCGTACTGACTCCCACACATTCAACGATGACTCTTGTGATCGTGTAAACCTTTAACGCTAGTAACTTAATCCCTTTGTCCCGTGATATATTACATGTTTGAGATTTGATCATCGGCATCTAAATACCTAGTTTGATCTCGTTACCAACATGCACTCTTTTCTTGTTCCCATGATATAACATTGTAGTGATCACATCACTTGCTTGCAAGCTATATTAATGTGATATCACTGAGAGGTCCCAGAGTATATCTATCCGTCATCGGGACTGACAAATTCCACTCTTGATCCATGAGCCTCAACATAACACTTTTGGAGTATCTGAACCCACCTTTATAGTGACCCTTTTACGGTGTGACGTTTGATGTGATCAAGTTACTCTTCCATTGTTAGCAATTAACATGATCTCATGGTCTAAGGACTAAGATTACTCTATATGATGTTATAGAAATATAAACACAATGACTTTGATCGTAATGCTATTCATCGGATGAATGTTCATCACATCATTCCACCAATGTTGTCACCTTGTTATTAACAACATCCAATGTCCATGATCAGGAAACCTTGATCATCTTGTTAATCAACGAGCTAGTTTATGAGCGGCATTACTAGGAAATTTGTATTTTGTTTATTAAACACATATGTATTAACGTTTCCAATTAATACAATTATAGCATGCAAAATAAACATTTATCATAAACATGGAATAAGATAATAACCACTTAATTATTGCCTCTCGGGCATATTCCCTTCAGTCTCCAACTTGCACTAGAGTCAATAATCTAGTTTGTAAACTTGTATATACAACACTTAGGTGTTGAATATACGCATTTGCTAGTGGTTAACATAATCTTCAGATCTGGCACTTTCAGGTCCGTGTGTATTTGCATGTCTTTGCGTCTCTACGCATCACTCATTCTCAAATGAGATGGCATTGTATAAATTTGGTCCTTTGGTGAGACCTTTAGTTCGTTCGGGTTTAAATATGTTGATATTATTGTCATACAATATATCTTCATAGTATTAGCCTACTTTGAACCACACCTAGTTTGTTAACAAACTACTTAATAGAAATGCCCTCCTTTGCTGCTACTATAGCAGTCATATACTTAGCCTTTTGTTGTAGTATCCATCACAATGTCTCAACTTTGGAACTCATCTAAACCCATCATGGAACATCCTTTCCATTACATTGTGCCACCCATAGTCTAAATTGAGATAAATTTTAATTTGTATCTTGTGACAAAACTAGTATCAATGTAACACTTTACAATGAACTACCTTTAACTATTTGTCACTTATACATGATATATTCTTAGTTCTACCAAAGCTCATAAGAATATCTTTACTATCGTCCAATGATCCTCTTATGAATCATTCAGGTATGTGCTCATAACATTTAGAGCATAGGACATATCTGGATATATACATATCACGGTATAATCGATCAAAATCTTCATGTGATTTTACTCACCAAGTGTTGAAACACTTGAATCTTGATACAATCCTTTCCATGCAACAAGAACCTGTCTTGTTGTTTCCATATTGAACCCTTTCAATATCTCATATATGTACTGTCGTGGTGGTGTCACGGCAGATGCCATGGATAGGCTAAAGGTGGGGACAATATGCACTAGAGGAATCCAGGGAGGGATAGTGTGGTGATTCCACACAGAGATGCTTTGTATTCTTCAAGCTCGATGAGTTTACAAGTGCTCCTTGAGCTGTATTGGGGAGAGGAGGAAGAAGAAACTCTCTTACTCTCACCACTACTTTGCTCTCAGGAACCCACTACCCAAATGCCAACCAACTAGAGATCAACCCCTTCTACAAAGGCCCTAGCCCTCCTTATATAGGAGAGGCTAGGTCTCCAATTAGGGCATACGTGGAGGCATATTCCTAGGAATATGCCTCCTCCCAAAATAGCAAACCGACCGAGTCACTTTTCCCATCGTAAGCCATGCAGAGGCTACGTAAGCCTCTGCGGCGCCAGCGCCATCCGACACAGGGTGCGTCACCCTTGTCGGCCACGCCTCGGTGGTCCTTCTCTCTGTCCGCTTCGCTCACACTCCTGCGTATAGTGACCACCTTTTGACCAACGAGATACCTTCCTTCTCTTGCAAGCCTGATATAACCCGGATCGTGCCTAGTTAATCTGGCCACACTGGTACCTGCATACAAGTCACATAAATCCTGCCGGCATACGACATACGTCGGCCGGGATTCAGTTAGGCGGACATCCTCCGGTCCGGGTTACTCCGTGATTCGGCCTGCCTTGAGGTGACTCGGCCAGCACTTGCTTTGACCTTGCCGTACCTCGGCTAACTCGGCCTTTATACCCCGGCGTGACCCTACCCGGGGGTATCCCCCCAACATTAGTCCCTGAAGCTAGTGCGGTCTTAGCAGCTCCATCTGCTAAGGCCACGGCAGGTTCAATTTACCAAACCTTTTGCTCCTTTTTCCGAGTTATCTCATAGTCCGGATTCCATGGGCTAACTTTCCCTTGGCACATAGTTTTCACTCGCTGGCCGGGTCACCCTTTGGTTATCCGGGTTATCCTTCCTTCTCTCGTACGCTTCCCCACGTCCCACGTGGAGGGTAATCATTATTTTGCCTCAATTTAAGGGCCTGCGCCAGTTACTGCTGCATTTAATGTCAGGTGTTACTGTTGCACACGTCACATCGCATCTGTCTCCTCGTTAACTGTATCACCAAGTCGCGTCGTGAGATCCCCTGCGCCCTGTGGCCCTTCCTGTGGCTTGCCTCTGATTGGCTGATCCGGATAATACACGGCCACACTGTGTTGTCCTAGCGCACCGCATGATCCCACTACCCTCGCTGGGGCGTGGTTAAATAGGGGAGGGGCGCGCCCTTGGTCTTTTCCCCTTCTCGCGCCCCTCTACCTCTTCTTCTTCTTCTTCCTAGCGCCAACGCCACCGCCGCCGCATCTGCTCAGCAGCACCGCCGCCGCACCGTGCCTTTTCGCACCAGCATCACTGCCGCTCCCACGCAGCTCCACCGCCACGGGTCCACGCCAATCTAAGCCCCTGACCCCCACCTCCATTAGGGCCGGTGAGGACAGTGACCTAGACATGACTGAAGAAGAGCTCGCCGTCACCGAGGAAGAAATGGAGGAGGGGCGGAGAACGCAGAGCGCAGCGCCTGGGCTGGTTCCTGGGTGTGCTAGGACGACCTGGACTGGCTATACCACACCCGCCGCATCCCCGAGGGCGTGGTTGTCTGCCTCGCCTCCGAGGAGCTCGCTCCCTCACCCAATCCGGGTGAGTTCGTCGTGTTCCTCTCCCATTTTCAGCGCGGCTTCGGCCTCCCCGTCAGCGATTTTTTCCATGATTTCCTTGATATCTATGAACTTCAACCGCACCACCTTCCGGTGAATGCCATCACATCCTTTTCTTCCTTCGCCTCCACCATAGAGGGGTATGTCGGATTGTGGCCCACTAAAGAGCTCTGGATTCGTTTCTTCGGTCTATGAAGGAACGTGATTCCGAATAAAGTGCTTGACCCGGAGGACAAACATCTGACTAAGTTTGGTGCTGCCTCCATTTGTTCCCGGAAACAATCCATCTTTCCCCAGGTCATGGGGCTTGATTTGTGCAAGGGCTGGGCCCGAACTTTCTTCTATGTCAGAAATGGCACGAATGAAGATCTGATCCGGTTGCGCCCCTACGCTTTGGGTCCTCCTAATCCGGATCTGTGGGACCGGGTTTCCAAGAAACCCACTGCCTTGGCGAACCAAGTCAACAAGCGGTTCAAGGAGTTAAAGGACATGGGGCTGCACAACGAGGACGCGATGATCACTTTTGTCCGCAGCCGGATCTCCCCTCTCTAGAAGCGCACACACAAGCTTTGCCACATGAGCTGGCGACTTGACCCCGACCGAACCTCCTCATTTGAATTGAGTAACATCGATATATTTGGCCGGGTCAAGGCCCTTTTCACGACCTTCAAAGATTTCTCCGCTGATTGGGAGTGGGGGATAGAGCATTTCTGCCGAGACAAGCTTCCTCCTACGGTAAATCTCGTGATCCAATCTTTTTCCGAGTTATATCATATGTCGGAATTTGTTGTTTGTTTGATCCCTTTGCATTTTCTTCTTAGTTGTTTCTTCAGCAAACCCTCGAGGATGGCACCGAGCCTTCTCTCAAATGGGCGAAGGATCCAGATGCCCCGGACGAGGAGGAGCCGGATCAAGAAATGTTCCTGCCATTCCCTGATGCGACCAAACGACCTACCGGTAACTTCTCTTCCTTAAGAGATTGGCCTGATGATGAAGATGATTCCGACGTTGAGGTGATGGAAGAATTTGACACCGTACCCCTTTCTTACGCCTTTTCGACTTCAGCTAACCAGGCTGGGCAGATCCACGAAGATCCTCCTCTTGCCACAGGTGAGCCGGTCCCAGCCACGTCAAAGAAATGGGCGGCCGCATCTGCTACTTCTTCCGGACCTTCTAAGCCAACCAAGAGGCGAAAGAAGTCCGCAGACAAAGCCGCCACCAAGCCTATGACTAAGGCCATAACTTGGAGGGCTCGGAAGCCCAAGGAGCCAGTGACTTCTGATGAGTAAGTCACTTTTCTCTTTGTCCAGTCCTTTGCTTCGTGCTTTTCTTCTATTTTAACTTGTTATTCATCATTTGATTCGGTAGGGCTGCGGTGGAGGTTCCCCAGAGCGGATCCAGCATTGCTTCGCCTCTTCGACATACCCCATCTCCCCCTCGTGGCGACGATACACGCCCACTGAGCCCCATTCAGGAGGGTTCATCGGCTGCTCCGGGTTCTAGCCCACCTCGTCCAGAGGAGGGCAACCTTGGAGCAGGGGGAAGTGGCTCTACCGAGGTAGCGGATGCTCCTAGCTCCTCTTCGGCTCAGCCGCAACCTGCCACCTCCGAGGTACAAACAGCACCCCCGCCAAGACCAGCACCAGCACAAGCACCAGCGCCAGCACCAACAGCAGCACCACAAGTACAAGTAGCAGCACCAACTCCTTCCGCCTCGTCTGAGTCTTCCAAGACTCGGCGAGAAGGCCCAGTTAGCACCAAGGCTGCACCCAAGACCAAATCCGCAGCTCAAATTTCAACCTCTTAGTAGCAGCCTAAGGCCAAGAAAACTTCTGACGCTACCAGGGCAGCATCCATCGAGGCTGGATAGCGCACGCTCGCGTCCATGCTTCCGAAGAAGACCCCACCGAAGAAAGATGCCCCCACCGGGTCAACTAATACGCAACTTGCATTGCACACTAGCCCTGCTACTGCCCAAATTGAAAGGGGGGAAGCCCATGCCAAGGGTTTAATTGCGCCCCACATGCTTAGGGGAGAGCGATATCCTCCGGCCCTGATTGAGTTCATCAATAACTGGAACAAGGTGGAGTTCGTCCATAACGACGATCTCCCGGAGAAATTCAGGCCTGCCGAGTTTGCCGCACAAATGAACACAGCCGCCAAGGCTATCAACCTTGCCGGCAAGTTGATGGAGGTACGCTACTTTGTCTTTTCTTTAACATGTACTAGTGCTTAGTGATATAACCATTAGTCCCCGAGCCTCCGGGGGAGTAACTTGTTACTCGGCCGGATGCTCCTTAGAGAACTAGCATAGCTCCTTAGTAACTTCAGATATGCACACACCTAGAGCCGGCTATAGTTCCACTTGGCCCGGATCTTGCACACTTCGAACATGCACACACCTAGAGCCAGGTTAAGGTCCACTTGGCCCGGATATTGTACACTTAAAACATGCACACACCTAGAGCCGGGTTAAGTTCCGCTTGGCCCGGATTTTGTACACTTCCAACATGCACACACCTAGAGCCGGGTTAAATTCCGCTTGGCCTGGATCTTGTACACTTCGAACATGCACACACCTAGAGCCGGGTTAAATTCCACTTGGACCGGATCTTGTACACTTCGAACATGCACACACTTAGAGCCAAGTTAAGTTCCGCTTGGCGTGGATCTTGTACACTTCGAACGTGCACACACCTAGAGCCGGGTTAAGTTCCGCTTGGCCCGGATCTTGTACACTTTGAACATGCACACACCTAGAGCCGGGTTAAGTTCCGCTTGGCCCGGATCTTGTACACTTTGAACATGCACACACCTAGAGCTGGGTTAAGTTCCACTTGGCCCGGATCTTGTACACTTCGAACATGCACACACCTAGAGCCGGGTTAAGTTCCACTTGGCCCGGATTTTGTACACTTCGAATATGCACACACCTAGAGCTGGGTTAGGTTCCGCTTGGCTCGGGTCTTGCACACTTCGAACATGCACACACCTAGAGCCAGGTTAAGTTCCACTTGGCCCAGATTTCGTATACTTCGAACATGCACATGATCAAGTCAACTTTGCTTTTCTTAGGTTACCACCAATCGCTGGAGCACTGAGTTTCAGCGCCTCTTGGACACACATAAGGCGCTGCGCTCGAAACATTCTACACTTCTCGCTGAGTTTGAAAAAAGCGGTAAGTTTTCTCCTTGGCTTTTTTCCCATCTTTCTTTGTCTTTTCCTGCCGAACTAATATGTTATTTGGATTGGGCAGCCGAAGTGGAAGCCGAAAAAACCATCATGAGGAAGAACTTGGATCAAATAAAGGTAAGTCAGTTTTGCTTAATCTTCTTCTGCGCTCTCTCTCCTTTTCTTCTTGGCTCGGCAGATATTCATACCTTGGCTTTGTCGGGTCAACAAACTGTTTCAGCATCTCTTGAAGATAGTGTGCCCGTGCCTGATATGATGCTCCATTTTCTCGAACAAGCAGGGCAGCATCAGGTCAAACTTAAGAAGAAGGATGATGAGCTCGCCCTCCTCCGGACCAAAGATGATGAAATTGCTAAGCTCAAGGCAGCAATGAAAAAGCTCAAGGCGCTCCACAAAACTGAGATGGAGAAAGCTGGCCAAGACTTCACCGAGGAACGGGAACGTCTCAACCTCCAAATTGCCAAAGATCAAGAACTGCTGAAGGAGGCCGACGTTAAGCTTGAGTCGGCAAATGCTGAACTTGTGCAACTTCGGGAGAGACGTGATAACTGCACCAAGGAGCTAACCCGAATCCATAGCTGTATCTCTCGTAAACTCCTTTCCTTCAGCCGACATGTATTTCTCTGGGTTAAGCTCTTCTACTCACCTCACTTGTTTTGTTTTCAGGCAAGTTCCCACAGGGTGATGCCATTGCGGCTACTGCCGTTGCCAAGTTCCGCCAGAAGAGGGGTACCCCAACTGGTCCTGGCACTGAAAATATTCCCTATGACATGGAGGACCTGCTGGTCAGCTTATCTTCTCGCATCGAGATTGTGAAGAACTACGGTTCGGGTCTCCTAGATGCAGCGGTCCGGATCTTCAATACCCTTTGGCCTGGTGAAGATACTCCAGAGGGATCCACTTCTCTAATTAACAAGTTAATGGAGTGTGAGGCCCAGTATGACCTCTGGAGGGAATCCGCCGCATGCGCCGGAACTGAAACTGTCCTCCACTACGTGCTCACATGGTATGAGAAAATAAATTTGAATCTTCTCGAGCGCTTGCGCAACGGATCAAGGTGGTCCAATGATCTCGATTTGATAGCTTGGCGCAAGGCTTGCGCCCATAGCCTCATTCAGTTTGCCCCCATCCATCAATGGAACAAGGGACCAAGCTTTCTCGAAGCTGTTGACGACAAATATGCCGAAGATGGTTCGGGTGAGGAGGAAGAGGACAAAGTCTCGGACGTCGAAGAAAATGAAGATGACGCTGAAGCCGAGGCCGAAGTTCCACCTGCTGGCGCCGAGTTACCTCCCCCTGCTGCTCCTTGATCACGAACAAACACTTTGAAGTTTATCAGATCCCCGGTATGCCGGGTGCAAATGTATTAAGCACACTGATTATGTTTTGCTACCAAGTTATTTATGCCGGATTATCTTGGGTGTAGTCCCTGAGTTTCATTTTCTTGTTCCTTCAATTTCATGGCTCGGCTCGCGTCTACCTTGATTCGGTTTTTTGACTTACGAGACCGAGTTTCAAAAATTGACTTAACAATACTTGGAAACTTTAGGCTTAGCTCAAAGTAACCCAGCGTAGTGAAGATAAAGTAAACATAAGGTTAGTCCGAACAACAAATGTCGGCTCGATTAAGTTCTTTTCCTTAGTCGTTTTTCATGTGCTACGCAATTCCAAACTTGTTCTCTTGCTTGCCATGAAGCAAATTCTTGTTGGACAGCAGCAAGTCGAAGAGTTGAGTTTTTGGTGCTCACACATTACTTATCCGGCTTAGGTAGAAGCAACTTACGCCAGCCGACATATAAATAATAAATAGAGAAGATAACAAATATCACTAAGGCAGTCCTCGATTTACGGCTCGAGGTGCCCAGATTTCATTGATAAGCTCATTGCCGGCATACATACCGACGTATGAGATACTCAGATACACACACTTCTTTGTTAAGTGTAGAATGGGTGAAGTAGAGCTACATCCATGAATGCTTAGATTCCTCGCCAGACCTATCTGCCTTGTTCTTCTCATGTGGTTTTGCATCGATGAGATAATAAGAGTCATTGTGCCATGCTTTGCTCACAATGAATGGCCCTTCCCATGGGGGGGATAACTTATGCATGCCAGCAGTATGTTGTACCAACCGGAGTACCAGATCACCTTCCCGAAAGACTCGGGGGTTTACTTTCCGGCTATGATAGCGTCGGAGATTTTGCTGACATATGGTGGATCTGGACAATGCCAATTCTCTCGCTTCTTCCAGCAGATCAACATCATTTTGCCGGGCTTCTTGCACTTCGGCTTCTATGTATTGGGTGACCCTAGGCGAATCATGCTCTATGTCGGCTGGTAATACAGCTTCTTCCCCATATACCAGAAAGAATGGCGTATAGCCTCTTGATCGATTCGGAGTTGTTCTTAAACTCCACAGTACCGCTGGTAATTCTTCTATCCAGCAACCCGCTGATCTTTGCAGCGGATCAATGAGCCGGGGTTTTATCCCGGATAACACTAATCCGTTGGATCTTTCCACTTGTCCGTTCAATGCGAGGTGGGCTACTGAGGCAACGTCCAGCCGAATCTTCTTATCCTGGCACAATCGCGCAAATGCTCCTTCAGCAAAATTGGTGCCATTATATGTTATGATACTGTGAGGATAGCCATATCTTAGAATGATATCTTTGAGGAATGTCACGGCCGTAGCTCCATCACATTTTCTTATTGGCTTCACTTCAATCCATTTGGTGAACTTGTCCACCATAACCAAGATATGGGTCATATTTCCTCTTGCTGGTTTAAACTTGCCAACCATATCCAAACACCATACGGCAAATGGCCAAGTCATTGGTATGGTCTTGAGCTCCGACATTGGCTTGTGTGTCTTGGCAGCATACCTCTGACAACCATTGCATTTTCTTACTAGATCCTTTGCTTGTTCCAAGGCACCTGGCTAGTAGAACCCATACCGGAAAGCTTTTGCTACTAAAGCTCTAGATGAGGCGTGATGCCCACATTCCCCTTGATGTATATCTCGGAGGATGTCAAGCCCTTCTTCCGGGTCAACACATCATTGGAGAACATTTGTGACACTCCTCTTGTATAGTTCGGCATCGTATATGCCTTCGCGCGTCTCTGAATTTGCCTGGAAAGCACATCTTCATCGGGCAAAGTTCCATCCTTCAGGAATTGAAATATGGGCAGTGCCCAAGCTGGTATAGCTCGCACCGGAAACATATCCTCATCAATTTCCATTTGATCCGCCGACATAACCTCGGCCGGATCACGCTGCGCAGTCCTCGGGTTCTGCGAAGCTGTCCCCGGGTTTCCTGAACCACTTCCCACATCAACATCCATGGGTAGAGCTTCGGGCTTCGGATCTGCCAGGATGAAAATTGAGTCGGATTCTGGGGATGGCCAGATAGATGGTTTTCTGAGGTGCTCTAGTGCTACACCTGGCGGAATTGCTTGTCGGGTTGATCCGAGCTTCAACAATACGTTGGCAGCCTCATTTTCCACCCGAAGTATATGATAAAATTTGCATCCCTCGAAGTATCCCGATATTTTCTGCACATGAAACCTGTACGATGCCATGTTTGCATCCAAAGCATCCCATCGCCCTGAGACCTGCTGGACCACCAGATCCGAGTCACCGAAGCACTGGATCCGACGTATTCCAATTTCTTTTGCCACTTTGAGCCCATGCACAAGTGCTTCATATTCGGCGACATTGTTTGATGCTGCGAAATGGATCTGCAGCACATACTTCCACTGGTCGTTCTTTGGTAAGGTAAGTACAACTCCGGAGCCTAACCCGTTTTTCGTTTTTGATCCATAAAAATGCATTCTCCAGTAGTTCGGATCTGGTAACGGTGGTTCATATTGCATTTCAGCCCAATCTACGAAAAAATCTGCCACGGCCTGAGACTTGATCGCATCTTGCCTGTCGTACTGTGGAGCATAAGGGGCTAGCTCAATTGCCCATTTTGCGATCCGGCCGCTCGCATCCTTGTTACTCATTATCTCAGATATGGGGGCTTCACATATCACTTTGATTGGGTGTTCTTCAAAGTAGTGCTTTAGCTTCTTTGCCGCCATATATACACCATATGCCATTTTCTGATAGTGAGGATAGTTCTACTTCGATGCTGATAATACCTCGCTCGGGTAATAGACTGGCCTTTGCACTGACTTACCCTCTTCGTCGCGCTCTACCACTATTACTGCACTTACAACTCGGTTAGTTGCGGCTACGTAGAGCAACATTGGCTCTTTTGATAGTGGAGAGGCTAATACCAGTGGAGTGGCTAACATTTTCCTTAGCTAAATGAAGGCTTCATTGGCCTGCGGCGTCCATACGAACTTGTCTGATTTTTTCATTAGTTAATAGAGAGGCAATGCCTTTTCTCCCATCCGACATATAAACCGACTTAAGGATGCCAGACAGCCAGTGAACTTCTGGACATTGTTAAGACACTTCGGCAGTTCCATTCGCTCTATGGCTCGAATTTTAGTTGGATTAGCTTCGATACCTCGCCTAAAGACAAGAAATCCGAGTAATTTTCCAGTCGGGACACCGAAGGTACATTTCTCCGGGTTAAGCTTCATTCGGAACCTCCTTAGATTCGCGAATGTTTGCCTGATATCATCAAGGAGCGTTTTGCTTTCCTTGGTTTTTATAACCACATCATCCACATATACTTGCACATTTCGGCCGATTTGGTTGTGTAAACATTTTTGCATACATCTTTGGTACGTTGCCCCTACATTACGTAAACCAAAAGGCATTCTGCGATAGCAATAAGCCCCATACGGGGTAATAAACGTAGTCTTTATTTGATCATTCGGGTTTAGAGGTATCTGGTGGAAACCAGAATATGCATCTATGAGTGACAACAGTTCACACCCAGCAGTAGAATCTATGACTTGATCTATCCTTGGCAGTGGGAATGGATCTTTTGGACATGCCTTATTCAGGTTTGTGTCATCGATGCACATACGCCAGACATCTGCCACATTCGGATCATCTTTCTTCTTTTCCACCAGTACCGGATTAGATAGCCAATCCGGGTAAAGCACTTCCATGATAAACCCAGCTGCTAGGAGCCGAGCTATCTCATCTCCAATGACTTTTCTCCTATCTTCGGCGAAGAGGCGGAGAGGTTGCTTCACCGGCTTTGCTCCGGGTCTCACATTCAAAGAGTGCTCGGCCAACTCCCTCGGAACACCTTGCAAGTCCTGTGTGGACCAAGCAAAGATATCCCGATTCTCACGGAGGAAGTTGACGAGCTCGCTTTCCTATTTGTCATTTAACCCGGCACCAATCGTTATGATGCGCTCTGGGAATAGATCATCAACAGGCACTTTCTTTGTATCTTCCGTTGCTTGAAATGAGACACTTCCATGCGAGTTACACAGCGCCAGCATATACTGCTGTGCGGATTGAGCCAATGCCGCCACCTCCTAGATCTTTCTTTTCTCTTGTGCAATCACGAGTGACTCGGCCAGGTTAGACCCGGCTGACGCACATTCAATGGAACGTCGGAAATCACTTGCTATAGTAATTACTCCATTTGGCCCGGGCAACTTCATCTTCAGGTAACTGATGTGGCAACTTGCCATGAATTTGTTCAGGGCAGGCCTGCTGAGTAACGCGTGATATGCGCTTTCTAGGTTCACTACCTCAAACTCTAAATTCTCAGTTCGGCAGTTATCTCTCGTGCCAAACAACACGTCTACCCGGACCTTGCCAATGGGTTCACAGGAAATGCCTGGCACAATACCATGGAAAGTTGTTCTCGTGGCCTGGAGCATGTTCTCCGAGATACCCAACTTGCGCATTGTATCCACGTACATAATATTGATGCTGCTGCCATCGTCAATCAGCACCTTAGAAAATCTCACATTGATATTTAGCCCGATGAACGTTGGGTCCAGCAGAAGTGCATACGAACCGGGACTAGGCATGAGCTTGGGATGGTCCTTGATACTCCATGTAATTTCCTGATCCGACCAAGGCATATACCTCGTCACTTCGGGCATTACCGCATTCACTTCCATATGTTGGCGCTGCAAGCTTTTTCTATTTGTTTCTTCCGTGGTAAACACACAGTAACTCTGGTGATGCTATGTGTTCATTTATCCCTCATTGTCGGGATATCTTTGATCTGGCTGATGCTGATTTTCCACCTGATGCACTGCATCCCTTCTCTCATGGTTTTCATACCTCGGCGGAGGTGGTGGCAACATTAACTATTGCGTGTTCGCTCTGGAGAGTAATTGCTGCCGGGGTAACTCCTGCCGAGGTTGATCGTTCCGAGGTGCCTGAGCATTCCCCGAACCACTTTGGTCTATTTTCCTCATCCACTCACATTGCTGAGTCGTGTGTCCCACTGGGTTACTCGGATTTGGCGTGTGAAACTTGCACGACTGATCCAGCATTGCCTCATACGTATACCTCGGCCGGTACTTCTTTTCTTGCCATTGTTTCTTCTGCTCTGGCGTCCAAGTTTTCTTGCCATCATTTCTTGGAGTCCATTGTTGCCCTCCAGTTTTCTGACGCTGATTACTCCCTGCTCCGGGTTGATCTTGATTTACAGCTGCAACTTGTTGCGAACTGTATCTGTAATCCAGCCTATCATCTCTTCTCTTACCGCGGTAGTCATTCCACCGGGATGACCCGGCTCCATCTCGCTAGTAGTACTCCTCATTTGACTTGTTTGACATAAGCCGGGGTTGAGTCGGATCCCCCAAAGCATACGAATCAGCATTCCGGATTGTCTCTGCCAGTGTAGTTGGCATATCCCTTTGTAGCCTTTGCCACAACATGCTTGCATATCTACATCCTTGTGCAAACCAAGCTATTGCATGTGACTCAATCACGCCTTCACACGAGTTTCTCACAGTGCACCAGCGGGTCAAGAACTCCCTGTCTGTTTCATTTGGTCTCTATTTGCACATTGCTAAGGTCTGTGGTCTATTCGGCCTCTGATACGTTCTCGAGAAGTTACTAACAAACATTTCCTCAAAATCAATACAACAGTTGATACTTCCTGGTGGTAAATTGTTTAGTCATACCCTCGCTGGCCCTTCCAGCATCTGAGGTACATATCTCATAGCCCATCTCAAGTTGCCTGTAGCAATTTTCACCGCCGTCGCGTAGTTGATCAACCAATCCTCCGGCTTGGTGTTGTCGTCATATGTTTTCGTACCTCTAGGTAACTGGAAGTTAGGTACCGGAGGTTCTTTCATGATACGGGGCCCAAAGCACGCTAGACCCAGAGGACCTTGCCCCTCAATTTGCTCCGACCTATAGAGCCGATCCAGTTTTAACCTGGCGTCGTCTGGCATCAAGTTCCTGCTTCCCAATCTTGACCCTATCACGTGATAGTCCGGCCTAGGGTACCCTACGTTCACCATTTCCGATTCACCATCATTGTATCTATCTTGCTCTTGAGGAGCGCCTCTCTGTTGCATACCTTGGCCAGCACTTCACTCTTATGGTGGTATATTCCGCTGCTACGGTTGCCCTGGACCCGCCGAGTTGCGCTGTCCGGTATAGCCGTTTACAGCGTTTCCCTGACCGGCATTGCCTTGGTCGCGGTTACCTCGGCCTGCTTCACCTTGGCTGACACTTGGTCGATCCTCGTTTCCCTGCACTGCTTTTCCTTTCCCTGCCCTTGTTGGGTCATAGGGGACTATCTGTTTGTTTCTCCTCGCCGAGGTTACCACTTCCTCTCTTCTAGGGCCACCATGAGGGGACGATGCAGCTCCAGCAGATTTCTCCGGGTTACCTATCGCTGAGTGAATAACCTTGGAAGCCCCAGCCCTTGCCGGGTTAGCCCTGAGCAACTCTTCATTTTGTCTGTTTGCGATCCGAACTAACTCGTTGACCCTATCCTGCTGTCTTTGCCAGGCTTCACCTGTCAAACCCTCTAACTCGGACACAGTTGCATCCGCTGCTCTGAGGTTCTTTGCCGGGTTACTGTATGCAGTGGTTCATCCTCCCACACACCTTTGTACCGCCCTATGTAAACATGGTATTTGATGCTATAAGTTATAATCCTATGATCTATGTCATGTTTGCGTAGTTTCTTTGTTCTTAGATTGAATGGTTGAACGTCCTAGGTTCATTAGAGCTGTATGTTGATATGGTACAGTCCTTTGGTGTCCATTATATTTGTGAGCGTATGGATTAAACATCATAGGGTTTGTAGTATGTGTAAGAGGAAGGGGGAAAGTTCTACCGGAGTGACAGAAACCTGAGGACACGAACTGGAACGTTGCACGTATGGGAGTAAGAGGACCATTAAACCTAAGGCTATGGTTGGGGAAACCTTAATGCATTGATTAGCACTTACAGATGTTTGCTAACAATCCAATCATATAGTACATGTAATTCCAAGTAGTGAAGCGCATGTATATTTAGCCTCTCCCACATAGAAAACTGCATCGAAGACAATGAACCCGATCTATTCGCTATTTAAACTTGGACAAAGCCACCACAATTACCACCATTATTCCACACTCATGGTTCTATTAGTTTAGTGTATTTTTTTGCTGTAGCAACTAGCTTTACTTTCTTGTTATTTATTATCATGCAAAGCTATCTCTATTACTCGTATTGATGCTCTAGTTTTATTTCCTAGATAATGCAAACGTTTAGTGTGCATAGAGTTGTATCAGTGGTTGATAGAACTTGAGAGAATATTTATCCTACCTTTAGCTCCTCGTTGGGTTCGACACTCTTACTTATCAAAAAGGCTACACACGATCCCCTATACTTGTGGGTTATCACTATGCTCACTTCAACTATTGAAGTTCGCATGCCCTTTTAGCACCTTTTGAATTAACAAAACCCTTCGGACAGTGTCATGTACACGTCCTAGGTAACTATTCTATTAGAAGAATTTTGTCTTGTTTATTCAACTATCATATACCAAATTATATGTAGTGGTTGCTACATTAATCTGTCAAGACTAAATATTGCTATGAAAGATCAAATCTTGTCATAGTCAACTCCTTGAACTTGCCGTAAACTTCTTTCCGGCATGTCGACTATTTCATAGATGTTAAACATCCATATCTATTTCTTTATAGATCCAAGCACGAATGATAGGATTCACACATTTCCAGAGGGTCTTCCAAGTTCAGAAACTTGATTTCTCGTGTATGGATACTATCACAGATTCTATGACTTCTAGTCATTTTATGGAGTCAGGGCCCATCACCGCTTCTTTGCATGCAGTCAGTTCATCATTGTCAAAACAATAACGACTTCTGTTTCAAATCTTACTATTTGATTCTTACCGACCCACATGGTTCAATACGAACTCTAATTTCCAAGATCACACCCTTTGTAATCACGGGAGCCATGAGCATTGTGGCCGCCACCGGGACACTTTCTGGTGCTGCGCTACTTAGCACATATAGCTAAGGTTCAACAACTTTATCAAAGTTCTATTGTCCTCCCACTTAACTTTTCACGAAAAAATCTTTCTCAAGAAACTTGACGTTCCGAGCGACAAACTCTTTTGTCCACGGTGTTATGGAGGAATTCCCAACGAATTCTTTGGGATAACCTACAAAGACATGCTTATCTGACTTTGGTTGTAAACATTTTACTTACGCATAGCATACCAAAATTTAAGAAAAGACAATTCGGGTTTTATCCCAAACCATAACTCATATGGTGTCATTTCAACGAATCATGATGGTTCTCTTTTCAGTGTAAAAGCGGTATTCTCTAAAGCTTTAATCCTTAAAACATAATGGCAGTTTTATAAATGGCACCTTTGATCTTACCATGTCAAACAAGGTTTGATTTGATCTCTCGAACATACCATACTCCTATGGTTTATCGGGAAATGCAAATTCATGGAAAAATTCCTGAAATCTTAGGTGTTTTGCTAAACCTGTAACTCAAATATCTTCTTTTATGCTCAAATCATAAACTCTTTTATTTTCTTGTTACAATGATTTTTCACTTCATCTTGAAAGTCTTTGAACAATTTTCAAATGTTTCATACTTCTTCCTTATTAAGTAAATATATAGACATATTCACTCAAATTTCTGGAGAAAGCATCTGAAGCAAAAAAAGATCCATCGCATATGGCTACACATAATGGACTATGCACATCAGCATGCACAATTTCCAATAAGTTAGTCATATGTTCCTCTTTGGCCTATGAACGGAGTTTCAATTATCTCGAGGAAAGTTTCACAAGCGTCAATTGATCAAAATCAAAAGACTCCAAAAATCCATCAACATGGAGTTTCTTCATGTTTACTTTCCAATATAATTCAAACAGCGATGTCACGTCATAAGTGATCTTCCAATCATTTTTCTTATGACATTTTAGCAATAATTTTTATGGATTTGATTTCTCCAACTAGATTTGTAAAAGTTCATCCATCCTTTATGGAATATGGTAATTATTTGAACAACCATTATTCTCGTAATACCGGAACAAAATAACAATTATTAAAACAAATCTTGAAGGCTAGGTTTGACGACAACGAAAACACAATAACACTTTATTTGTTTTCGATGAACATCATCACTTATTCTCTTGCTATTTACTTAGGCCATTGCAGTTCATGAATTGCGTTGTCCTGTATGACACTTCACACCAACCAATTCGGTATCCAGTACCGGTATGCAATACCTAAGAACCACATTGTTTAACAAACAAGGAATACAGCCATAACATGTATATCTTCTATATACCTAAGTTGGACATCTCCAACCTTTTCTTTTCTGCCAAATATTTTATAGATTCTCTTTCAACAATTCCTTTTCTTTTAAAGAATATATCAACATCAATAGTGGTGTCATTCACATGACACATAATACAAAGTTTATATAGTCAAATACTAATACCTTTGGACTTGCACTTTGAAGTGGATCACCATCCTCAAATGTTTGGTGTTCTTTCAAAAATCAATTCTTTAGTAATCCATTAGTGTACTAAACATTTTACTTACATCTTCTATTCATCCTTATCATGACAAATTTCATGATCAAGCTACTATAGACTATAAGGAAGAATCACGAGTATACTGTTAGTTCCCAAAACCTTTTGGGAGATCCGGACGCCTAGCATCTCCATCCTTCACAAATTCTCATACAATATGAGAACATGTATTTTGCTAAATTATACTCTATCATAATGCAACCAAAACATTGTTTCAGATATCACAATATCTTCCACACATGATGGTTTCTGAAACAATTTTTCAGCTCCTAGATAATCTTGATATTAAAACAACTTTTTGAATATCAATAATCATGGAGGCCAACATGATACTTTAGATGGAATTCTTACTCTTGATTTAATACTACTTATTAAACTTCATGGAGTAAATAGAGTTTGCTGAAAGTTTGCAATAGGACTTCTAAACTTTAAATTGACATTCAAAACAATACGATACCAGTTCGTAAAGTACATATCCAGAATTCTATAGTTCTATTATCTCAATTAAAACTAAGCATAAGAAAGTGAACAGATGCCAATGGCTACAACAAATTATGCAAATTCACTTCGATTTAGTTTATGACAAATTAAGTTCGACTAATCCAAATTAGAAATGAACTCCCACTCAAAAACGACATCCCTCGTGCCTTTTTGGTGATTACATGAACCAAATCCACTACACTAAGTACGATCATCACATGAGTCGGTGTAGCTTCAAAGGCGAGCATCAACATGGGCATCACATCAACTATATGACTCATGATTAACCTTTCGGTCCATGTTCCGAGGCTATGTCTGTACATGCTAGGCTCGCCAAGTAAGAACCTTAGTATTCGCGTGTGTAAAACGGTCTTACACCCGTTGTATGAAAGCGTAGATTCGAGTACACCCGATCATCACGTGATGTCTCGAAACACGATCCATAGAACGGTGCATACTTAAGGAAGAACACATTTTATCTTGATATTTAAATGAGGGATCATCATATAATGCTACTAAAACGCCAAACTAGCAATATAAGATGCAAACATCATATGTGTAAAGTGGAATGATATGGTCCATGCATTTGACCGCCATCATGTGCATCGTGGTATGATCTCTATCATTCCTTTTTGTGTAAGGCCAAGGTCTATGGAACTTACACATTAGGTGTGTTGTAAGGGTATCTACCATACATCAACTTACAACATGACCATATCATCACACTAGCCCAGCAACAATCTAAACTAGACGCCTCTAATTTATCCATTGCAAATTTTATGTTTCTTAGGGCTTTCGGAGATAGAACCGGTCTTACCTACAAACATTGAACCACAACGAGGATAACTAAGTTATTAGCAACTCGTTGTAAATTAGATATTGACTATAATAGGAGAGACAGACACCCGCTAGCCACTTATGAAAAACTAGTTGCATGTCAGTCGTGGAACCGGTCTCATGTGCGATGACATGTAAAGTTGGTCCAGGCCTCTTCATCCCACTATGCCACCAATATCCAAAATACATAGAAGATGCAATAACATGATCATCATCGCCCACATATAAACATATGTGTACTACCCGTGCAAAGCACCTATGCATAGATCAGGCTCTGATACTACTATTGGGTTTGCAGCATAGAAAACAAAAAAAATCCTACGATGGGAACTATACGCCAAGATCTATCTACTAGATACAAGCAATGGGTGGATATACATCCATAGAGAACATACCCTCAAAGACAACAAAGCTTTGTTAACGAGATGGAACTCGTGGATGATGTAGTCATACACTTGCTGATCTCAAGATCGTGATGAAGTCCAGCAGGTCCGGCGCCAGCACGTCCATCAGATCCAGCTCCAACAAGTCTAGCACTGCAAAGTAGCAGTGCATCCGTGATCGCACACACGTCCGGTACCCCGACAACCTTCGTCCCTCGCTCCAGCAAAGCAGCAGAAGAAGCAACTCCTTTCCAGATAAAGCCACTTGGAACATGTATCTCGCTAATCCGAGACCATGGGGAATAACTAGAGGGGAGAGAGATCCTTCACGAGGAGGTGTGTGTTGTGAGGAGGAGAGGGGGCCTTTTATAGGGAAGAGGGGGGCAGCCAAGGGCCATGGTGTGGCAGCCATGGTGGTGCCCCCACCTCTTCCATCATTCATGTGGTGGATGCTCCGCTCACATAAATATGCCTCCATTCACATGCATTAAATTTCCATCAAATTTAATGCAAGCTCTCATTAAATAAAACTATTTTATTTATTTTATTCAGAATTTCGTTAATTACTTTAATTAACAAACATTCACATAAAACCCCTGCAGCATTTCAATATCACATGCAGAATCAGTTTCTGCAATTTCACCCGAAACAATTTCGGTTTCCATCAAAATGATTCCAGCGCTTTCTTAAATCTTTATCTAAAACATATTTGCTCCAAATGGTGTCGGTATCCCTTAAGTGTGTCACCCTACGGTTCGCGAATAATGTAGACATGATCGAGACCCCTCTCTAATCAATAATCAGCAGCGGGACCTGGAGATCCGTATTGACTCCCACACATTCAACGATGACTCTTGTGATCGTGTCAACCTTTAACACTAGTAACTTAATCCCTTTGTCTTGTGATATATTACATGTACGAGGTTCAATCATCGGCATCTAAATACCTAGTTTGATCTCGTTACCGACATGCACTCTTTTCTCGTTCCCGTGATATAACATTCTAGTGATCACATCACTTGCTTGCAAGCTATCTTAATGTGATATCACCAAGAGGGCCCAGAGTATATCTATCCGTCATCGGGGTTGACAAAATCCACTCTTGATCCATGAGCCTCAGCATAACACTTTCGGAGTATCTGAACCCACCTTTAAAGTCACCCTTTTATGGTGTGACGTTTGATGTTATCAAGTTACTCTTCCGATGTTAGCAATTAACATGATCTCATGGTCTAAGGACTAAGATTACTTCGTATGATGTTATAGCAATATAAACATAATGACTTTGATCGTAATGCTATACTTCGGATGAATGTTCATCAGATCATTCCACCAATGTTGTGACCTTGTTATTAACAACATCCAATGTCCATGATCAGGAAACCATGATCATCTTGTTAATCAACGAGCTATTTTATATAAGAGGCATTACTAGGAACTTTGTATTTTGTTTATTAAACACACATGTATTAACGTTTCCAATTAATACAATTATAGCTTGCAAAATAAACATTTATCACAAACATGGAATAAGATAATAACCACTTTATTATTGCCTCTCGGGCATATTCCCTTCACACACCACCTGGCTGCGCGGCCAGGCCTGGCCTGCACCAGGGGGTGGTGTGGACGCCTAGGGCACCCCCTCGGCCTCCCCTTTTGCCTATATATTGCCTCCGATACAGAAACCCTAAGCACCCGATCAAAATTCCACGAAAGAGTCTGTAGCCATCGTCATATCCATACCTAGATCGGGAGGGATCTGAAGCTCTTCTCGGCACCCTGCCAGGGGGGAGAATTCACCCTGGAGGCATTCTTCATCACCATGCCTGCCTCCGGTGTGATGCATGAGTGGTTCATCCCTAGACTTACGGGTCCATATAGTAGCTAGATTGTTGGTTCTTCTCCTTTGTGCTACCATGTTTAGATATTGTGAGCTCCATTCATGATCAAGATCATCTATTTGTAATCATACATGTTGTGTTTGCGGAGATCCGATGGATGTTGAGATGCTATTTCAGATTGATTATTGATTCTATCATGTCTTTGTTATTTGTGATCTTGCATGCTATCCGTTGTTAGTAGCTATCTTGGCCGAGTAGATGCTAGCAACTCCATGAGGGAGTATTTATGCTCGATAGTGGGTTCGTGCCTCTAGTAATCTAGGGAAGTGATAGAAATCTCTAAGATACTAGATGTGTTGTTGCTACTAGGGAGAAAACAGCAATCCTTTGTTCATAGAACAATCGTATTGTTTACTTTACACACAATGATTAATGCAATTATTTGTTGCTTGCAACTTAATACTAGAGGGGGGTCGGATGATAACCTGAAGGTGGATTATTAGTCATAGATGCACTTGGATTACGGTCTATGTATAATGTTGTAATGCCCAATCAAATATCATAGAAGTTAAGATGATTAGTATATGCATGTATGCTTTCTCGATGTTTGTCAATTGCCCTGCTGTAATTTGTTCACCCAACATGTCATCTATCTTAAGGAGAATCACCACTAGTGAACTATGGATCCCGGTCCTTTTCTTTTACAATCAATCTACAACTATTTACTGTTTTTTGTTTACTTTCTGCAAGCTATTACTATCTTCCACACAATACGTTTAATCCTTTGTTTTCAGCAAAACCGGTGAGATTGACAACCTCACTATAAGTTGGGGGTAAAGTTCTGTGGTTGTGTTGTGTAGGATTCCAAGTTGGAAACAACACCTTGGAGGTGTTTCCTTGCTCCTACTGCTTCGATAACCTTGGTTTCATAACTGAGGGAAAACTTGCTGTGGTGCTCATCATACCTTCCTCTTGGGGTTCCGCAACGAGCTCAATATAATTTGGGCCATCAGTGCACAAATTCTTTTGAACTGCAACCCCCACCCATGCTTAAATCCCGTAGGAATTGGAACATCTACTTGAGGTTCAAGTCTCATCGTGCCATTCATGTAGGTAGTTTTCCTATGTTTTATAATCGCATATTTTTCACCGGCAAACCTGTGAAATTCCTGTGTTCTCAATCCTACGATCGAAAGAGGCCCAAGACTTTTTCTTCGGTGCCCCCTCTCCTCCAAACATACTATCTAAAAAGACAAGAACGACCAGGATTGTTGATACCCATAATGGAAGGTGTATTGGCCAATCAAGTCTAGTGTTATATTTTAAGTTTCATGTGTTTTACAAACACAAGATTTCTGTAAAAAGTTGGCTATCTGGTTTACATGAATACAAAAACATAGGATTACTTTAAAACATGGTAGAATCAAAGTCAAACCTCACGGGATAGTATATTTATGATGTTATCATGTCTCTTGGGACCTCATTCTTGTTATTTACGTGTGTTGGAATTTGAAAATGAGGTCCAAGTTTGATATGAAGAATTTCATATGAGTTTTGGAGGATTCTAACCCATAGGATTTTGGAAGATATCAAATTCCTATGGAGTCACTTCTTAGTTCATATGCCCTCCATTCCATAAGAATCTAAACATGAGCTCCAACCTCATTCTATTTCTCCTTTGAGAAGTCAAATGCGCTCACACTATATTTCTGGAGAACTCCCGTGTTTGTTTCCTATTCACCATCCAAAGACACCTGTTACAAAATTCCTGTGTTTTTAATTCCTAATATGAATTTACTGTACCTACCATGTCAATCATGTGTTTTTCCTATTCCTACATTTTTTAAAACCATTGATCGAAAGAGGCCCCTAATCTTGTTAAGAAATCATAGGAAAATTGCCTGTGTTTTTTCATCTGGTCCATTCCTCTGAACTGTGCCAGCATAGGAAACTTAACTATTCCTACATTTTTTTAATGTAAACAAAACCTTATTCCTTGTTGTGTTTGTCTGCATGCATTCATGATTTATTCATCACGTTTCTGCATCTTTCAGATAGTACTTTTTCTGCAAAGCTAGCTAGCACTCCCCCCTTTGTCAAACACCTTGCATGCCCCTAGATATGAAGAAAATCTATTGTAGGGCATTGATGTGTTGCTGATGCCACTAGACAATCCAAGAGTAGAAGCATTTGTACTAGTTAATGATGACATACCCGAAACATGGGATGTGAAGGATTTGAAAACAAGGGTCACTGCGATTGCAAAGCACCCGGGGCATTGGTACCTCCAAAACGTCTACAGTATGGCATGTATCGAGCTGCCACGTGTGCAGCGTGTTGATATTTATCCATCGGGTAACCAGTGTTTCCCCGGCCCCCCATGCACTTACCTACAAGCACACGAATATCGAGTTGCTGAAGATACAAATAGCAAAGAAACCATACAGATTTGACAACCAATGGCACTACGGCGCGATGGCAGTGTTTGACAAATTCATTGCTACCATAGATTTTCCTTGTGACAGGGACTGGATTATCTTTCGAAATGACTATCTTGCACCAAAAACTTATGTCGATGCCATTGCCACGTGTCTAATCAGTGGTTCTATTGATCGCATATACGCGGTTACAGGCCCGCGAGGAGATGTTCTTGTCTGGGAACCAAACAAGTGGAGTGAGTCATGTTATTTAAAAGTAAAATTTATAAATTACTTACAACTGCATTATTCGTGATACTTTTGCTAACTGAAATGCACACACATGTATACTTGTAGGCTCGCGTGTCATATAGGCTCCAGTAATTGAAGAGCCGGCAAACGTCCAAGTCAGTGACGATGCCGAGGCTGAATATATTGCATTACGCAGCTGGTACTTGGCAGAGTTGGCTAGGATATCCCGTGGATTCACACAAGGGGTGCACGGACTAGCAGCCATGGTAATCATGTATCATACATGGGTAGAGAACTGCTCTCTTATCCCTCGCTACGCTGCCATGTTTTCTAGAGGGCCCTTAATTTGGATGACCCTGTAGCACCAGAGTGGATCAGAAGGGATAATATTGAAGGGAGGTCGATGTTTGTGGGAATCAACCATCCATTCATCCACAAGCCCCCTACAGCCAGTTTCAGATTGGAGCTGCATGCACGTCAATGGGGGCTGCCATCGGTTCATCACTTAACTACATTGGAGCGGAACATAGGGAGCAAATGTTCGAGGCGCCAATGTGGTTCGTGTCAATCCTGCCTTGTTAGAACTATGTGAAGTTTGACCAAAATACCGAAAGCTGATTATGAGCGCAACATCATTTCTGTAGCTAGTACTTGTCACAATGTAATGTACAGTACTATGTACGTAGTACTTTCATACTATATTGTAGTATCACTACTTGCAACATCATTTCCACTATTGCTTGTACTAGGCACCATATACGTAATAATATACTTTCATACTGTATTGTAGTATCAGTACTTGCAACATCATTTCCACTATTGCTTGTACTAGGCACCATGTATGTAATAATATTCTTTCATAGTATGTGTTTGATGTTTCCCTATTCAATCACTCAAGCTGTTGTGTCCAATTTTCTAGGCTATTAATTTTTGCATGACAATTAGTGGCAAGGTTTGTCCACAGCATTCGTACCTCACCGCATTTTCTGTGGCAAGGTTTTCTTTGTCCACAGCATTCGTCTAACCTCATCGCATTTATTCCCTCACAAGCCCCAGCCCTAGCCCTCTCTCACACAGCACTCCTTAATCTCCATTGTGTTTCCGTCCATTGACGACCACCACCGCGGCAACTTACTCGTCTTAGGCAGGTCGGCTGCAACCTCATCTATAGAGTCCTCTCATCCCTTAGACATCACAGTGGCAGTGCAGTATGTACATAATCCCCGAAACCCTTGATCTTGATGATGAGATGCGGTCAAGCTTTTATTAGCGCTTGGTTAACATTTTGTTGGTGTTGAGTATAGTTCTCATCTAGTGCATTTAACCCGTTTGTATACTACAGTTCGGTTTTACACATGAAAGCTAGTTCCAGGGCTAGATATACGGTGAACCGTAATAATAAGTTCAAATTTTGTATTGTTTGATCTACGGCTGGTGATGATTTGGGAGGCCACTCGGCATGTTTTGCTTTAGATTGGTCTCAGTGGTGGAGGTCCCTTTAATTTGGGAAAGTTAGGGAAGCTGCTGCCCTACCATGATTTTTGCCAAAATTTCAAGTATATGTATGCATCTCTAGCATCGGCAGCAGATAGAGCTCATCATGTTCGTTCGTTCGTCTGTTCCTAGGTGTTAGGTGTCTGTACTGCTTGATAAAGAACTGCACTAATGTGGTGCCTAGACCTTGGAAGTAGTACTAATATAATCAGCATTCATTCTAGCTAGAGTTAAGACTTTAATTTGTGTAGTTGGATAAGAAAATTGCTCCACTTTACTTTCTTAGCTGATCTTGTATTGTACTCTATCAGCTAATACTATACTATTTCACAATTATTGTCAGCTGGTAGAGACATTATTTGTCCACGGGATTTTTTTGCAGTGTTCAGGCAAGAATCTCAAGCTTGGATAAACTCTATCATCAAAGAAGACAAGAGAGCCCTGTGTAGTCTAGATGGAGGGGCGAGCCAGGAACACCCACGTGGAGAACACCTGTGACGAGTTTTGCAAGATGTTGTTAATACCGGGAGGGTTAGACGTGTGGAGCATACCCAGCTCCTTTTTGCCAACGTTTGGCGGTGAGTACCTAGAGGCCATCAAGCTGAAGATATGCAAAGCCTGCAGCTGGGACATCGAGCTGAAGAAGCAATATGGCAAGGTAATCCTTGACGAAGGATGGCTAGATTTTGTCAAAGCACATGACTTAAAGGTTGGATACTGATGTGCGATAACTGCGAGAAGGTGATAGTATTTGATCATGATAACTGCGAGAAGGTGATCAGATGTGCAGGTTATCACCCATCATTTGATGGACAATTTACTATATCGTAGGTGTATTAATGTAGTGATTGTTCGCTTCTAAATATAACTATTCTGTAAAGAGGTGCTTGAACACCTTCCATTATCATGCATCGTGTTGGAACACTGTGGTACTTGATCGCACTAGGCTCCAATGTGGAGGTATTTATTGTACTATGTTTGCAGCAAAACTGCAAAACAAACATCTAGTGTACTACTGCTAGTATTGTACTACCTCATGTTCCACAGTATAATCCTTTTTAGCAAACTAAACAATTATCTTGTTAGTTCCATCGCATACAAGAGTTGTGCCGTGTTGGTGTACCTAACAATCAAGTGGGTAGGTGTAGTACAACTCCTGTATGGACCGGAACTAACGAGATGATTGTTCGTTGTACTCTACTGCTAGTAGTAATACGTATTGTACTGGTACAAGTGTATTACTACTAGGTAGGAGTATGATTTTTTAGGAAAATTGAAGCTGTAAATAAACATCATCTGGTCAAACATGACAGCAGTAGTAACTCTAGTCGGCGTACACGGCATCATGCCGGCCTAGCTGTAATGGCCCAGGTTGTCACATGGTTCATTTAGCGCAAGGCAACGTGCCGACCTAGCTATAAAATGCGCCAGGATTTTAGATGGTTAATTTAGTGCATTGCAGCATGCCAGCCAAGCTAATCGGTGTCCTGGATGCAGCTCTAGAGGCCTTGCAAAAAAACTCGTTCAAAGAGCCATCCCATCTTTCCCATCTCGAATGTTTTTATCCCCACTCGCCAATGCCGCCTAGCCCCGCATTTGGGATCGTCTTTAGTGCATGCTTCGCACATTTTCCTCGCCATCTCGCCCGCTGCATCAGATCTTGTAGGCCGCACCACCCCTCTCCAAAAGTCCCTCGATAGTCATACTCTAGTCCGACCTTTTCCCCTAATCCATCCCGATGTCGCAATCGACGCACAACCCACTGCACGGCGTCCGGAGCAAGGTCGGCGACGACGTTTTCAATGAAATTGCTATGCATCTGGACACTACCAGCACCACCCGACTGGCCGCATGCTCCAAGGAGCTGTACTGCCAAGTCTCGGGCGGAAAAGGTAGCAGATGCCCCAACGACCACTTCAGGACATTCGTCCCCTACAACAACGTCTACGACCACATAATCTGGTGCTTTCACAGCCAGCAAGTCTGCACGGAGCCTGGATGCGAGTTCATCACCTTGTCGGTAAAGCTAACACCTATGGTAGAGCTTGCCCGCCACCTCAGAGTTGCCCACTCGAGAACTGCGCCCATAATGCCCTATAGCGACAAACACTAGGAGCCGTCTAAGCCGGTGCCCACAAGAGGCTCGCGAAGAGCAGATATCATAGGCATCGGGAAAGAGGGCACCGTGTTCGTCACCCAAATTGATGGCCACACGACAGACATCATCATATCCCCCAGGTTCGTCAGTTCAGGGGCGTGCGAATCACCGTGGTACAAGGTGAAGCTTTGGTCGCTGTCTCTGTGGCATGAGCTCCATGCGGTCGAAATGGGGGGCGACATCTGAGCTGACGAGCAGGCCATTGTCGGCCGAAGTTGGCCTGGAAGGGTTCAGGTCATACCTATCGCAGTCGTGGTGTTACCTGGAAGCTTCTGAACCGTTTGTCGGAATTCCCTGTGGATTAGGAGTATTGCATCGACAGGTTTCAAAAGTGAGATAAAACATCTAAATATTCTTCGTGATGATCCCAATGTTAAAATATGTAATGTCGTACTAATTAATTACTACTTTATGTTGGTGACAGATTCAATTTGTATGGGGAGAGTGGCAATGTATACCTGTTTCCAATGTAGGCTGCTGACATAGTGGACCCACAGGCGACGGTGTGATAAAGAAAGCGTAACATGCAGGAAAGAAAGCGCTACCCGGCCAGCACTTGACACGCTGTTGCGTTCTGCCGAGTATTTTGTATGGAGGTTTTAACTTGCTACTGCTAATCTATTTTGTAGTAATACATATGTACTGGTACTTGTTCAGATCGACCGATCGAGTTCTGAATATGGACTCTCTTTCCTTTTGAGTCATGGCCTTGCTACAACTAATGAATTTCAATGTCTACATTGCGGAATCTGTCATTTATTTTGGCCATTGTCTGTACTGCTGAATCAGTCACTTTTAAATGCGGCTGAATCTGTCAAGTGATGCTGAATATGAACTGGGAATTTATAGATATTTTTTCTGTCTTATTTTGTACTGCTCAATCTTCAAATGCTACTCAATCTGTCAAGTGTTATGCTCTTACTATTACTAAGGTATTTTCTGGAACTAATATTCATGTACTCGTACTTGTTTAGACCAAGTGCAGTAGATGGTCTTGCTTTCCTTCTTAAACTTGGCTTTGTCACAATCTGGATGAGGCTTGGGCATTTTGGGATGCATATATGGGGGTCACACTAGTATTGATGTGAAGAGGAGGTACGCACACAAAAGCATACTTGATCGTCAGTTTTTGCTAGCTCCAATGATCGAGTGTGTTTCGAGAAAAGGGCAAACTGATCGTGCGACAAGGTTTTTAGAGCTGAAACATGAACGGATTCTCTTTGTACCACTATTGAGTTTCAGTGCATGTATAGATGAAATAGTCACTTTGGAATGTTGCAGAATCGGTCAAGTGCTGCTGAATATGAACTAGGAATCTGTCGATATTTTTTATGTCTTATTATGTACTACTGGATCTTTCAAATGCTACTGATTTGTAAAAAAGTTATGTCGCTGTTGTTGGGCTGCTTGCACTAGAGATTTTGCATGTGTGTCATCGGAACCATTGGATGTGTTTTGGACAGAAATGAGAGGGTACCAAGTGAAGTCATTGAATACCAGTCCAGTTTTGGCGCACGCGGTCTGTCTCCCTTGTTCTTTAGATATTTTTACACGAATACATGTCAAAAGAATTATCGCTTTTTTTCCTCCGATAGTGAGGCTTGTGTTCCGAATCCGGCTGTGCCACATCTTAATGCAAATTTTACTAAAGAGGAGGTAAAATCTAGCCCATTCGGCCCCTCTTTAGCCCAGAACAATTTAATTCGGCCTTGTAGGGGTCGGGGGAACTTGCTGACGACAACCCGTTTAAATATTTATCAAGGAGCCCATGGAGAATAGCGCATGGAGTATAGCCCATTGAGTATAGTAGATGTAAAATAGCCCAAAATGTTTAATTCGGTGTTTTTGGAATTGCTTTAAAACAAAAAAAAACACCTACCCATGTTTTTAAGAAACTACTCCATTATCTGGAATTTAATAAATTGAGATGCTAGGATCGCTTCCTTTTTATTTTAATAAGAGAGATAACATGGACAGATAAAATCATTTTAAGAAGGCTAATATATAAGTTATAGGTACTATAAAGCTTTTTAATGAGAATGTTCATCTTATTTGTTTGTCGTAGTGGCAACGCACATGGTTTATATGTGTTTTGAAGTCTTGAGTTCGATTCTCTGTGCTTGACATAAAATTATCTTGGGTTTACATTTTTTCTTCTAGCAATATTGCTTTATGGAGAGGCTAACATCGCGGACCCACCAGCCTACAGCATCCCATGAGTTTAATGGTCGAGTTTGAAAAAAATTAAATACTTGTACAGAGAGGCTGGCATCAGGGACCCACCTGCCAGAACATACAAGGCTACATATAGGACCCATAAGCCAGAACATACCAGAGGCTGACATGGGGGCCTCGGCAGCAAGACCATACACGGCTACCACATCGAGCAACATTGCCAAGGTCAAAATAGCGAACGTGGCCGGAAAAAATTCCATCATACTGATACGTCCATAACGTATCTATAATTTTTTAGGGTTTTATGCTAATAATATGCTTTTAATACTCCTTTTTGTATAAAGTTTATGATTTATTTGGACTAACCTACTAATAGTTGCAAAAGTGCACAATTTTTTGTTTTACACTTTGATGTGTAGGAATTACCAAGAATACAAGTAGAAACCTTGTTGGAGTCAAATAGGGATTTTTCTAGAAATCTGTCTCAGAACTCTTTATTAAGATGGTCATGTTTCGGGTCGAATACAGCATCAAACGGAAAACTCTTAAACTACAAAGTTGTTGGAAATTTCACGACAAACTTTCTGGACATAAAATTTAGCTGATTCTAAGTCTGGACAGGCCTTCTAGGCCCGATTTACTGCAGCCCAAGATGGGGTGACAGGAATCCGAGAAGGTATATAAAGGGAGGAAACCTAATTCGCTTAGGGCATGTCCACCCACGAATTTGCAGCCACCAAAGCCACGTTTTTGCCTCCCCCATGGATCCCATCTCCATAGGGGAGGGCTCCTAAGAAGCCATGAAGGAAGGGGGCTAAGGGGTGGTGCTCCCCCATGGTACCGGTGGCAGGGAAGGAGTCCCCGCGCCGCCGCTGCCCTCTTCACCATCTTCACCGCCATCCCCATCACCTAATCCTCGTAGTATGTAGTGGTTCATCCTCCCACATACCTCTGTACCGTCCTATGTACACATGGTGTTTGATGCTATAAGTTATAATCCTACGATCTATGTCATGTTTGTGTAGTTTCTTTGTTCTTAGATTGAATGGTTGAACGTGTTTGGTTCATTAGAGTTGTATGTTGATATGGTACAGTCCTTTGGTGTCCATTATATTTGTGCACGCATGGATTAAACATCATAGGGTTTGTAGTATGTGTAAAAGGAAGGGGGCGTTCTGCCGAAGTGACAGAAACTTGAGGACGTGAACCGGAACGTTGCACGTATGGGAGTAAGAGGACCATTAAATTAAGGCTATGGTTGGGGAAACCTTAATGCATTGATTAGTGCTTACCGATGTTTGCTAACAATCCAATCATATAGTACATATAATTCCAAGTAAAAGCGCATGTATATTTAGCCTCTCCCACATAGAAAACTGCATCGAAGACAATGAACCTGATATATTCGCTATTTAAACTTGGACAAAGCCAGCACAATTACCACCACTATTCCACACTCATGGTTCTGTTAGTTTAGTGTATTTTATTACTGCAGCAACTAGCTTTACTGTCTTGTTATTTATTATCATGCAAAGCTATCTCTATTACTCGTATTGTTGCTCTAGTTTTATTTCCTAGAGAATGCAAACATTTAGTGTGCGTAGAGTTGTATCAGTGGTTGATAGAACTTGAGAGAATATTTATCCTACCTTTCTCTCCTCGTTGGGTTCGACACTCTTACTTATCGAAAAGGCTACACACGATCCCCTATACTTGTGGGTTATCAAGACCTTTTCTGGCGCCATTGCTGGGGAGGAATAGCGTGTGGGTGAATATTCTTGTGTGCACTTGTTTGCTTTATCTCTAAGTAGGTTTTACTTTTAGTTTTAAGTTGTTCTCTATCTTAGTATGGATAGGGAATGCGAATAAAAAAAATTAGTTGTACTTGTTACCTAAAAATGTTTTTAAAAATGAAAGTGATTGGAAAGATGAGTAATGGTTAAGTGGGGGTCGACCTTGAACACTTGTGTTCATGCCTATGAAACCAAAACAAATCTTTCCATGGAAGCTTTTCAGTTAAAAACTTGTAGGAATGCATAAAGCCTTGAAAAAGAAAGATATTTCTGGTATTGATCTTAATGCTTATTCATTCGAAAATACTTGAATCTTGCTCCTATGCCTAACTTAAAGGCGTTAAAGAAAAGTACTGATTGGGAGATAACCCAAAAGTACTTATTGGGAGATAACCCAAAAGTTGGGTGTATTAACGAGCCCATTGGGGAACCCTAAGAGGAAGGTATGATGAGCACAGCAGTAAGTTTTCCCTCAGTTATGAAACCAAGGTTATCAATCTAGTAGGATCAAGGAAACACCCCAAAGGTGTAGCTAGCTGAACTTTGGCAGGGCGCACTACCAGTGCTAGGAGCAACGTGGAGACCTGCACAACACAACCACAGAACTTTGTCCCCAACTTGCGATGAGGTTGTCAATCTCACCGGTTTTGCTGAAAACAAAGGATTAAACATATCGAGTGGAAGAAAGTAATAGTTTGCAGAAAGTAAACACAAAGTAGTAAACAAATGATTGTAGATTGAATGTAAAACAAAGGACTGGGGTCCATAGTTCACTAGAGGTGGCTCTCCTTAAGATAGATAACACGTTGGGTGAACAAATTACAATGGGGCAATTGACAAATATCGAGAAAGCATACAAGCATATACTACTCATCTTGACTCTTTGAGACTCGATTGGGCATTACAACATTATACATAGACCGCCATCCAACTGCATCTATGACTAATAATCCATCTTCAGGTTATCATCCGAACCCCCTCCAGTATTAAGTTGCAAGCATCTACTTGGCCAAGATAGCTACTAACAAGGGAAAGCATACAAGATCACAAATAACAAAGACATGATAGAATCAATAATCAATCTGAAATAGCATCTCAATATCCATCGGATCCCCGCAAACACAACATGCAGAATTACAAATAGATGATCTTGATCATGAACGGAGCTCAAAAGATCTAAACATGATGGAACAAAGGAGGAGAATCAGCCATCTAGCTACTACATGGACCCGTAGTCTAGAGATGAACTACTCGCGCATCACACCGGAGGCTTGCATGATGATGAAGCAGGCCTCTAGGGTGAATTCCCCTCTCCGGCAGGGTGCCGGGAAGAGCTTCAAATCCCTCTTGATCTAGGGATGGATATGACGGCAACTACAGACTCTTTCGTGGAATTTTGATCGGGTACTTAGGGTTTCCGTATTGGAGGCATCTTATAGTCGGAAGGGGAGGCTGAGGGGGTGCATGGGCTGGCCACAACACCCCCTGGCACGGGCCAGGCCTGGCCACGCGGCCAGGTAGTGTGGCCGCCCTCTAGCCCCTCTCCATCTCGTATTCTGGCTCCGTGTGTCCCTCGGTGAAAAACTGACTTTGGCTTTTGTCTCGTCCAATTCCAAGAATATTCATTTTCTGACTTCCTGGAACCAAAAATAGCAGAAAACAGGCAGCTGGCACTGTGGCTCTTGTTAATAGGTTAGTCCAAGAAATCATATGAAAAGTACTCCAAAGTGTGGACAAAACATAAGAAAGTAGATAAAACCAAGCATGGAACATCAAAAATTATCGATACATTAGCAACGTATCAACATCCCCAAGCTTAACTCCTGCTCGTCCTCGAGTAGGTAAGTGATAAAAATAAAGAATAATTTTTGAGGTGACATGCACCATCATAAACTTGATCAAAGTATTTGCAAAACATTCAATGCTGGGATCGTAGTACTTCAATCATAACATGAAAGACAAAGTTCTAGCAATAAGACAAAGAAACCATGTTGAAACATGAAAAGGTACAAACAAAAGATTAATGAATAACAATGCTTTGCAAGACGTTTTTTTGTTTCACATAAAGAAAACATAGCATGGTAGCATTCAGCTTGTCCCTCATAGAGTAGAAAATATAAATGCATAGGACACCTTCAAAGTTCATAAGAGTGACTAGATACAGATAGTTTAAAACAAGCAATATCAAGTTATGCATCAATCGACAAGTCTTGGGACAATGCACATAGAACTAAGAATGGCAACTATGCTCTCAAAGTAGGTGCATATAGATATAAGGTGGAGACTCAACATAAAAGTAAAAGAAAGACCTTCATAGAAGGAAGTAGAGATTCAAGTTTCATAAAGAGCTTCCAAAAATTATGGTACTTGTTAGCTTTCAGCTCTCATTGCCCCTATCATAAGCATCTTGAAGTCATTAAGGTTAAAGTGAACAAACTATGGTGTATATGCTTGACGAAGTATAAGTTGGAAATCTCATGTCCCTTGAATACGAGGGTCGCTCCTCATGCTACTCAAGTTTAGTCACTGGTAAGTTCTTGTTATCGTAAGTATATGTGTATCATAGAGAATAGCCAACGGGGTACCCCTTGCCCGATGATACGGAAGAATCCCCATATCAAAATGACAAGGCAAGCAGACAAAGAGCATCTCAACAATCTTCTTATTTACCATGGGAATATGGTGCTTTTTTCTCTCTTTCCTCTTTTCATATATCTTTTTTTTTCTCTTTTCTTTTTCTCTTTTTTTCTCAATATCTGACTCTTTTTTATAAGAAGAATGCTTCATAAACAGCTCATTATGGTTACGCTGCAGGTTTCCACCATGTCAGCATGGATTAGACCAGCGGCCCAGGTGTTTCTCTAACACATATACATAACTCCATGGAGTTAGAAGCTCCCCTTTCATTTCACACCGACGACATCCATAAACAAAAGAGCATGATATCAACTAGGTACAAAGTACAAGTGCAATGTTGAAAGCGTTCCCCATGACAACATGGTTCTGCTAATCCACAACAAATAAGTGCAAGCATATACAACATAGACGACAAAATGGTACAAGTTTATTAAGGGCAAGAAAAGTAAAGTGTGCCATCAAGTTCGTGAGAGCTTTAATCACTAATTTTCTCATAACAAGTTTAATTCGAAAGGTAGACAAAAACATGAATATACTTGGAATATCATAAGCTAGTAGGTAGGTATGGTGGACTCTTTGTAATAACTTGGTTTAAGGAATTGGATGCATGAGTGGAACTCATACTTGGTTGTGGAGGCTAGCAAAAGACTAGGAGCGACAAACTAAGAGAGCAATAATGGCCATAATCATGGAGAGCGACAAAACATCATTGATCAAAGCAAAAAGTGATACTGCAAGTTGAAAACTAAAGGATCATCAAGGCTATGGTGACTTGGGATAGTCATAACATGGTGTGAGCATGCACCATGTTAACCCAAATAAAACATCAAAGAAGAATACCACAATAATATGCTTTAATATGCTAAAACAACGCATGATCCTTTCAAGGCACATTAAGCAATCTCAGTTGTTTATAACAAGTCATGCTACAGAAAAGAATACTAAGCCTAAAGCCAAAACAATATCAAGCATAGGCCACAGTCAAAAACAAGCTCTTTTTACCATTTAAGCATGAACTTTCCTACTCTTTTCCAATCCAAACCAAACTATTTGAAAACTAATATATGAAAGAGGGGGTCCAACCAATTTATTCAGAAAACTAAGAAAGCAAAGCAAAAGAAAAACCAAAACAAAAACGAAAAAGAAGACGCTCCAAGAACAACACAACTGTGCATGAAAAAATGAAGCGTTTGAAAGAAATCTAGGATTTTTATTGATGAAGAGGGGGATGCCTTGGGCATCCCCAAGATTTGACGCTTGTACTTCTTGTATATTTCTTGGGGTGACACGCATGGCATCCCCAAGCTTGAGCTTTAGTCCATCCTTCATCTCATTACTCATTCCTTCCATACACCTGAAATTCTTTCTTCATACAAAACTTCACATAATTTTTATTAGCGACATTAGTGCACTCAAGATAATAAGTCTTTAGGTTTAGTTCTAACACCAATAAAAATTCCGTTAAAACACTAGATAATGTAGCACTTCCCTCAGAAATCTCAATTCTCCAAAAGAACTCAAAAAGGAACCAACAAGAAGCAAATGCAAATAATGGCAGAAATCTGTCAAAACAGACAAGAAGGTAAAGCCGGTTTTTTTTTGAAGACCTTCTGTTGCTCAAATCAAAAAGTGTTGAACTGACGAAAGTTAGATAACAACCTGGGGCAGAAGCACAAAAATTCACGCCTCAAAAGGACGTACAGATATTTTACACGAATTTTAACGGTGAAGCAGAGAAGTCTGTTTCGGGACAGCAACTTTCCCAATCATTACTTCTCTCTCATTAGAGGTTACTCTTGGCAAAAAAAGCAAATAAAAAGGATAAGGAGAGGTTATTACAGAACTAATAACTTCCAAGACTCATCTAAAACTTTTGGGTTATCTCCCAATAAGTACTTTTCTTTAACGCCTTTAAGTTAGGAATAAGAAGCAAGAAAAAGAATCAAGTGTTTGAAGAAGCATTAAAACCAAATTTCTTGCCCTTACCTCTCTTACTTTTATTCTTAACCTTGGGGAATTCTTGGTGGAGAAATAAAGTGCACGGTGCCTTTTTCCACGTCTATTATTGCTCCAAGGAGTTTCAATAGGGATCGTCCAAGTGTGATTTGTCCTTTTCCTACACATTCAATAACAAGATAATCAGTAGAGACCATTTTCCCTAGGATCTTTGTAAACACTCCTTCAGCTATTCCAATGGGTAATATTGTGGAATTATTAGCAAGGAAAATTTCTTCTCCTCCTTCAGAAAGCCCCCAAAGATTCAAAGATTCATAAATATCTTTGGGCATTAGACAAAATTCAGACATGATATCACAGCGAGCATGAAAAGTTTCATTGTTTATAGCAATCTTTACTATGGGAAGCCATTCTGAGGGTTCAGAATTTATTGGAACATAGTTTTGATGCTCTCTAAGCGTGTTATAGCAATCCTTTAAACTAGTAGTGCGGGTCTCAAGAGTGTTCAATCTAGCAAATATGTTCATAAAGGAAGAATCAGATTTGCTAGGCAAGTTGTAAGTAAAGATCAACTTATTTATGGCATTAACAGCATCATCCTCATTACATTGTGGGAAATCTCCTCCCACAACAGCATCCAAAGCATATCTATAGCAAAGAGCAATTCCAAGGTAAAAACTGCTAAGGAACAAACTTTGAGTCATTTTAGGTTCTGTTTTTTCATGTAGATCAGAGATTCTAGACCAAGCTTCTTTGAAACTTTCTTCAATTCCTTGTTTAAAAGTGAAAATCATTTCCTCAGGTGTCATAGTTGCTGCAGCAATGCTAGACATAATGGCAACTTAAGATAGGAACTATTTTTTTGTGTTTTCAATAAAGAAAGAAAACTTGTAAAACTAATTTTTTGTGTGTTTTTGATAAAGAAACAAGCAAAAAAAACAAAAAGGAACTAAGCAAAATGAAAACAAAAAAGTAAGAAGATTGGTATGAGGGACTCCCCTTGTGAAGATGTCCTTGACTCCCTGGCAACGGTGCCAGAAAAATTACTTGCTGACTCGTGTATTAACGAGCTCGTTGGGGAACCCCAAGAGGAAGGTATGATCAGCACAGCAGTAAGTTTTCCCTCAGTTATGAAATCAAGGTTATCAATCCAGTAGGAGCAAGGAAACACCCCCAAAGGTGTAGCTAGCTGAACTTTGGTAGGGCGCACTACCGGTGCCAGCAGCAACGTGGAGACCTGCACAACAGAACCACAGAACTCTGTCCCCAACTTGCGATGAGGTTGTCAATCTCACTGGTTTTGCTGAAAACAAAGGATTAAATGTATCGAGTGGAAGAAAGTAATAGTTTGTAGAAAGTAAACACAAAGCAAAAAACAGTTGATTGTAGATTGAATGTAAAAGAAAGGACCGGGGTCCATAGTTCACTAGAGGTGGCTCTCCTTAAGATAGATAACACGTTGGGTGAACAAATTACAGCGGGGAAATTGACAAACATCGAGAAAGTATACAAGCATATACTACTCATCTTGACTCCTTTGAGACTTGATTGGGCATTACAACATTATACATAGACCGCCATCCAACTACATATATGACTAATAATCCACCTTCAGGTTATCATCTGAACCCCCTCTAGTATTAAGTTGCAAGCAACGGATAATTGCATTACGCATTGTGTGTAAAGTAAACAATATGATTGTTCTATGAACAAAGGATTGATGTCTTCTCCCTAGTAGCAACAGCACATCTAGTAACTTAGAGATTTTTGTCACTTCCCCAGATTACTAGAGGCATGAACCCACTATCGAGCATACATACTAACTCTTGGAGTTGCTAGCATCTACTTGGCCAAGATAGCTACTAACAACGGAAAGCATGCAAGATCACAAATAACAAAGACATGATAGAATCAATAATCAATCTGAAATAGCATCTCAATATCCATTGGATCCCTGCAAACACAACAAGCAGATTACAAATAGATGATCGTGATCATGAACGGAGCTTACAAGATCTAAACATGATAGCACAAAGGAGGAGAACCAACCATCTAGCTACTACATGGACCCGTAGTCCAGAGATGAACTACTCACGCATCACACCGGAGGCTTGCATGATGATGAAGAAGGCCTCCAGGGTGAATTCCCCTCTCCGGCAGGGTGCCGGGAAGAGCTTCAGATCCCTCCCGATCTATGGATGGAGATGACAATGGCTACAGACTCTTTCATGGAATTTTGATCGGGTACTTATGGTTTCTGTATCGGAGACATCTTATAGTCGGAAGGGGAGGCCGAGGGGGTGCCTGGGCTGGCCACACCACCCCCTGCCACGGGCCAGGCCTGGCCGCGCGGCCAGGTGGTGTGGCCGCCCTCTGGTCCCTCTTCGTCTCGTATCTGGCTCCGTCTGCCCCTCGGTGAAAAACAGACTTTGGCTTTTGTCCCGTCCAATTCCGAGAATATTCATTTTCTGACTTCCTGGAACCAAAAACAGCAGAAATAGGCAGCTGGCACTATGGCTCTTATTAATAGGTTAGTCCAAGAAATCATATGAAAAGTACTCCAAAGTGTGGACAAAACATAAGAAAGTAGATAAAACCAAGCATGCAAGATCAAAAATTATGGATATGTTAGCAACGTATCAAACCCAAATACTTATTATCTTGAGTGCACTAATGTTGCTAATAAAGATTGTGTGAAGTTTTGTATGAAGGAAAAATTTCAGGTGTGTGGAAAGAGTGATGTAATGAGATGAAGAATGGACTAAAGCTCAAGCTTGGGGATGCCACATGTGTCACCCCACTAAATATCCAAGAAGAATAAGCGTCAAAGCTTGGGGATGCCCAAGGCATCCCCTTCTTCACCAATAAAAATCTCAGGTTTCTTCCAAACACTTCATTTTTATTGTTTCATACACAATTGTGTTGTTCTTGGAGCATCTTCATTTTTGTTTTTATTTGCTTGGTTTTATTAGTTTGCTTGAATAAAATGGTTGGGCCCCCTCTTTCATACATTAGTTTTCAAATAAGTCTGGTTTGGTTTGGAAAAGAGTAGGAAAAGTTCATCCTTAAGTGGTAAAAGGAGCTCGTTTTTTATGGTGGCCTATGCTTTGTCATGTCATGCTTGATATTATTTTGGCTTTATGCTTAGTGGTTTTTGCTGTAGCATGACATGTTATAAACAATTGAGATTGCTTAATGTGCCTTGAAATAATCATGCGTTGTTTTAGCATATTAAAGCATAGTATTGTGGTATTCTCCTTTGATGCTTTATTTGGGTTGACTTGGCGCATGCTCACACCATGTTATGACTATCCCAAGTCACCATAGCCTTTATGATCTTTTAGTTTTCGACTTGTAATATCACTTTATGCTTTAATTAATGATGTTTTGTCGCTTTGCATGATTATGGTCATTATTGCTCTTTTAGTTGGTTGCTCCCAGTCTTTTGCTAGCCTCCATAACCAAGTATGAGTTCCACTCATGCATCCAACTCCAAATAAAACCAAGTTATCCCAAAGAGTCCACCATACCTACCTATTAGCATTTGCTATTCCAAGTATATCCATGCTTTTATCTACCTTCCGAATTAAACTTGTTATGTGAAAATTAGTGATTAAAGCTCTCACAGACTTGATGGCACACTTTATTTTCTTGCACTTAATAAACTTGAACTATTGTGTCCATCTTTGTTGCGTATATGCTTGCGCTTTATAAGTTGAAGTTAGCAGACCCATGTATCATGGGAAACGCTTTCAACATTGCACTTATATTCTGTTGATATCATGATTCTTTTGCTTATGGATCCCAGCGCTGTGAAATAAAAGGGGAACTTGTAAGATCATGGAGTTTGTATGTGTGTTAGAGAAACATCTAGGCCGCTAGCCTAAGCCATGCCTAATCATGGTGGAACCTTGTAGCATAACCATAATGAGCACTCTATGAAGCATCCTCAATAAAACCTATGAAAATAGCAAATAAAAAGATCGTTGAGATGCTCATTGTCTGCTTGCCTTGTCATTTTGATTATGGGATAGCTCCTGTATCATGTGCAAGGGGTACCCCATTGGCGGTTCTCTATGATACATATGTACTTACAATGACAAGAGCTTACTTGTGACTGAAGTTGAGTAGCATGAGATGCGGTACTCGTAAGTAAGGGGCATGAGATTTCAACTTATAACTTGTCAATCATATCCTCTTAGTTGTGTCACTTTAACCTTAATCACCTAAAGATGCTTATGATAGGGGCAATGAGAGCTGAAAGCTAATAAGTACCATAATTTTTGGAAGCTCTTTATGAGACTTGAATCCCTGCTTCCTTCTAAGAAGGACTTTCTTTTACTTTTATGTTGAGTCTCCATCTTCTATCTTTATGCACCTATTAAGAGAGCATAGTGGCCATTCTTAGTTTAATTTGTATTGTCCCAAGACTTGTTGATTGATGCATCACTTTGGTATTGCTTGTTCTTAAACTATTTGTATCTAGTCACCCTTATGAACTTTGAAGGTGTCTTATGCATTTATGTTTTGCTACTCTATGAGGGACAAGATGAATACAATTCTCATTATGCTTTCTTTATGTAAAACAAACAAACGTTTTGCAAAGCATTATTATTCATGAATCTTTTGTTTGTGCCTTTTCATGTTACAACATAGTTGTTATGTATTATTGCTAGAACTCTATCTTTCATGATTCATGTTTAGAGAACCTTAATCCCAGTTATCAATGCTTTTACAATAATGATGATCAAGATTGTGTTGTCTGCATGTCACCTCAAAAATTATATTGTTTTGATCGTTTACCTACTCGAGGACAAGCAGGAACTAAGATTGGGGATGTTGATACATCCATAACGTATCTATAATTTTTGATGGTTTTTATGCTAATAATATGCTTTTGATACTCCTTTTTGTATAAAGTTTATGATTTCTTTGGACTAACCTACTAATAGTTGCAAAAGTGCACAATGTTCTTGTTTTACACTTTGATGTGTAGGAATTACCAAGAATGCAAGTAGAAACCTTGTTGGAGTCAAATTGGGATTTTTTCAGAAATCTGTCTTAGAACTCTTTTTTAAGATGGTCATGTTTTAGGTCGAAGACGGTGTCAAACGGAAAACTCTTAACCTACAAAGTTGTTGTAAATTTCGTGGCAAATGTTCTAGACATAAAATTTAGCTGATTCGGAGTCCGGGCAGGCCTTCTAGGCCCGATTTACTACAGCCCAAGATCGGGTGACAGGAATCCGAGAAGCTATATAAAGGGAGGAAACCTAATTCACCCAGGGCATCTCCACCCATGAATTTGCAGCCACCAAAGCCACGTTTTCTCCAAGGGGGAGGGCTCCCAAGAAGCTATGAAGGAAGAGGGCTAAGGGGTGGTGCTCCCCCATGATAACGGTGGCGGGGATGGAGTCCCCCGCGCCGCTGCCGGCGCCGCCGCTGCCCTCTTCACCATCTTCACCGCCATCTCCATCACCTAATCCTCGTAGTATGTAGTGGTTCATACTCCCACACACCTCTGTACCGTCCTTTGTAAACATGGTGTTTGATGCTATAAGTTATAATCCTATGATCTATGTCATATTTGCGTAGTTTCTTTGTTCTTAGATTGAATGGTTGAACGTCTTTGGTTTATTAGAGTTGTATGTTGATATGGTACAGTCCTTTGGTGTCTATTATATTTTTGCACGCATGGATTAAACATTATAGGGTTTGTAGTATGTGTAAAAGTAATTGGGAGTTCTGCCGGAGTGACAGAAACCAGAGGACGCGGACCGGAATGTTGCACGTATGGGAGTAAGAGGACCATTAAACTTAAGGCTATGGTTGGAGAAACCTTAATGCATTGATCAGTACTTATGGATGTTTGCTAACAATCCAATCATATAGTACATGTAATTCCAAGTAGTGAAGCGCATGTATATTTAGCATCTCCCACATAGAAAACTGCATCGAAGACAATGAACCTGATATATTCGCTATTTAAACTTGGACAAAGCCACCACAATTACCACCACTATTCCACACTCATGGTTCTGTTAGTTTAGTGTATTTTACTGCTGTAGCAACTAGCTTTACTTTCTTGTTATTTATTATCATGCAAAGCTATCTCTATTACTCGTCTTGTTGCTCTAGTTTTATTTCCTAGATAATGCAAACGTTTAGTGTGCTTAGAGTTGTATCAGTAGTTGATAGAACTTGAGAGAATATTTATCTTACCTTTAGCTCCTCGTTGGGTTTGACACTCTTACTTATCGAAAAGGCTACACACGATCCCCTATACTTGTGGGTTATCACATACGCAGGTTTGATTTACAAAGAGACCGGCATGTGGGACCTAGTAGCGCGGCCTTATACAGGTTCTGACTCGAGCGACGTTGCCAAGTTCGAAATAGAGAGGCGCGAGCGAGAAAAAAGTCCAGCATGCACACGTTTCTTCTAATGAGAGCCTCACATGGGGGATCCAGCAGCCTGGAAAAACGACTGATGCATCGAGCAACGCTATCAAGTTCGAAAGACGGAGGCACGACCGAGAGCAAAAATTCCATCATACACATGTTTCTTCTAATGAGTGGATGACATGTGGGGCCCTGCATCATGATTAAACGTTAGATGCAACGAGCAACGTTATCAGGTTCGGAACACAGAGGCGCGGCCGAGGGAAACAATTCTATCATACACATATTTTTTCAAATGAGAGGATGACATGTCGGGTCCAGGACTTTGATTAAACGGTAGATGCATCGAGCAGCGCTATCAAGTTCACAATAGGGTAGCGCGAGCGAAGAAAAAAATTCCATCATGTACACCATTCTTATAATGTGAGCCTAACATGGAGGACCTAGCAGCATGACTAGATGGCAGATAGATTGAGCAACGTTATCGAGTTGAAATCAGGGAGGAAATATCCAAGGGAAAAAATTCCATTATACACATGTTTCTTCTAATGAGAGGATGACATGTGGATCCCAGGAGGCTGATTAAATGATAGATGCATCGAGCAGTGCTATCAACTTCAGAACAGGGTAGCGCGAGCGAAGGAAAAAATCCATCATACACACAATTCTTCTAATGAGAGGCTGACATGTGGGACCTAGCAGCCTGACTAAACGGCAGACATATTGAGCAATGTTATCGAGTTCAAATCAGGGAGGCGCGACAGAAAAGTATGGTCTGCTAGAGACACTGACGTCTGGGACCCACACGCCTGAAAATACTTCTGCGAGTAAACATCACGCGAGGAAACAAAAAGCTTGCTTCTGCCACGCGTTGGCCGAGCTTCCTCCATGTTTTTAGCGGATCCATCGTAGAAGAGGGCCGGGAAACCGGAAAAAAAGTTTTCCATCAGCCACGGCCGAGCCGATAATTTCGTCATGGAAGATGCGCCTTCTACGCTGACCGCCAGGCCAAGTCGTTTCGAAAGGAAACTTTTCTTGTAGTGAATGCTTAAGACTCCTGAAGTCGAGATCAAGAAAGAACATCAAGTGTTGATGATCAATAAGACCACCGTCTTCAAGAAAGACTAGAAGGGTAAACAGAAGGGTAACTTCAAGAAAGGGTGGCAAATCTGTTGCTACACTTGAGAAGAAGACCTGAGCTGGCCCTAAGTCTGATACTGAGTGCTATTATTGCAAGGGGACTGGCCATTGGAAGCGCACCTGCCCCAAGTATTTGGCGGACAAGAAGGCCAGCAAGGCAAACAAAGGTATATATGATATACATGTTATTGATGTGTACTTGACTAGACTCATAGTAGCACCTGGGTATTTGATACTGGATCGGTTGCTAATATATGTAGCTTGAATCAGGGGCAGCGGAACAAGCGACAGCTAGCAAGGGATGAGGTCACGATGCATGTCGACAATGGATCACGGGTTGATGTGATCGCCATTGGAATGCTGCCTCTCCATCTACCGTCAGGATTAGTTATAAATCTAAATAATTGTTATTTGGTGCCTGCACTGAGCATGAACATTATATTCGGGTCATGTTTATTGTGAAGTGGTTATTTGTTTAAATCCGAAAATAATGGTTGTTCGATTTATATGGATAATATCGTTTATGGTCATGCACCTGTGATGAATGGTTTACTTCTGTTGGATCTCGATAGTAGTGATACACATATTCATAATGTTGATGCTAAAAGGATTAAACTTGATAATGATATATCTGCATATATGTAGCAATACCGTCTAGGTGATATTGACGTAAAGCACATGAAGAAGCTCCATTCTGATGGACTTTTAGAATCACTTGATTTTGAATCATTTGATACATGTGATCCATGCCATATGGGCAAGATGACTAGAACCATGTTTTCTAATACAATGGAGCGGGTGACAGATTTATTGGAAATCATACATACTGATGTATGTGGTCCAATGAGTGTGTCGGCACGATGTGGATATTGTTATTTTGTTACTTTCATGGATGATTTGAGTAGATATGGATATATCTATTTGCTGAAACACAAGTCTAAAACCTTTGAAAAGTTCAAGGAATTTCAGAGTGAAGTGGAAAATCATCATAATAGAAAGATCAAATTTCTGTGATCTGGTCGTGGAGGTGAGTATCTAAGTTACGAGTTTGGCACAAAAATGAGAGAGTGTGGAATAGTTTCACAACTCACGCCTACCGGAACACCACAACATAATGGTTTATCAGAACGTCATAATCGTACCTTATTGGATATGGTTCGATCTATGATGTCTCTAACTGACTTGCCACTTTCATTTTGGGATTATGCACTGGAAACGTTGCATTCACTTTAAATAGGGCACCGTCTAAATCTGTTTAAACGACACCGTATGAATTATGGTTTGGAAACAATCATAACTGTCATTTCTTAAAGTTTGGGCATGCGATGTTTATGTGAAGAAACTTCAGCCTGATAAACTCGAACCCAAGGCGGAAAAATTTGTCTTCATAGGATACCCTAAAGAAACAATTGGGTATACCTTCTATCACAGATCCGGGAGCAAGGTTTTTGTTGCCAAGAATGGATCCTTTCTTGAAAAGGAGTTTCTCGTGAAAGGTGTGAGTAGTCGAAAGGTAGAACTCGAAGAGATTGAACCTTCTCTTCATGAGACGGCGAGTGGCGCAGCACCATAAGTTGTTTCGGAGTTGACTTCACCTGATGAGGAGAGAGCTAATGATAAAGATCATGAAACTCCGAAAGAGGACACTACCAAACCTTGCAGGTTAAGCAGGACACGTGCAACTCCTGAACTGTATGGAAATCCTGTCATGAATTTCATGGTTGATGGAAATGATGATTCTGTGACATATGAAGAAGCAATGATGGGCCCGGATTTCAAAAAATGGCTACAAGCATGCAATCCGAGATGGGATCCATGTATGAAAACTAGGTTTACACCTTGGTGTACTTACCTCATGACCGAAAGGCCATTGAGAATAAATGGATCTTTGATACATCCATTTTTCATCACTATTCTATGTCTTAAATCACTATTATTCATTGATATATTTCGTATTGAGAGGTGATACTTATGTTATTTCGTCTGTTTTTGCATGGTTGATGACTTTTGGAGCATGGACCGCTGCAGTCAGGATTCTGATGGAAAAGGTGCTGTTTGGAGGCAAAATTCGCGAAGATCAGAAAATCCAGGAAAATATACGGAAAATCCTATTTTTCTATAAGACAAAGGAAGCCAGAAGGGGGGCTGGAGATGGGCCACAGGGGGCCCACAACACCCCCTGGCGCGGGCAGCCCTAGGCCGTGCCAGCAGGTGGTGTGGCCACACTGGCCCACTCCAGGCACTTCCCTCTGGTGTATATCATCCTCCTGAACCCCTAAGACTCGGGGAGCAACCACAGAGAGATTCCGCAACCTCTGCGGGGCGGAAAACACCGAGAGAGAAAGATCTCTCCGGCAGACAGATTTCTGCTGGGGGAATTCCTTCCCGGAGAGGGGAGATCGTCGCCATCAACACCACCATCAAGCTGGACTTCATTGGGATCATCATCATCATCACCACCACCATCATCACCATCATCACCCTCATCACCATCTCCATATTGTTGTAACAATTGCATTGAATCATGCATAGTTCATAGGGGAAACTTTCCCGGTGTTGACTACTCTTTGTAGTTGATGCTATTGAGTGAACCGTTGAATTATTGTTTATGTTCAGATTGTTATATATCATTATTCCATCTCTGATCATGATCCATATGATGTCTTGTGAGTAGTTCGTTTTGTTCTTGAGGACATGGGAGAAGTCATGTTATTAGTAGTGGAATTGTGTTGAGAGAGATTCAATAGTTTGATATTTAAGTTGTGGTGTACTTCTTCTAGTGGTGTCATGTGAACGTCGACTACATGACACTTCACCTATATGGGCCTAGGGGAATGCATTGTGTATTTGGCTACTAATCGTAGGGGTTGCCGGAGTGACAGAAACCTGAACCCCCATTAGGAAACCATTGCACAAGGGACGTAAGGGTCTTAGAGTTTAAAGTTGTGGTTAGGTTTCTACCTTAATTACTTTCTTGTACTTACGGATGTTTGCAAGGGGTATAATCACAAGTATGTATTAGTCCTAGGAAGGTCGGTACATTAGCACAGGTTCACCCACACAACACTTAGCAAGCTAAATAAGATTAATCAACTATATGAAGCGAAAGCACTTGACAGTCTTCCCATGTGTCCTCGAGAATGTTTGGTCATCTTAAGTAATACAACCGGCTTGTCCTTTGCTGCATAAAGGATTGGGCCACTTGCTGCATTTATTCCTACTGTCTTTTATTTACTCATACTTTGTTTACTTGCTTTATCGAAAACCCCTAAAAATCCGTTTGCTAAGTATTTGCAGGTAATTCCTGATCCATACCACTAGCCAGCACCTTCTGCTCCTCGTTGGGTTCGACACTCTTACTTATCGAAAATACTGCGATACACCCCCTATACTTGTGGGTCATCAAGACTATTTTCTGGCGCCGTTGCCGGGGAGTGAAGCGCTATTGGAGTGGAGCTGGTAAAGGAAACTTCTACTGTGAGTATTGTTTACTTCTGCTAGTTGCTTATTTTCGTTATGGATAATTCACTGAGTTTCTTATTTGGTAATGCTACTACCACTGCTAAGGTAGTAGATAAACCGCCTCCTAATGAGAATGATGTTTACAAAATACCTACAAGAATTATTGATCGTGTTATGGATAATTACTATGTTGGGGATGGAACTGTCCATCCCGGTGAGCATTTACTCTTTATACACAAATTATGCGGGTTGTTCAAGTGTGTAGGTATTACTACAGATCAAGTTAAGAAGAAGTTATTCTCATTATCGCTGAAAGGAAGAGTTGAGGAATGGTATAAGCTGCTGAAGATGGTCAAGCTCTGGAATGGGAGGAAATAGTACCTCTCTTGTATTCAAAGTTTTATCCTCCTTGTGAGATTCATAAAGATCAAAATCAAATATACAACTTTTGGCCTCTTGATGGAGAGAGTACAGCTCAAGCTTGAGGGAGATTGAAGTTACTAATGCTCAAATGTCCCATTCATGAGCTCCCCAACAATATTATTATCAATTACTTCTATGCAAGGCTCCCTCTACATGACAAGGATTTATTGGATGCTTCTTGTGCTGGATCATTCACTCGCATGGGAGAAGAAGCTAAATGGGATCTTCTGGACCGTATTCAAGACAATGCTGAAGCTTGGGAGAATGACAAAGGTAGAAAGTCAGGTATAAATTATGATTATGAATGCATTGAATCTTTTATGGGAACTGATGACTTTCAAAATATTAAAAATACTTATGGTCTAGACTCTCAAGCTATTGCTTCTTATTTTAAGGTTGTTGCTTCCTATATTGAAGTGCCTAAAAAGAAGTGGAATAAGTATCATGAACCTTATAAAGATGTTGCTAAGAGTGTTCCTTCAAGAAATACTGAAGTTTATACAGCTAATCATGTCTTACCTGAACCTTATCTTGAGAAAATGCCTTTCCCAATTAAGATAAAGGAACATTCCATGATAGCTAGTATGGTTGATGAAAGTATGAATAAGGCTGTTGAACCTGATAAACAAATGGTTGATGAACCTATAATAGCAAGTGTGAAAGACTTTGTCAAAAAATATGAAGAAGAGGGACACACTATCCTTTGTAAGGATACCTCTAATATTGTTTCACATAGTAGTGTTATGAGAGTTAATATTCATGTGTTTTCTGTTAGAATAAGTGATCGTTGCTACGATGGTCCTTGTGATAGTTATATTGTTAAGTTTATGCATGATACTGAAAGTTATTATGAGAGAGGGAAAAGTGTTCTTATGAATCTCAACAATATCAAGTTTCCTCGTTTTATGCTGAAAGTTTTTGTGTTGCACTTCTTTTGCCTTCTTATGCAAGTAGCCTTTGGTTTCAACAACTTGTTTGTTTACAAAATTCCCTTGCATAGGAAGTGGGTTAGACTTAAATGTGTGTGGGTATTTTTGCTTCTTAATGCTCTCTTTCACCTCAATTCATATTCCTATGAGAGCGTTGTCAAAATTATTATGCCCATCTTAATGGCTATAAAGAAAGAGCTTTTTGGGAGACAACCCAATTTGTTTTTGCTTTCAGTTTTTTTTTGTTTCTTTGAGTCTTAGAAGTTATTACTTCTGTAATAACCGCTCCTTATCCGTTTTTTTTGGTTTTTGTGTCAAGATCAACCTCTAATGAGAGAGAAGTAAGATTTGGGGAAGTTTCTATCCCGAAACAGATTTTTGTGCTTCACCGTAAACATTCGTGAGAGATCTCTGTATGTTGGATTGATCTGTAATTTTTTGTGATTCTGCCCCAGGTTGTTATTTAACTTTCTTTAGTTTTGCACTTTTTGATTTGAGAAACAGAACATTTTCAAGAAAATTGATATTTACCTGCTGGTCTGTTTTGACAGATTTAGCCACTCTTGCATTTGCTTCTTTAATCGATTTCGTTTTTGAATTCTTTTTGGGTTTTCAGAAGGAGTTGCTACAGTAGATTTTGTTTTGATGGTTTTAAGTTGAAGTTGGACTCAAAAGATTTTATCACTTCACTTATACTAATGTTGCTAACGAGAACTGTGTGAAGTTTTGTGTGAAAGAAATTTCCAGAAATTGGAGATAATGGTGTAATAAGAAAGAGAAGGGGTTTCACGACTGAAGTAGTAAGTGTATGAAGATGAAGATATTGATGTTATTCAAGTGATGACTCTGGAAGAATCTACTAGATACCAAATTCAGAGACATGCAGAGTCCGTTTTCAAATAGGTAACAGTTCTGGTAAGAAAAGTCCGCGAAAATACAATCCAACTATATTTTTTCAGTCTTCAGTCAATAAGGAGAGCTACAAAGCGAAAAAGGGACAGAAACGGAGCTAGGATGGCTCACACCACCCTATGGCGCGGGCCCTCCCCAGGCCGCGCCACCAGGTGGTGAGTCCACCCCGGACTCCACCTCCGACTCGTTTTCTCCCAGTACCTTCCTTTTGATATGAAACTTCATAATATATAACCATCCGGATCCCGCGAGGTTTGTATATCGTGTTTTCGTCGTGCTTTTGTTTCGATATGTTTCTGTCAGGACATACTCTTTGAAAGTTTAGAAGCACAATGGTGTCCGCCAAGGATAAAGGGAAGGAGCCTATGGAGGAAGACCTCCAAGACCCCGGGAAGGAGAAGGAGATCAAGAGTGAAGGTGAAGAAGAGCAAGGCCAACATCCGCACACCGGCACTACCGTTGCAAGCATTGGAGTGGTGGCAAATCCAGCCATTGGAGGGAAGCTTCCTCATCACCATTCAGATCCCTAGTCACTTCCTCCATGCACCAAGAATCCTTTCCATACCCTTATCCATGAGCATCAATACCAGAATATGCCCAAGGGGAAATTACCCTCCAATTGGGATTTGCCTCATTCTAGCCATGCAGGAATAGATGACTTCAAGGAGGAAGAGTGGGGATAGAATAGCAAGAGCTGGAATTCTCAACATGACGTGATCATGAGCCGCATTGAGCAAAACTCACAACTGATTCGTAATCTCACATTCAAGATTGAGGACTTGGGGAAATTGGTCAAGAAGCTCATCGAGAGGATAGCACCACCACCAAAGGAGTAATTCATCATTAGGTTTGACATCCCCTTGGTTTGTTCCAAGCTTGGGGGAGTGCCACGGTATCATATCATCATCTTCTATTTTTTTTGCCTTATTAGTAGAGTCATATCATGAATAGAGGAGTTATTATGTAGTATGGTTTGCATTATGGAAGTTTCCCCTCTCTCGTTAGACATGTATCCGTTAGTGTGAGTTGCCGTTATGGAATATTAATGAGAAGTTCTATCATTTACTCTTTTGCATAGCTTATATTAGTTTTCAATTCGTGGTTATATGATTGATCATGTTGTTAGTATTGGTATCACTTTGGGATCATTGAGTTAATTTAGTTGGTTTTGGCAAACCTGGCTCGGTCAGTAGGAACACTATTTTTGAGAGTTGAATTAAAAAGATAAAAGTACTCTAAAGAAAAATAATTTCATCATCTTTCTTTCTTGATTTGCTCATAAGTTTAGTATTCTCTAGTTAAGATCTTTTGTGCTTCCGAAGAAGATTGCATGTTTGTTTTTATCACTTGTATGTTTGTTTGTTTGCTTCAACTCTTATACTTGCTACCCAACCTTGCTAGCCAAAAACATGTACTGAGAGGGTATTCTTCTTGTGCATCCACTCCTCTAAACCAAAACCTTTGCCATTTGTGTCCACCATACCTACCTATTAGCATTATTGCTATTCCAAGTAAATTCTTGTTTTATCTACCTCCCAAATTAAACTTGTTATGTGAAATATAGTGATTAAAGCTCTCACGAACTTGATGGCACACTTTACTTTCTTGCACTTAATAAACTTGAACCATTGTGCTCACCTATGTTGCCTATATGCTTGCGCTTTGTAAGTTGTGAATTAGCAGAACCATGTTGTCATGGGGAACGCTTTCAACATTGCATTGGTACTTTGTACCTAGTTGATATCATGTTCTTTTGTCTATGGATGTCGTCGGTGTGAAATGAAAGGGGAGCTTGTAAGTCCATGGAGTTATGCATGTGTGTTAGAGAAATGCCTGGGCCGCTGGTCTAATGCATGCTGACATGGTGCAAACCTGCAGCGTAACCATAACGAGTATCTATGTAGCATTCTTCTTATAAAAAAAGAGTCCTATATTGAGAAAAAAAGAGGAAAAGAAAAAAGAGATATATGAAAAGAGGAAAGAGAGAAAAAAAGCACCATATTCCCATTGTAAATAAGAAGATTGTTGAGATACTTGTTGTCTGCTTGCCTTGTCATTTTGATATGGGGATTCTTCTGTATCATCGGGCAAGGGGTACCCCGTTGGCGGTTCTCTAAGATACACATATGCGTACGATGACAAGAACTTACCGGTGACTAAACTTGAGTAGCATGAGGAGCGGCCCTCGTATTCAAGGGACATGAGATTCTCAACTTACAACTTGTCAATGCATATCCTCATATTTGATCACTTTAACCTTAATCACCTAAAGATGCCTATGATAGGGGCAATGAGAGCTGAAAGCTAGTAAGTATCATAATTTTTGGGAGCTCTTTATGAGACTTGCAATCCCTGCTGCCCTCTACTAAGGGCCTTTCTTTTACTTTGTAGTTGAGTCAGTAAACCTATTCCCTTCTATCTCAGCAAGTATTTTGAGTTGTTGTGTTTCATTCATTCATATGATGATTTATTCAATCCTATTTCTTATGTTCCTTGTTTTGCACATTGCTCTTATCTTGATGTTTACTACTTTGAAAGCTATCATTGAAAACCAGTTATTTGTGAACTCCAACAAATTATCAACTATTCTTCGACCAAGAGCTAAGTTTGCCATTACCAATTATGATTCACTTTATGTATCTTTATTGTGTTTCCTCTACCTATTACAAGTTGAGTTATATAATAGTGAGTTTTCTTATTTTATGATCTATGTATTGATGAATGTGATGCTTCTTGTCCGTATTCTTTTATCGACTCTTCACTCCATAAACTTGAGGCCATATTTATTGAGCTTGGTTTCGCTTGGGGACAAGTGAAGTCTAAGCTTGGGGGGAGTTGATACGTCCATTTTGCATCACTATTCTATGTCTTAAATCACTATTATTCATTGATATATTTCGTATTGAGAGGTGATACTTATGTTATTTCATCTGTTTTTGCATGGTTGATGACTTTTGGAGCATGGACCGATGCAGTCAGGATTCTGATGGAAAAGGTGATGTTTGGAGGCAAAATTCGCGAACATCAGAAAATCCGGGAAAATATACAGAAAATCCTATTTTTCCAGAAGACGAAGGAAGCCAGAAGGGGGCTGGAGATGGACCACAGGGGGCCCACACCACCCCTGGCGCGGGTAGCCCTAGGTCGCGCCAGCAGGTGGTGTGGCCGCCCTGGCGCACTCCAGGCACTCCCCTCTGGCGTATATCATCCTCCCAAAACCTAAGACTCGGGGAGCGACCATAGAAAGATTCCGCCACCTCTGCGGGGCAGAAAACACCGAGAGAGAAAGATCTCTCTGGCAGACAGATTTTTGCCGGGGGAATTCCTTCCCGGAGAGGGGAGATCGTTGCATATTTCTGTAACAATTGCGTTGGATCGTGCATAGTTCATAGGGGAAACTTTCCCGGTGTTGATTACTCTTTGTAGTTGATGCTATTGAGTGAATCGTTGAATTATTGTTTATGTTCAGATTGTTATACATCATTATTCCATCTCTGATCATGATCCATATGATGTCTTGTGAGTAATTCGTTCTGTTCTTGAGGACATGGGAGAAGTCATGTTGTTAGTAGTGGAATTGTGTTGAGAGAGATTCAATAGTTTGATATTTAAGTTGTGGAGTACTTCTTTTAGTGGTGTCATGTGAACGTCGACTACATGACACTTCACCTATATGGGCCTAGGGGAATGCATTGTGTATCTGGCTACTAATCGTAGGGGTTGCCGGAGTGACAGAAACCTGAACCCCCGTTAGGAAACCATTGCACAAGGGACGTAAGGGTCTTAGAGTTTAAAGCTGTGGTTAGGTTTCTACCTTAATTACTTTCTTGTACTTACAGATGTTTGCAAGGGGTATAATCACAAGTATGTATTAGTCCTAGGAAGGTCGGTACATTAGCACAGGTTCACCCACACAACATTTAGCAAGCTAAAGAAGATTAATCAACTATATGAAGCGAAAGCACTTGACAGTCTTCCCATGTGTCCTCGAGAACGTTTGGTCATCTAAAGTAATTGTCGTGGAAATGGCCACGGCAGTCGCTGCAACTGGCAGCGATTGATTGTATCGTGAGAAAGAGTTGGCGGCCATCTGCGGTGCGAGATGGGGGCCGATGCACATGGGTTTACCCAGGTTCGCCCCCAGGAGGGTAAAGACCTACTCCTGCTAGATTAGATTATTGGAGAGCGAGTTACAGGGGTGGCGAGCTCGGCGTCTAAGCAGCGAGTCGCTTGAGGAGGTGTATGATGGAACGTGAGTCTCTAGGATACCCTAGGGAGGTTAATATATGAGGCACCTCGCTAGGGTTTACAAGCTACCACCGAACAAGATAAGGATTCGGAGGTTTTGACCTAATCCGACTAGGCTTCTGTTACGCTCCTGGGCCTCCAGTCTCCAGTCGCCAGGCCTCTCCTTCTATCGTAGTCCAGTCGCCGTCCTTCAGGCGCACTCACAGGCCCTTCGGCCCAATCGGAACGTCCTGCTGGGCATACCCCCTTTGTCATATCCCTATCAGTAGTCCCCGAGGCCATCGTTGATGCAGGCGTAGGTGTCCCTTTGGTGATCGGAGTAGGCGAGCCCAATTTGGACGCCCAGTCGAGTCGGCGATGGACTCCATCAGAACCAAGGATAATTTCCCCAGGTTTCCATTCGCCGCCCCAATGAATGTTGGTACTGCCAAGTCGCCGCTTCGGCGAGTGGAAAAGACTGGCGGGTAGCGGGTGGAATGGAGGAGTTGGACCATCAATTCTGGTCAAACTATCCATTGGAATTTCTAATGGTAACTTCGGCGCAATTACCGTGAGTAACGGCTATCCCGATTTTGGCGGGTGGCGTTCCCATATAAGGGGAGTGATGACTTAGTTCTGCGAATCCTTCCCGCATTCTTCATTCTCCCGTACGCATTTTTTCTGTCTTCAATCTTCCTGCCTTCAACCTTCCGATTCGTCATTTCCGCACCGTGCGATTCCACGTCCTACCCGATGGCGCCTCCCAAAGGCTCATGGGGAAAATCCAAGTGCACCATAGCCCAGCTCAAGTCCTTCGAGGACGTCAGAGTCCTCTGCGCTCAGGAGACCGAAAAGCGTTGTCAACGCTCTGGAGAGCGTGGTTGATGTAGACGAGCCAAAGCCGACCTCAAGGTCGTGATGAAGTCCTTGCGCTCCTTCTGGCTCCAACGACTTGAGTGCCTCAAGTGCGACACCTCGCGGGGAGTTACACACGTCCGGTGCCTGACGATGACTCCGGCTTCCACGATCCAGCAGCAGTTGCGGAAGGAGAGCTCCCGGATTTGAATCCCGGAGCGCGACGGCGCTCCGCGGTGAAGATTTCTCTCGCTCGTGCAGTCCAGACTTGGGACCACGGTCACGAGAGAGAGAGAGGGAGAGAGAAAATATCAATTGGAGGTCCTCCCAAAAGTGGGGAGACCTTTATTGATTTTGGGTGTGTATTTCTAGGCCGAATACACCACTTTATATTGGGGGAGGGGAGGTACTACCTCCCCTCAAGTCCCGCGGTGGGACTAAAGAAGAGGAGGGGGTGGGGTGGCCGCCGGCCAGCCCCTAGTGGGCCCCGCGGGGTGGCAAGGCCCAGCCGGCCTCCCCCTTGGTCCCTTTCTCCCTCTCTCCTTTCACCTAATGGGCCCTCTCCCTCCGGAATTGGCCCATTAAGCCTTTTGACCTTTTAATTAATTTTCTCTTTATTAAATAATTATGAATAAATGATTAAATCAATATTTAATATTCATTCGCACATTATCTAATCTCCGTGGCCATGGAACACCTTCCACCTCCACTCCGGATATACTCCGGACTTACCAAAACCCTTCCGGTGTTCTCCCTTCTTTTCTTCGGCGATTCTACCGATCGTATAAATGCTCTCTAAGCATCATAAAGACCTTAAGCATGATACCCCGCGGTTCGGGAACACTCCAGATATGGTCGGGACACTCCCGCACCAATGATCAACAGAGGGACCTGGATGGCCATGCGACCCCTGTGCGTTCCACGAAGATCTTTCGTTCTTTGAACCGGGACAGTCGTGTCTTATTCCCTTTGTCTCTCGATACTTGCATTGCCCGAGATCTGATCAATGACATCATCATGTCGTGTTCAATCTCGTTACTGAACAATGCTACTTGACTCGTTCCGACAAGTGATATCCCCGTGATCCAATCACACGATGCGCAGCTATTGGATATAACCTCTCCGAGTGGGCCCTTGAGTATCTTCCCGTCCCATGGATGGACAAATCCTGCTCTTGACATATATTGCCTCTACGGTTTCCTCCGAATACCTGAACACAGCTTTATAACCACCATTTTACCAGATGGCGTTTGATGCTATCTAAGCACTCTCGGGAGACAGTGATTGATATAGCCTCACGATCTAAGGAATAGTCTACGAGGATCCATTTCTAATCATCCTAACTTGAACTTCGTGACATGATCGAATCACGATGTTTAGGTTGGGTATTGGTTCATCATCTCATTCTGAGAATGAGATGACCTCATTTCCATCTAGCATAAATGCCACATGATCAGGAAACATGATCATCTGTTGACCAATGAACTAGTGACTAGAGTTTCACTGGGAACCCCTGGTTTGTTTGTATATCACACGTGTACACTAGTAGAAACTGGGCAATTTGCCCCGGTTCGTAAGGGCCTTTAGCCCCGGATTTCGAACCGGGGCTGCAGAACCGGAACTGAAGGTCCAAGCTTTAGCCCCGGTTCAGTTACGAACCGGGGCTAGAGGTCCAACCACGTGGCCTACTAGGCGCGTTGGGCGGCAGGACATTTAACCCCGGGTCGTGTTACGACCAAGGACTAAAGGTTCCCTGTCGCGGCAGCATTTTGGGCCATTTGGCTGCCGCGGCAGGGGATGGGGTTTTAGGGTTTTGTGTTTTTTCTTTTCATTTCGTGTTTTGTGTTCAATTATTTTTCATTCTGTGTTTTCATTAGAAACAAGTTTTCGTATACATACAGAACGCTACTACACAGTACTTGGCCACATTGACGCAATATATAATATAATTACTCTTACAAGCATATATGGAGTCCCAACAAGGTCCAGAGCATGTCTATTTGATTACATGGAGATCATTACATGGATGCTTTAGGCTCTACTTATACAGTATTCTCCGCGTGGGTCTATGACCTCGTCGAGAAAAATGCAGCAAATTCCTCTTGGATTGCTATTAGGCGGTCCTCTGGTAGGAGCTTGTCCCACATCGCGTCCAACTATGTAAAAAGGAGATCCTATGGATTAGACTCAACACGATTTTTTGTAATAAAAATAAAGGGTGAATATATTGTTTACTTACTCGAACATTTTCCGAGGGCTTCTCAATACTGATGCGAATGAACTCGCACACGTAGAATCCACATAGATTAGTTCCCTATGGCTGCCTCGCGCACTTTACAAGAATAGAATTCAATCAAATAATAACGCTAGCATGATAAATGCACATAAACTAGAATTAAATAGATGCGCGGACTTAGCTCGTACTACTTACCGAGAGTGATTTAAAAAATAGCTCCTCACGCCATTGACCGCGGACATGTTTCTTGAACTGTGTCCAAACCCTACCCGACAAAGAAAATTAATGTATGAGTTAATAACTACTTGATATCCTAGAAAATGAACGAAAGAAACCGATATAGTGCGATAATGGTTGAAATTACCTCTGGAGCGCATCAATAATGATGCGGTAGTTTTCAATGTCTTTGTTTAGTGAGTCCATGATGTGAACTCTTCCCATGTCAAGTGAAATGCTTAGAAGAATCTAGTGGTACCTGCGCAAGGTTTACATACGTCAGTAACTCATCATTTACACGGAACATCGAGTAAGCAAAAGTTAATGTGTATAAAAACTCACTTGCCGTCGTGGTAAGGAAATAGTATTTCGTTACAGAAATGTTGTTTCATGAGAAACCGCAACAAGTTATGCTCGGTCTCAAGTGGTTTATCCTTTAGTATAGACCCATGAACTCGATGTGGGTCAATGTACCCAAATCCGTTGATAGCCTTTCTTTTACAATCGAGCATCTTCATTCTGCATCATTATATATAGCATACAAAAGAATATAGTGAGTATACTTACCGGCAATGAATTGAAAAGGCTGAGATAGAGACCTAATTACATGAATAAAGTAACCACTTACAAACAATACGAACTGAGGATAGTTTTGTCGAGTTCATTTAGATTGAATAACTGAAATAATTCTGTAAATTCAATAGGGACCTTGGCTTCAATGAAGTAATGCGATTTTTGAACTTTCAGTATGAGCCAATTTCGCTGTTCTTTTGATGCTTTCATGTACCATTCATGGAATCTTCGCATTTGTGTTGGCATATCCCGAAGCCTCTCAGAACTGACCAGAGGCTCCCTGTTAACAAATTTGGGTGCTACCTCAGCCTTGGGCATAACGCCGTGAATAATTTCATGAATAGGCATACCACATTGCTCGGCCAATATCCTAGTCGTTTCCGGATCCATAGGTTCTTCCTCATATAGTTGAGGTTTGGGTATGTTCACCTGGAGTGGGGGGAGCGATTGGTTTGCTTGTTTCCCCAGCTGGGGAACATCTCTTTTGGTTCTTCGGCTACCACTCGATTGTTTTGCTTGTTTCCCCAGCTGAGGGACGTCTGTTCTGATGCTTCCGCTACCACTCGATTGTTTTGCTTGTTCCCCCTGCTGGGGAACCTCTTTTTTGCTGCTTCCTCTACCGCTTGATCTCTTTTGTTTCAATGTCTTCTAAAGACATCGTGTATAGTCATCTGGCGCATTTAACTGAGCTTGGGATGGCTGTGTCAGTAATTTCCTAAAGTGCTCCTTGGTTTCCGGTTTTATTTGGACCTCTGGCTCAGGTTGTTTCTTTTTAAAATGAGCATCCACTTCGGCACGTACGACCGCATCGGTCTCCTCATCGGTCAGGTCGTAAGCCCTCTTGGGAGGAACCGGCGGTACTCTTGGGAGGGGCGACAACTGTCGCTTCGGGCGTTGGTTATCGCTCGACGGAGCGGTGGTATTCTTCCGCTTTTGCCCCTTAGTGGGTGGAGGCGGCTGCGTAGATTGAGATGGACTCGTGTTGGGGTCATGGATTGGACTATTACTGGGAGGAGACGGTGCACTTGGAGGTCGACTTGGAGGAGACGGTGCACTGGGAGGAGATGGTTGCCTTGGTGTCGAGCCTGGAAACTTGATGTATTCTTTTTTCCAAAGAATGAAGCCACTCGTGACTTCTCCCAGTGTCGTCTCCCCTTCACCTCCTGGGATGTCAAGCTGTAGTGACTGACACATAGGAAGAATTTCATCCACACCGACACGAGCATAGCCAGCTAGAATCGGATTGCAATGGTAGGTCGCTCCCGGTGCAGAAGGTAAAGCAAAGCCGACCGCCACCTTCATGGATATATTCTTCAGTTCAACATGTAGCTCACAACTACTCTTCTCCTTAATTGCATCCACGGGGTACATATCCATCGTTGCATCATTACCATGGCCATCCGTGGAAGCCACGCTGCTTTTCCATTGCGATGGGCCAACCGTACTGTCCGGTGTAGGATCTTGCTTTCGGAGTCCTTTAAGTTCATTAAGCTCTTGGCGATACTCCTGCAGCGCGGCTTCAAACCTCGCGAACTCCTTCGTATCCTCCTGTTTTTGCCGCTTTGTTCTTCTCGATCGGCTTCTGTACGTGTCACGGTGCTTGGGAAACCCGATAACCCATGGATAAGAAGGTATGAACCCTCTTGTTCGTCCAGCCTTTTCAGGATTCCCGAGAGCCTTTGTCAGCTCATCATTCTCTCCGTCGGGAACAAACGTTCCCTCTTCAACCTCTTTGATCACTTTAACAAGTTCTTTCTTGGGTGTAGAAATTTCTTCGGCTGCAACAATCTCGCCTGTTTCTAGGTCTAATGATGCCCCATGCCCGAATACCCAATTTGTTGACCTCAAGGGCCAACTAGACGTAGCTGGAGTGACCCCTTTAGCCTCTAGGTCAGCCTCAGCTTTATCCCACTTAGGCATTGCACTCCTGTAGCCACCTGTGCCCATATGATGGTGATATTTCTTTTTGGCTGCATTTTCCTTATTTTTTGCTGATATTGCCTTAGCTGGTGCTGAGGTCTTGTATTCCACAAATGCGGCCCAGTTATCCTGCTGCAACTCTAGTGGGCCAACGAATGGAGGAGTTGTTTCCTTCAAGACATACTTGTGGTACAACCTTTTTTTCCATTCCTTGAATAGTTCGGCCATCTTCTTAAGAGAAAAGTGCTTGACTTTCCTCGTCATTTGCTGTGTGAGCTCATCAGTCTCCAAGACAAGTAGGGTGAAATGTGTCATTAGAGAATTCCACATTGTATCTTTCGCTCTGTCATCTACAAAACTAGCCCCAGCTGGATCCTTTTTCTTTCCTGGCTTGTTCTAGTTTCGCGTGGTGATCGGGACTTTGTCTCTAACAATCACTCCGCATTGACTTGTAAATGCATTCGCAGCTTCTTTGGGCTCCAGCGGTTGACCCTGCGGAGAGACTAAGTCAATGCTGAAACAGACATCAGCGGGCAACTTGTGTGTCGGGCCTCTTGTATTTGTAGAAGATTGGCCGGAAGCGGAGGTCTAAGAGAAGAAACATTCGTCAGTACATATATATACGAATCAATTAGTGCATCTATACTAGTGAACCATTGATAGAGGCTTTATATACCTTGACGGAGTTTGTCATTATTATGGTGTCTTCACCATGCTCTCCACGATGGTCAGCACCATCGTCTCCACTATTTGGTCCACCATCGTCTCCTCCAGACAAATTAAGATATTCGGAGCCATCATAATAAGACCTCCCAGTACCCTCATCTATCATGTTGAGAAGCTCCTCTTCATTTTGTCTACCGTCCATAGCTTAACTAATACAGAAAAATAATATTGCATTAAGTAAAAGAATATTACAACTGCGACAACTTGGATACAGTACTTAGTGATTAAGATAAATTACAATAATATAATATAAAGTACATTATTAATACATCACCAGAGAATAGCTCGGGTGCATTATAGGATAAAGTATAAGATAAAGTACATTATTAATACATCACCGGAGAATAGCTCGGGTGCATTATAGGTTAAAGTATAAGATAAAGTACATTATTAATACATCACCGGAGAATAGCTCGGGTGCATTAGAGGATAAAGTATAAGATAAAGTACATTATTAAGATAAACTAGCGAACGTGGCTGCCGCGTTCTGTGCTACAGGAGCTCTGCAGCCATAGAAGAGGAACCATCACCGGAGAATAGCTCGGGTGAGATCCGTGAACCTGCCAGATATTAGAGAATCTAGTCTCCAAAAGATACATGTATCGCCGTACATGCCCGTCCTCCTCCCTGATACGACGACGTACCACCTCCTCGGGGGCTGGCTCCCTCTGCACCGCTCCTGGACCTCGTGGACGCCACCAAAGAAGCTCCGGGTCGACTATGATACCTGGATTCCTCACCAAGGTACGAGTCCTGACAGGTAGCACCTCCCAGTGCCAACCCGGCGGAGTCCAGATTTGGACATCCCCGACGGAGTCCAGTAGGCTCGGACGAGATGGACGCGACATAACTAAATAATAGCAATAACTTACAATCATAAAACATAATTAACTAAGTAACCCTAACTAACCCTAGATAATACTAACATATACAATTAACCTAATACTAATACTAAGCTAATACTAATACTAATACTAATACTAATACCAATACTAATTAATACTAATTAATACTAATACTAATACTAATACTAATACTAATACTAATTAATACTAATACTAATACTAATTAATACTAATACTAATACAAAAATACTAATACCAAATGGTAATACTAATACTAATACTAATACTAACCTAATTAATACTAACCTAATACTAACCTAATTACTACTAACCAAAATTAAAACATAATTAAACCTAATACTAATACTAAAACTGACGGCGAGGCGGCGATCACAGTACCTGACGGCGAGGCGGTGCGGGCGGCGCGGGAGATGGTATGGGCGGCGCGGCCAGAGACGGGACACGGACGACGGCGGGCGGCGCGGAGGGATGGCGCGGGCGGGGCGGCGCGGAGACGCGGCGGGGCAGCGCGGCGCAGGGCGGAGACGGGCGCGGGCGGCGGTGCGGCGGACGGCGTGGGCGCGGAGAAGAAACTAGGGAGGATCTCCGGGTCGTGGCTTGACCCGGGGCGGGGGTGGTATTTATACCACCCCCCCCCCCCCTTTATCCCTGGTTCGTATTACAACCCGGGGCTAAAGGTCCCTCTTTAGCGCCGGTTCGTATTACAACCGGGGCTAAAGGTCACCCTTTAGCCTACAAACCGGGGCTAAAGGTTATTTTTGGCGCCAAACCCAAAAATGGTTTATAGTTTTCAGAAAATTATGTATTATATATCAAAATTTTCAGAAAAAAAAGATCTATAATTTAAATCTATTATCATACTTTATTATACAACTTAAATGAAATTATCTATTATCTAAAAGTATTATATTTAGTAGAAATGTTCATAAAAAATAATAAAAATATAGTTTATTATTTAAAAATGGAAAAATACATATAATATAGCAAAATATTCACAAAAATATAGTAGAAATGTTCTCCCGCCATTTCCCCCGCTTCCCGCCATGTTCTCCCGCCATGTCCCTCTATATCTAGGCCGACCGTCATATCCATCGACACATCCATACCTTCTCTCTCACAACAATGGACACCGCTTACTGGGCTTTTCTGACGCTCGAGGAGACCGAGGCGCTGTGCGCCTCCAGCTACCCATGCCCGCCGGGGTACCGGCTGCCCGCTGGCTGGATGCTGAGCGCTGGAGGGGTTCCTGTTCCTCCTATGTCTCAAGGTTCGGCCCGCTAGGCGGCCATCACGAACCACTTCTACCTCGAGCTCACGCCAGAGCAGCGGATGGATCCCCATTGGGATCCCGACAACCTCAACACCTGGAATGCCTTCTTCGCAAACCGGCGGGAAAGGGAGCTTGCCAAGTACGAGGGTGACGGCCCGCCCCCAGTGAACCACAACGAGGCTGGTCGCCGCCTGTGGTGGGCGAACCGGACTATCGCCGGTGTGATGCGCTACATCGCCATGAGAGACCATCCTCGCCTGAGGTACCCGCACTTTCACCAGCAGCATAGCCACAAGAATGGTGGTGGTGGTGAAAGCCTAGGACGTACTGGGGTCGTCATCCGGGAGCCCCCTCCCCCGAGCGTCGTGAATCTGAGGCCGGAGGATCCATCCGCGTGCTACGAGGAAGGTCTGAGGATCCATCCACGTGCTATGAGCGACGATGATGACGATGACGATTCCGAAGACGACCCAGAAGCTGTGTACTACAGGGCTAGATATGATTATGACTAATTTTTATGTTTTAATATTAATAAATATCTGGCCACAACAAGTTGCAATACTACCTATTGAGATCGAGAAAGTTCATACCCATATACATATAAGAAGATCATTAAAAATAAAGGTTTAATAATATTGTACATCACCAACATCCACACATGTTAGGGTTTTCTTCTAATCCGTAACCATGGAGCATCTTCCTTATTTAACGGGATGCTTGGGTCATCCATCATAGCGAAGGGCGGAATTTCATGAAACTTATCATAATCGTCTGACATGTCTGTCTTATCCTCCACCCCCACGATGTTTCTTTTTCCTGAAAGAACTATGTGGCGCTTTGGCTCATCGGATGCTGTATTCTTTTGCTTATCTTTCCTTTTTCTTGGTTTGGTAGACATGTTCTTCACATAAAAAACCTGAGCCACATCATTGGCTAGGACAAATGGTTCATCTCTATACGCAAGGTTGTTGAGATCCACTGTTGTCATTCCGTATTTCTTGTCTACCTCAACCCCGCCTCCTGTCAGCTTGACCCATTTGCACCCAAACAAAGGAACCTTAAAAAAAGGTCCATAGTCAAGTTCCATATCTCCTCTATGTAACCATAATATGTATCCTTTTGCCCATTCTCGTCTGTTGCATCAAATCGGACACCACTGTTTTGATTGGTGCTCTTTTTATCTTGGGCGATCGTGTAAAATCTATTCCCATTTATCTCGTACCCTTGGAAAGTCAATATAGTTGAAGGTGGTGACCTGGCCAACAAGTACAACTGCTCTCCAACATTTATGTCATTCATGAGATGTGACTGCAACCAACCGCCGAAAGTCCTCATATGTTCATCTCTAATCCAGGAGCCAGGCTTCCCCGGGTTGTTGGAGTGTACAATATTCTTGTGTTCCTCGATATACGGAGCCACCAAGGTGGAACTTTGCAGAACTGTGTAGTGTGCTTTAGTGAGAGAATGTCCATCCATACATATCCTTGCTTTCTTTCCTAGCGTGCCTTTTCCACTAATTCTACCCTCATGCCGTGATTCAGGAACACCGATGGGCTTAAGGTCGGGAATAAAGTCAACACAAAACTCAATGACCTCCTCTGTTCCGTATCCCTTTGAGATGCTTCCTTCTGGCCTAGCATGGTTATGAACATATTTCTTTAACACTCCCATGAACCTCTCAAAGGGGAACATATTGTGTAGAAATACAGGACCAAGAATGTTAATCTCATCGACTAGGTGAACTAGGAGGTGAGTCATAATATTGAAGAAGGATGGTGGGAACACCAACTCGAAGCTGACAAGACATTGGACCACATCTTTTTGTAACCTTAGTAGACTATCTAGACTGATTACCTTCTGAGAAATTGCATTGAGAAATGCACATAGCTTCACAATGGGTACTCGAACATTTTCCGGCAGGAGTCCCCTCAATGCAATCGGAAGCAGCTGGGTCATAAGCACGTGGCAGTCATGAGACTTTAGGTTTTGAAATTTGTTCTCTGCCATATTTATTATTCCCTTTATGTTCGACGAGAAACCAGACAGGACCTTGATACTGTGAAGGACTTCAAAAAAGATTTCCTTCTCTTCTTTGGTAAGAGCGTAGCTAGCAATACCTTCAAACAGCTCTGGATGCATGCCGTCTCGGTCTTTTATACGTTGTTGGTCCTGCCATGCTTCAGGTGTATCTTTGCTCTTCCCATACACGCCCAAGAAGCCTAGCAGCGTCACGCAAAGATTCTTCGTCGGGTGCATCACGTCAATTGCAGAGCAGACCTCTGGGACTTTCCAATAGGGGTAGCTCCCAAAATATAGATTTCTTTTTCCACATGGGTGCATGTCCGGCATCGTCCTTCAGAACAGATTGTCTACCAGGACCCTTTCCAAAGATTACTTTTAAATCCTTCACCATGTCAAATACATCATCACCAGTATGGCGGATAGGCTTACACTGGTTGTCTGCCTCACCATTGAAATGCTTACCTTTCTTTCTTAGGATGTGCGAGGGTGGAAGAAAACGACGATTCCTTAGGTACACATTCTTCTTACATTTATCCAAATATATACTTTCAGTATCGTTTAAACAGTGTGTGCATGCATTGTATCCCTTGTTTGTTTGTCCTGAAATGTTACTAAGAGCAGGCCAATCATTGATTGTTATGAACAACAACGCTCGTAGGTCAAATTCCTCCTGTTTGTTCTCATCACACACATGTACACCTTGTCCGTGCTACAACTGTAAGAGTTCTTCAACTAATGGCCTTAGGTACACATCAATGTCGTTGCCGGGTTGCTTCGGGCCTTGGATGAGCACTGGCATCATAATAAACTTCCGCTTCATGCACAACCAAGGAGGAAGGTTATAAATACACAGAGTCACAGGCCAGGTGATATGACTGCAGCTCTGCTCCCCAAAAGGATTCATGCCATCTGTACTTAGACCAAACCATAAGTTCCTCGCATCACCTGCAAAGTCCGGAAACTCTCTCTCGATTTTTCTCCACTGCGACCCATCAGCGGGGTGTCTCAACATCTCGTCTTTCTTACGGTCTTCCATGTGCCATCGCAACAACTTGGCATGCTCTTTGTTCCTGAATAAATGTTTCAACCGTGGTATTATAGGAGCATACCACATCACCTTGGCAGGAACCCTCTTCATGCGGCGCTCGCCCTCAACATCACCAGGGTCATCTCGTCTTATCTTATACCACAGTGCAGTGCATACTGGGCATGCATCCAAATTCTCGTACTCGCCGTGGTAGAGGATGCAGCATTAATGCATGCATGTATCTTCTGCACCTCTAATCCTAGAGGGCAGACAACCTTCTTTGCTTCGTAGGTACTGGCGGGCAGTTCGTTATCCTTTGGAAGCAACTTCTTCATTATTCTCAGCAACTTTTCAAATCCTTTGTCAGTCACACCGTTCTCTGCCTTCCATTGCAGCAATTCCAGTGTGCTACCCAGTTTTGTGCCCATCTTCACAATTTGGGTACAACAATTTTTTGTGATCCTCTAACATCTTCTTGAACTTCAACCTCTCCCTTTCAGTTACGCATTCTTCCTGGGCATCAGCAATGGCCCGACTAAGATCATCATCGGGCAGATCTGATGCCCGTTCTTCATCTTTTTCTTCATCAATGTCTTCCATTGTAGTACCATCGTATTCAGGGTAGTCGTTGTCATTCTCTTCTTCTTCGTTGTCTTCCATCATAACCCCTCTTTCTCCGTGCTTGGTCCAACAATTATAGCCGGTCATGTAACCGGACCGAAACAGGTGGCTATGAAGGACTCTTGAGGAAGAGTATTCTTTATGATTCCGACAGACACCACATGGACAAGACATAAAACCACTCCGCTAGTTTGCCTCGGCCACAAGAAGAAAAGAATGCACGCCTTTAATGAACTCGTTAGAGAGTCGGTCAGCGTACATCCATTGCCGGCTCATCTGCAATATATAATTAATTAAGTACATCAAACATAATCATAATTAATAAGTACTAATCTAAAACCAGCAATCGGGACTAAAGATATGATGAACCTTTAGTCCCGGTTGGAGGCACCAACCGGGACTAAATGTGGATGTGGAGACAACATGTCGACACTGTCCTCAGTGGGCAGCACTAAGCCAGTAAATTAAATGCCGACACTATTTTGGGTGGGTGGCAGCACTATGCCAGCGTGAGTGTGTCGACATTATGTCATCAGTGCCCGACACTATGTTGTGCTGCTTAATCTATAAATAGGTATGCATTCTTGTGAAGAACTGCAAGATGGTGTGTGAGCCCAGGGACACCACTACGGCGGAGCTTCTCGAAGATGTCTTAGGACCACGTCCTCAGACATCTTCGAGGAGCTCGCCATAGAGGCACTCTCTAATATGTGAAATTAGTTAGCTCCACCAGCATACTGATTTAGCTAGAGAAGATATAAACCGAAAGATGGTGTGGGAGAGCAGGGACACCACTACGGCAGAGCTTCTCGAAGATGTCTTAGGATCCCGTCCTCAGACATCTTCAAGGAGCTCGCCATAGAGGCACTCCCTAATATGTGAATTGTGATGTCTTCTTATCAAGCTTTTATGAATTAACCCTATCTTTGTTACAAATTTTTCAGTTTGTTGAACGCAGGTAGACGAAAAAGGATATTTTTCCCAGCTTGCTAGTTAGTTAGAATGATGAACTCACGCATGTGTGTGCTTCTAAAATCAATTTTCGAGACTCTATGTACCAAAACAAGATATATATTGATAGAATAATCCACATATTGTGATATTTACCTTAGAGTTTCTTACATTAATACAAGATAGATAGAATCTAAACATTGATATCGTGCTATCACTGCAAAAATTACTACCAAACTAAATCCACAAATCCATCTGTAAGATAGAGCATGAAATGAGCTAATATAGCAATGAGAGTTCAAAGGATGAAGTTGCCCACCTTTTAGAACCTTTGGATAGATGGGGCACCACAAAATCTAGACAAATCTTGAGGGAAAAAAGGGCATGAACTCGAGCTTGAAGCAAGAAAGAGAGAGAGAGAGGAGAGCCACCAGCTTGAATGGTGGCCCTTTAGCCCCGGTTTATTACACGACCCGGGGCTAAAGGTCCCGTTCGAACCGGGGCTAGTGTCTGCCATCCCCTTGGGCCAGTTCTAGCCGTTGGACCAGGGCTAGTGTTTGTATATCACACGTTTATTGATGTTTCCACTCAATACAGTTATAGCATGATATATATCTTAATCATAAACTATATGAAATATGATAATAGTTCTTACTACTATTTGTCTCTAGGGCATATTTCCAACAGTCTCCCACTTGCACTAGAGTACAAATACACTAGCTACATTTGTTCTTAATTATAGGCACCATATACCCGGTACCTAGAACATGCTTGCTCATGGAAGAGGTTGAGTCTTGGTTCTGTACTTTACAGTCCCAGATCCTTTGCAACTTACTAATGTCACTTTGATTAACATTAATATTCTATCATCACATGACAGCATCTGTGTGTATGCATCATCGCTATGGCAGCAGAAGGAGGCCTGATTCCAAGAGCCTACAGTGACGTTAGATCAACCTCGAGGGCTTTCTCATGGGCACTGTGCCCTGGGACACATCATTCTACGTTAAAAGCGAATTAGCCCCGCCAGAACATTATACAACACTTTAGATGGTACCCTTATCAATTATTATAAATGTATTCACCGAAACACTAGTGCACTCGATGCAGCTTTCGATGTTATGTTCACCTCGCTTCCTACTTGACTTTAATTGGAATCGACGGGAGTTTCCAACATATTCCCTTATAACATAACTCTTTATGCTTTAAGATATGTTATCCTTTATGGATTTTGAAAACATGTTCACAGTTCTATAACAGACACTGCGGACAAACTTAGCTCAACGTTTTGTGATTCGAACTTAATCACTTTTAAACGTTCCTTAATTGGATCACTTATTATGCTAAGTTATCATCATGGTTTACTAAGACAGAACCTATGTCTCAACATAGCGGATGATGATCATCCTTTTCTTTCTTTCAACCATTGATGTCAAACTTAATGCTATTCCTAATTTGAGTTATTAAGGACTAATTCCTTAATTAACTTCTATCCTGAAACAGCTTTCAGAATCCCTTAAGGAATGCTACATAATATCATAATACGGTTATTATCAACTTCTACATCTTATAAATCATTATTTATAAGTATTTGCGCTTTCATCCTTAACTTACTTAAGAATTACTCCTATAAGCTCCCACTCAAACTATGTTGCTAACATATTTAGGTATGAGTCAGTACTCTTACTCAAACTATGTTCCTACATATTTGAATTTGAGTCTTATATTGCTCCCACTTAAAAATATGTCAATCACATATTGTTTAAGACTTTCATAGCTCCCACTCAATTATATGCAAATTGCATATCTCCTTACTATTTCGAATAACTTCAAAATCTTTTGATCAAATATCAAACTTGGAGATTTATTATGAGATACTAATATTTTACTAGTTTTAAATCCACTAGACATTCAGCACACATGAATCAAATTCATTTGAATTTGTCCAATACTTGACAAATTGTGCTTTAGTCATTTACCCCCTTTTCCTACTATGGCTTTGTAGTCATTTGGGAAAATTCCAAGTAACTCCTTTTACTTGTGAGCTTCAGCAATGAATTGCTTTTAGGATTTCTCATAATTCTAGTTTACCATTATTTCCTTTGTAGTTCGTAGGTATGTCATGTTCCAAAAATCATGACAAGTGATTCAAAAATGTTTCCATACAAGATATGGATTTACATTTTGAATCCTACTTCATATAGTGAAAAACAATAGTGGAGGGAAAAACACAATGATCAAAATCATTGATTCTTTCTTTCCGTGAAGAGAATCGTTCAGGAACGCTGTCCGTTGCGCTTCTCAACACTCTGATGCAGGGTTTTGAATCCTCATCATGTTTTACACTATCTTTCATTTGCTCCATAATTGAGAAACATCACTAGAAGTGAGCTTTCTCAAGAATGTACCAAATCCAAGCAATACAAGTTTTGCTTTCCTTTTGGTTTTAGCTATGGGTTTCGTATTCAAAGTTTCCAATGAATACTCTACAAGGACTTATTCGCTATTGTTTTGGTTATATCGAATAACCCCAAAACTTTCACGAATTCAAATGGTTCACTAATTCTAATTGAGTGCTAACTATTTCTAAGCTAATGGTCTCTACATCTACACTACAACGATTTATTCGGTGCCTTCTATTCAACCCCCTTTGATATCTAATATCAGATTGTGATGCTTTGTATTTTGACGTTTCAAAACAATTTGCATTTCACAATTTCTTTCATGTCATTCTTATAAAGTTGAATTTCATTACTATTGATCAAATCGTAGTAATTGGATTCTCTTTTACATTTATACCCTTTGTTGATGAATCACTTTGATCAAATCAAATAGTTTCATATTCATGTTTCCTTTGGTAAACTACTTGACACATTTAAACAATCATTTAATGATAATTACCATTTTCGTCAAAACCCAATACATCGGATATGTATTAAGTTTTAACAATTCATCAAACACTTTGTATTCAAGTAATACACGGTGTTCAAGTTATTTTGCCGAACTTAGGCATGATTCATATGTGATGAGAAATCGAATGACTTTCACATATTATCACATAACTTTAAATTCAAACAATGGTTTCATTCATTAATGAAATACATTAAGTTGGGTGTTTTAAACGAGGCATTTTAATGTTTTACAAATGTTCATACATTATCAATTAGTTTCAAACAATAAGGATAATTCACACATAATCAAACAAGATATGAGCGTGAATAGAAATCATTCATAAAAGTAGAACAACTGATTGTTACAAACTGATATGAATAACTGTCTCACGAAGTGTGAGACGCACTAAAGAAGTTCAAATCTCTCGATTACATTAATCATCCTAAAACATAAACTAAGTGATAAATGTCAAGGGAGAGTGTCGTCGGCCATCATCATCATGCTCGCCATCAACTCGCAACGTCACCTCCTCTCCAACAAGCACCTCTATGCAGAAGGACCTGTTTTCAGTAAAATAGAACAAGTATCAGATATACTTAACACTGCAATGTGTTTGCAAGATTATACCATTTATAAACCTATATATCAATATATACCTTGGTCATCGATGACCTCTCCGGCGATTGGTTCAACCTTTACGTTCCTGAATAGTAATATGAACTCATGGAAATCCAATGCTTCCATATCACCACTCATGATGCTACTCCGGACATGTCCTTTGTAGCTGGGAGGCAATGACCGAAGCAGTACGTCTATCGCAAATGGATCAGCCATCCAGTAATCCACAAAGTGAACCAGTCTCGTGTGTGCATCAAACATGCGCTCCAAGTGACTCTTCAGACATGTATGCTCCTCCATCTGTATGCAAAGAAACTCTCCAAGCAACTCGTGCTTCCACATGCGCACATGGCCTATGAACTCTGCTCTCAGCTGATCCACCATCGAATATGGGTCAAGATCACCCATGAGCGGATGTAGTTCATCCACCATCCCATAACGCATTATTATCTGAATGTAAGTGGACATCTCTTGGCGATAGTAGCGGTCTGCCAACTCTTGTGGAGTCTCATAATAGTCTGGCTTAGTCAAATCCATCGTGCGGCGTATGTAGTCTACCACATGATTCCTAGTAAGGAGATCATCTAGGCGCACAAGCCAACTAGGGAAGTTGGATCCATCAAGTCTAAGTTTCTCACCCTTTACCCAATCCTTCATCTCAAAGTAAGCTTCAATGTGAGCCATCAACATTTATAATTGCAAAAGGAATTTAGACTAAGTTTATAATTAAATGAGTTAATAATAACTCCACTCAGAAACACCTATCCCCAGTGAGGGTTCCTAGTGATAACACGACCCCTATCAGCCACATCTCCCCCGATCGTCACGGCCATCAATGTGGGTTCAAGGGTGGACGCTAAACGTCAGTCACATCATTCATGCGACTCGTGCTCGATCTTTCGACCATCCGTGTTCCGAGGCCACGCTTCTCTAGCGTGCTAGGCTCGCCAACTCAACCTTAGTGTATTCGCTGTGCAACATGGCTTACACCCACTGTATGCGAACGTAGATATGTATGACACCCAGGCCTGTCACCCTGGATCGCCTCATACCGAAGAACTTTCTTGGTGGTGCACACTAAGGGGGAACACAATCGTTGGTAATTTTAACAGGGATCATCTTATTAGGCTACCGTCGAGTATCTAATACTAGCACACAATAAAACATACAAACAATAACATTGAATGTAAATGCTATGTGATATGGTCCTTCACGTCATGATCTCCATCCGTCGTCACCGGGTTCCGGCGCCAGGGTTCCGGCACCGTAGACACCAGGGTACCGGTGTCATTCCGGCGTGGTAGTTCATCACTACCGTGACTATCTACTACTATGCAACAAAAGGCAATTACTTTACCTTTGCCACAACCATATCACAAAGCAACGCCCCCTGCAAAAACAAAGTTAGACGCCTCTACTTTATCTTTGCATGTTTTACGTGGCTGAATGGGCTTTCGTACAAGAACCGTTCTTACCTACGAACTTTCAGCACAACGCTGATCAAGTAGTTGTCTCTACTACACCCCTTTCGGGGCCCTGTTGCAAATGGTATACGAACTAATGCGAGAGAGACAGACACCCCCCTAAGCCACTGTATACGGTACAAGCCGTATGTCAAGCGTGGACCAGTCTCGCGAATGAACGCGTAAAGTCGGTTGGGGGCCGCTTCATCAAGCATTACTGCGGTATACACAAGTACACGTCGGAGGGTAACAACTAAAAGATCAACGCCCACACGCTACATCTCGTGTGTTCTACCCGTACTACACATAGATCTAGCTCTGATACCACTGTAGGGGTTCCGCGCATGAAAACAATAAAATTTTACCCTACGCCCCTAAACCCCTGAAGCTGCCAGGACCTATCTATTAGTAATATAGTAACGGGAGGGTCTTTTCGCGAACTTACCCTTGAAGACCAAAAACGTTGTCAACGCTCAGGAGAGCGTGGTTGATGTAGATGAGCCGAAGCGACCTCAAGGTCGTGATGAAGTCCTTGCACTCCTTCTGGCTCCAACGACTTGAGTGCCTCAAGTGCGACACCTCGCGGGGAGTTACACACGTCCGGTGCCTGACGATGACTCTCGCTTCCCCGATCCAGTAGCAGTTGCGGAAGTAGAGCTCCCGGATCCGAATCCCGCAGCGCGACGGCGCTCCGCGGTGAAGATGTCTCTCGCTCTCGCAGTCCAGACTTGGGACCATGGTCACGAGAGAGAGGGGAAGAGAGAAAATATCAATTGGAGGTCCTCCAAAAGTGGGGACATCTTTATTGATTTTGGGTGTGTATTTCTAGGCCAAATACCCCACTTTATATAGGGAGAGGGGAGGTACCTCCCCTCAAGTCCCAGGGTGGGACTAAAGGAGAGGAGGGGGTGGGGTGGCCGCCGGCCAGCCCCTAGTGGGCCCCACGGGGGGGCAAGGCCCAGCCGGCCTCCCCCTTGGTCCATTTCTCCCTCTCTCCTTTCCCCTAATGGGCCCTCTCCCTCCGGAATTGGCCCATTAAGCCTTTTGACCTTTTAATTGATTTTCTCTTTATTAAATAAATATGAGTAAATGATTAAATCAATATTTAACATTCATTCACACATTATCTAACCTCCGTGGCCATGGAACACCTTCCCCCTCCACTCCGGACATACTCCGGACTTACCGAAACCCTTTTGATTTTCTCCCTTCTTTTCTTCGGCGATTCTACCGATCCTATAAATGCTCTCTAAGCATCATCAATCCCTTAAGCGTGATACCCCACGTTTCGGGAACACTCCAGACATGGTCGGGACACTCCCGCACCAATGATTAACAGAGGGACCTGGATGGCCATGCGACCCCTGTGCGTTCCACGAAGATCTTTCGTCGTTTGAACCGGGACAGTCGTGTCTTATTCCCTTTGTCTCTCGATACTTGCATTTCCCGAGATCTAATCAATGACATCACCATGTTGTGCTCAATCTCGTTACTGAACAATGCTACTTGACTCGTTCCGACAAGTGATATCCCCGTGATCCAATCACACGCTACGCAGCTATTGGATATAACCTCTCCGAGTGGGCCCTTGAGTATCTTCCCGTCACATGGACGGAGAAATTCCGCTCTTGACATATATTGCCTCTACGGTTTCCTCTGAATACCTGGACACACCTTTATAACCACCGTTTTACCAGATGGTGTTTGATGCTATCTAAGCACTCTCGGGAGACAGTGACTGATATAGCCTCACGGTCTAAGGATAGTCTACGAGGATCCATTTCTAATCATCGTAACTTGAACTTCGAGACATGATCGAATCACGATGTTTAGGTTGGGTATTGGTTCATCATCTCATTCTCAGAATGAGATGACCTCTTTTCCAACTGGCATAAATGCCACATGATCAGGAAACATGATCATCCATTGACCAATGAACCAGTGACTAGAGTTTCACTAGGAACCCCTGGTTTGTTTGTATATCACACGTGTATTGATGTTTCCACTCAATATAGTTATAGCATGATATAAAACTTAATCATAAACTATATTAAATATGATAATCGTCCTTACTACTATTTGTCTCTAGGGCATATTTCCAACAGGATGGCTGTCGCGGAGATGATGGACCAGATCCGGAAGCTGAAGGACCAGGGGCTGATTTCGATCCACCTCTACAACTGTTGGCTCGGGCGACGTCTAGTTCCGCTGGCGGCTCGGCCGCATTGGATGTATGAATACAGCGAGAAGCACGACCCTTCCCGAACTAGCAAGGAATCAAGGGAGGCCGAGGACTATAAGGCCGCCCTGAATAAAATTACTGACGCGGAGTTCACCAGCGTTCCCGTACACTCCCGTGAAGAATGAAGCCCCCATTGTAAGTTTTCTTCCCAGTCGCTATTTCCGTACCTCAATTCTCAGTCGCCCCGTACCCTCCGCTCGATGAAGAGGTTCCCCAGGAACTCGAGGAAGACTCTGAGGGAGACTCTTCCGACAGCGACGGGGAGGAGGAGGAGGTTCCTCCCCCTCCCCCCCCCCCACCCCGCACATGTGGCTTGGAAGACCCGTATGCAGAAACAGCATGAGTTCGAGGCGAGCCGCAGCTTGGCCAAACACGACGGAGGCGACGAGGTGGCGCAGGAGCACACGTCCCGGTGTACTGCTACGTCGTCGAAGCCCGCACGCAAGCCCAAGTCACCAGCGAAGAAGCCAATGTCACCGTCCAAATCGGTGGTGGTGTTCGAGTCGGATGACGACTCCGATGATGAAGATCCCCCCGAAGTCTCGCGCAGAGCCCCAAAGGATGCGATCCCGACGAAGGGGTTGGAGAGCGAGGACATCGAGGTGGTGGTAGAGGTTCCCCTGGTAGCGATTGCACCGACGGTCTCAGGGGTTCCAAGCCAAGAAGCGGCTGAGGCGGCGATGTCTAAGTCGCCGCAGCCATCGAGAGTGGCCGCGTCTTCAGAGCCGGAGATTCCGGCGACCGCAGCTTCGTCGTCAAGGAAGCCAGCGGTGTCATTGGCTTTAGATGTCTTCGAGAGGGGGCTCACTCACAAGCTAGGTCCAGAATTGGACAAGCCCGCGCACGTCAGCACCGGGCTTCGCGTCTTCCGGTCGCTAAGTGAGTATTGGTTCTTCATTCCGATTCGCCTCTTATTTTTGTATTGTTGTTATACTGATTGTGGGAATTCGGGCAGGTCTGGAGCTAAGAAGATTGGCTATCCGTCGGTGGCAAAGATTCCACCGGCCGCCACCACGGGAGAGGGCGATCTCCCCAAGAAGAGAAAAGCCGCCGGAGATGTAGCGACCGCGGAAGGCGCGAAGAAGCAGAAGGAGGGTGTGGACGATGCCATGGCCAAGGGCGGCACCGCGGAGCCTGACGTTGCGGCAGTCGCCGAAGAAGTGGTGGCGGCGCGATCGGAGCTGGTCTTGGTTGCGGCCGCACCGGAAGCACCGGCCCCAATAACCAGTGCCCCCACCAGAGTGTCGGCGACATTCCCGCGCTTCATGGCTAGGGGATTTCCGGGCGTGGCGGACACCCAGTCTCCATAGAGTCCGAAGATCGTGGACGCGGACATTGGGTCCCGTCGTGGGCGCACTTCCTTCACGATCCCATTGACTGACACCGGAGAACTTCACAGGATGCTTGGCGCCGCTATTCAGGTATGTCCAGTCCCCGAGTTCTTATTCGCTGAATTTCAGCGGTTGGGAACTGAACTTCTTACTCCTCTCCAGTCCCCGAATTCCTAGTCGCTGAATTTCAGCGGCTAGGAATTGAACTTTTTTCCTATTCTCCAGTCCCCGAGTTCCTGGTCGCTGAATTTCAGCGGCTAGGAACTAGGAGTTCGTTTTGATAAATGTTGAGGTGTGTTCTTTATTTGCAGGGTTTGCAAAGTGAACGCAGCCACGGCTTCGGCGTTGTGCGTCCAAGCGGTTCTTCAAGGCATGTCCCCACCGAGGTTATTCCTAGGGGGCTTATGGAGGTGTGGCGCTATTTGTAGGAAGTGTCTGTCGTCGTGGAGTGGATGGCGCGCTCAGCGTTCAGGCACGGGGCCACCACGGCGTTGAGCTTGGGTCGCGCCTACTTCCCCGATGACTTCGACCTTGACGACGTGACGAGTGGCTACCCATCGGCTACCGGCACGGTGGAGATGTCTGAGGTACTGAAGCTGACTGCGAAGGCCGCCCCTTATGCTGATCGGGTCCTGGCTATGGGGGATCTGCTGCCATACCAGGAGACGGTGTTGGTGCTTGGCGACCCCGAGCCGGAGCATCGTGATATGAAGTCGGAGCAGCCCTTCCGGTCGGCATTGTCGAAGTCGCTGACGACGTACCCGACAAACCCGTGGCAGCCTTTTGTTCATGTCAAGGGGGTGGCACCGCTTCTTCATCAGGACCTATAGAATAAACAATGTAGTTGTGCACCTTGTGATGTATGCCAAGTGACGACTGCTGTAATGTATTTTGTAATGTATGCCAAGGGGAGTCAATCGACTCGTATTGCGACTAGGATTGTGTGGTGTATTTGTTTTTGGTTGAGCGAGTCCCCGAGCGCGTCCGCCCTTTAATGGGGTATAACTCGATTGTATACTTTTGTGTATTGTTTGGGTTGTGCACTGTTTTATCTCTCGCATCTTCTGAATGGCGAGTCCCCGAGCGCGAGTGGGACTGATTTGTAGGCAAGTCCCCGAGCGTGGTGCTCGACCATATTGGTCATGTTCCTGTTGTAGGTTGTGAATGCGTTGTTTGTAATGCGTCTCCTCCCCTGTCCCAGAGAGCCAGTCGCTTGGCGAGTCCAAGGCAGCTCTCTTACTTGGTGTGTTCCCGAGCCGCGTGGCGGTTCCTGTTTTGCGGAGTCCACGTGCGTGGTACTTAACCATTCGAGTCGCTTTGCACAAGGATGGGAGGGATAGGTCGCTGTGAGAAGCGTATACCGGTTGTCTTGGCCCGGTGGGCCAGTCGGGTTAGGCGACTCCAATGGCGGCTCCGGGTTGGCATTTTCGTGGATGACCCAAGGCCCGAATATTTCCGGTGCCCTTGTGCCGCACTACTTAGCCGTGCTGGTCGCTCGACCAGAGGTTGACTTCCGCGAGTAGCGTATTGCAAATATGTACGAGTGCGAGTGGCACAAGAATATGGCGAGTGGACACAATTTGTGCGATCCGAATGAATTTCATTATATATGCCAGCGGAGTACAATGTGAGGTTCTAAGTATAGAACTTTCTGAGGAGGTTTACATTCCATGGCCTCCCGACCTCGAGCTAGCCGTCACCCCGTATGTCGATGAGATAGTAGGTGTCGTTGCCAAGGACTCGGCCTATGGCGAATGGCCCCTCCCATGGGGGGGAGAGTTTGTGCATGGCTTTCTTGTCTTGGGTCAGTCGTAGGACCAGGTCGCCTTCCTGGAAGGTGCGAGCTCGCACTCGGCGGTTGTGGTAGCGGCGGAGTCCTTGCTGGTATATGGTGGTGTGAGAGCGAGCCAGGTCGCGTGCCTCGTCGAGTTGATCGATGTTGTCTTGGCGGGCAACCTCGTTGGTCGCCTCGACGTAATTGGCGATTGGAGGTGAGTCGTGCTCTAGATCGGTTGGCATTACGGCCTCAGCGCCGTACACCATGAAGAAGGGCGTGAACCCGGTGGAGCGATTGATGGAGGTGCGGATCCCCCATATCACAGAGGGGAGTTCGTCGACCCAGCATCCTGGGGTGCGCTCGAGGGGCACCTGGAGTCGCGGCTTGAGCCCGTGGAGGACGCTCTGGTTGGAGCGTTCTTCTTGGCCATTTGACTCCGGGTGCGCGACTGACGCGAGGTCGAGTCGTATGCCATGTTCTTCACAAAATTCTACCATGGCCCCCTTGGCGAAGTTGGTGCCATTGTCTGTTATGATGCTGTGCGGGTAGCCATACCGGTAGATGAGCTCGAGTAAGAACTTGGTGGTTGTCTTGCCGTCGCACTTTTTAATTGGCTTGGCCTCGACCCATTTGGTGAACTTGTCGACTGCGACCAGGAGGTGGGTGAAGCCAGACGGGGCCTTCTTGAATGGGCCTACAATGTCCATGCCCCATACGGAGAATGGCCATGTGATGTGGATGGTCTTGAGTGCCGAGCTAGGGAGGTGCGTCTGGTGGGCGTACTTCTAGCACCCAACGAATCGTTGGACGATGTTGGTGGTGTTGGCGTGTGCGGTGAGCCAGTAGAAACCATGCCGCATGGCCTTGGTGACTAGCGAATTAGCGCCGGCGTGATGGCCGTAGTCGTCGGCGTGAATGCCCTGGAGGATCTTGCGGCCTTCTTCTGGCTATACGCAGCACTAGAACACGCCGGTCACGCTGCGTCTGTGGAGCTCGCTATTGATGATGACGAAGGATTTGCAGCGGCGCACGATCATTCGCGCCTCCATCTCATTGCTTGGTAGGATTTTATGCTCCAACAAGGCGACGTATGGTGCTGTCCAGTCGCTAGGCTCCACAACCATGGCGACTAAGGCCGGTTCTGGTTGAAGTGGTATCCCGACGTCGATCTCTTTTGGAGGGCTGACCGACGGTTTGTGGATAATGTCGAGGAAGACGCCTACTGGTGGCGCTTGTCAGGTCGGTCCGATGCGGGAAAGGGCGTCTGTCTGCTCGTTTTTGCGCCTGTCGATACACTCGATGGAGTAGCCGTCGAAGTGTCCTCCCAACTGGTCGACCGCTTGGCGGTACGCGATCATTGTTGGGGAGACGGCGTCGCACGTCCCGGAGACTTGGCCGGCTACTAGGTCGGAGTCGCCATAGCATCGTAGGCGGTTGACGTTCATCTCCTTAGCAGCTCTGATGCCGTGAAGGAGGGCCTCGTATTCTGCCATGTTGTTGGTGCAGGGCTTGAAGTTGAGGTGGAGCACGTAGCGGAGCTTGTCTCCTTTGGGAGAGGTCAGTATGACCCCAGCCCCTGCGCCGTCGGCGTTCTTGGAGCCGTCAAAATGGAGCGACTAGTAGTGGAGGTACGGGAGCTTCTCTGGCTGCTGTGCTTCTTCCCAGTCTGCAAGGAAATCAGCCAGGGCTTGTGACTTGATCGCTTTACGGGGCTCGTATTTGATGTTGTGGACGCCGATTTCGATGGCCCACTTGGCGACTCGCCCGGTCGCCTCGCGATTGCGTATGATGTCTTGTAGGGGCGCGGAGAAGACCATCGTGATTGGGTGCTCCTGGAAGTAGTGTGGGAGTCGTCGTTGTGCTCGGAATACTGCGTACACCAGTTTTTGGTATTGCGGGTAGCACTGTCGTGAGTCCGTCGGGACTTCACTGATGTAGTAGACGAGGCCCTGTATGAGGTGCTCCTTGCCCTCCTCCGGTCGTTCGACGACCATCACGGCGCTGACGACTCGAGTAGAGGCCACGATGTCGACGAGCATTGGCTCTTTGTCGAGTGGAGCAGCGAGTAGTGGAGCCGCGAGTAGCACTTCTTTGAGCGCTTTGAGTGCGTCGTCGGCCTCCGCGTCCCATTGGAACGTGGGGTTCTTGCGCATCAGGCGGTAGAGGGGCATTGCCTTCTCGCCTAGTCGGGGATGAAGCGACTGAGGGCCGCGACTCGCCCTGCCAACTTCTGGACGTCGCGTAGGCAATCGGGTTTCCCGAGTCGCGCGACGGTGTCGATCTTGGTGGGGTTGGCTTCGATGCCTCGCTTGGAGACTACATATCCTAGGAGCTGTCTGGTGGGGACGCCGAAGGTGCATTTTCTAAGGTTCAGCTTGATGTTGTACCTCCGCAGGTTTGCGAAGGTTTGGCTAGGTCGGCGAGCAGGTCGTCCTAGCGGGTGGATTTTACCACCACGTCGTCGATGTAGACGTGAATGTTGCGGCCAATTTGGCTCGCTAGGCACTCCTGCATGCATCTCTGGTATGTGGCGCCTGTGTTCTTGAGGCCGAACGTCATGGCCGTGTAGCAGAAGGCGCCAAATGGCGTGATGAACGCCGTCTTCTCCTCGTCCTCAACCGCCATCTTGATCTGGTTATAACCAGAGTAAGCGTCAAGGAAGCACAGCGACTCCAATCCCGCGGCCGAGTCAATAATCTGATCGATGCGCGGTAGGACGAACTCCTCCTTCGGGAAGGCGCTGTTGAGGTTGGTGTAGTCGATACACATTCTCCATGTGTTGTTCTTTTTTAGAACCAGGACTGGGTTTGCCAGCCACTTGGAGTATTTGATTGGCCTGATAAACCCTGCGGCTAGCAGGCGCTGAACTTCTTCGGCGATTGCTCGACGGCACTCTTCATTGAAGGGCCGTAGCGACTGCTTTACTGGTCGCACTTTGGGGTCGGCATTGAGTTTGTGCTCAGCGAGTTCCCTCGCGACACCTGGCATGTCAGATGGCTTCCATGCGAAGATGTCGCGGTTCTCACGGAGGAACCCGATGAGCACGCTTTCCTATGCGGGGCTCATGTGTGCCCCGATGGTGACCGTCTGGATGGAGTTGCCTGGGACGAGCTCGACGGTGCGGGTGTGCGTGGTCGCCTCGAACGTGGAGTTCGCGGCGATTGGTTTCTTCAGGATGGTGGGTCGTCCTTGTTGATGTTGCCCGCGTATTTCGCGAGCTCCTCCGCGTGGTCGGTCTCCACGGCGATGACGGTGTTGGCGAGCTCGGCGCCTTTGTCCTCGCATTCCACGGCCATGTCGGGGTCGCCGTGGATGGTGATGATGCCGCTTGGCCCGGGGAGCTTCATCATGTTGTAGGCGTAGTGCGGGGTCGCCAGGAACTTTGCGAATGCCTGGCGACCCAGGACGCAGTGGTAGGGGCTGCGGAAGTTCACCGGCTCGAATACGATCCTCTCAGTGCGGTAGTTTGCCGGAGTGCCGAAGGTGACTGGCAGCATCACTTTCCCGATCGGGTACACCTTCCGACCGGGGACGATACCATGGAAGGTCGTTAGGGTTGGCTCAATGGCTACTTCTGGGAGCTGGAGCCTCTTGAACGTGTCCAGGTACAGGATGTTGATGGAGCTCCCACCGTCCATTAGTGTCTTGGGCAGCCAGTAGTCGGCCACCTTGGGCCTGACTACCAGGGCGACTCGCCCTGGGTATTCGATTCTTGGCGCATGGTCCTGGCGACTCCAGGTGATGCTCTGCTCAGACCAGTTGAGGAAGCGAGGGATGTCGACCTGTGTCACCGCGTTGATGGCGACCGCGTGGGCGAGCACCTTCTTCTTGCGCTTAGTGCCGAGTCCGGTGAAGGTGTGTAGTGAGCCGACGGCGGTGCCGAAGCCGCCGCCGTTCCCGTTGTCCCGAGGTGGGTTGTTATTGGGGTCCTCCCTTGCTCGTCTCACCTTCTCAATCTCTTTGAGAGAGTGGCAATCAGCGGTGGTGTGGGTGGCGGGTTTTCCCTCCCTGCTAGGGTAGATGCATGCCTCGCTGTGTTGTTGGACTGGTAGTTTCTGCTGTCGTGGTAGTTTCCTCCGTCGTGGCGGTAGTTCTTGGAGTCGCGCTGGCCGTAGCTGGCATTGGAGACGAAGTCGACTCGTCCGTCCATGCGGCGCTTGCCGGTGATGCGGGTGTTGCTGTAGTGCATGTCGCGTAGGTGCCCGCTGTCGTGGATGCTGTTGTGGCGTCTTCCTCCCGACTCGACGTCGGAGTCTTTGTTGGGGTCCTCCGCGTAGCGCTTGGCGATCTCGAGGAGGTCGGCGATGTTGTCGAGCGTCCGGTAGCCCCTCTTGATCTTAGTGACCAGGGGTTCATACCGGCACGCGTTCTTGAAGCAATGTATCGCCGTGTCTGGGTGGATGTCGGAGGCGTTGATCCATAGTTCTTGCCATCTTTGGATCCAGCGGCGAGTTTACTCGCGTTGTCCCTGGATGCATCGCTCCAGATCCTCTGGTGGTGGTGCGGGTGTAGGAGCCCTCGAAGTGCCTGACGAAGGCGTCCCGCATTTCTTCCCAGGAATCGATGCTGTCGGCGGGGAGCGTGTTGATCCATTGTTAGGTCGCACCCTCCATTATCAGGGGGAGGTAGCGAGCGGCGAGCAGGTCGGTGTGGCCTGCGATTTCCATTGCCATGAGGTATGTGTCCAGCCAGACAGCGGGATCGTACATCGGGTCGTACTTTTCAATCTCCTTGGGGGCCTTGAAGGTGGCGGGGTATTTTCCCCGCGGATCATGGGCCCGAAGCATTGCAGCCTAACTCAACTGAGCGAGCCTCTTGGTTCCGGGCGCCGCGGTTCGTGAGGGTGTGCCTCAGGTCGTTGGGCTGGCGTGACCGCCACGCCTGGTTGTTGATGATGTTCATTCGGGCATCGAGGGGCTGCCCGTTGGTGGCGACTGTGTTATTCGCCGGTCGCGGCTCGTTGGTGGACAGCGCGGGGTTGGCGGCCCGTGGTTGGTTCACCAGGGGCTACGGTGGTGGGCAAATTAATGTGTTGGCCAGGTGGGGTGGCCGCTTGATGTCACCCTGCTTGCTGATGAGCGGGAGTACATCTGCCCCGCGGGTCCACTCCCGCAGCTTGTTGCTCGACGTCCCTGACGAGTAGGGCCTTGGCGTACTAGATCTATAGCGCGCCGTCGCCTTGGACGTCGAGGTTGGCGATCGCGGCGTCGGCCGCGACGACGTTGTCCATCAGGGTGGAGTATAATGGTAGCCCGTTGGCGTCACGGGCTTGAGGCGAGATGATGATCCGTGGTTGGTCCGGCGGGGGGCGTGGCCGATGGGTGGTGGAGGGGCTCCGGTTGCCGGTGCGCCGGGTGGTGGTCTCGCAGGGTTGCTTCCGCCTGGCGGCGCGTTCTCGCAGTATTCACGCTCAGCGGCGCATGCGGGGTCGCTTTCGTCGTTGAAGTTCAGGACGCGGCCCTGGACGTTGGAGTTCAGGCGGGTCCTGACGCGGCGCTGGTGATAGAGCGATGGCTCCCGCGCCGTTTCCCGCTCGAGGCGGTATTTCTCGCGCTCGGCGAGTTTGTTGCGTTGCGCCTTCGCAGCCACAGGCGGGCTTCCTCCACCTATGCCCCACGGCCAGTCCCGCTATGCCCCACGGTGGGCGCCACTATTGTGGAAATGGCCACGGCAGTCACTGCAACTGGCAGCGATTGATTGTATCGTGAGGAAGAGTTGGCGGCCATCTGCGGTGCGAGATGGGGGCGGATACACATGGGTTTACCCAGGTTCGCCCCCCGGAGGGTAAAGACCTACTCCTGCTAGATTAGATTATTGGAGAGCTAGTTACAGGGGTGGCAAGCTCGGCGTCTAAGCAGCGAGTCGCTTGAGGGGGTGTGATACATTGCAAATGTATCTATAATTTTTGATGTTCCATGCTTGGTTTTATCCACTTTCTTGTGTTTTGTTCCAACTTTGGAGTACTTTTATTATGATTTCTTGGACTAACCTATTAACAAGAGCCACAGTGCCAGCTGCCTGTTTTCTTGGACTAACCTATTATTATGATTTCGTGGACTAGATAATGCAAACGTTTAGTGTGCGTAGAGTTGTATCAGTAGTTGATAGAACTTGAGAGAATATTTATCTTACCTTTAGCTCCTCATTGGGTTCGACACTCTTACTTATCGAAAATGCTACACACGATCCCCTATACTTGTGGGTTATCACATACGCAGGTTTGATTTACAGAGAGACTGGCATGTGGGACCCAGTAGCGCGGCCTTATACAGGTTCTGACTCGAGCGACGTTGCCAAGTTCGAAATAGAGAGGCGCGAGCGAGAAAAAAGTCTAGCATGCACACGTTTCTTCTAATGAGAGCCTCACATGGGGGATCCAGCAGCCTGGAAAAACAACTGATGCATCGAGCAACGCTATCAAGTTCGAAAGACGGAGGCGCGACCGAGAGCAAAAATTCCATCATACACATGTTTCTTCTAATGAGTGGATGACATGTGGGGCCCTGCATCATGATTAAACGTTAGATGCAACGAGCAACGCTATCAAGTTCGGAACACGGAGGCGCGGCCGAGGGAAACAATTCTATCATACACATATTTTTTCTAATGAGAGGATGACATGTGGGGTCCAGGAGTTTGATTAAACGGTAGATGCATCGAGCAGCGCTATCAAGTTCAGAATAGGGTAGCGCGAGCGAAGAAAAAAATTGCATCATATACACGATTCCTATAATGTGAGCCTAACATGGAGGACCTAGCAGCGTGACTAGACGGCAGATAGATTGAGCAACGTTATCGAGTTGAAATCAGGGAGGAAATATCCAAGGGAAAAAATTCCATTATACACATGTTTCTTCTAATGAGAGGATGACATGTGGATCCCTGGAGGCTGATTAAATGGTAGATGCATCGAGCAGTGCTATCAACTTTGGAACAGGGTAGCGCGAGCGAAGGAAAAAATCCATCATACACACAATTCTTCTAATGAGAGGCTGACATGTGGGACCTAGCAGCCTGACTAAACGGCAGACATATTGAGCAATGTTATCGAGTTCAAATCAGGGAGGCGCGACCGAAAAGTATGGTCTGCTAGAGACACTGACGTCCGGGACCCACACGCCTCAAAATACTTCTGCGAGTAAACATCACGCGAGGAAACAAAAAGCTTGCTTCTGCCACGCGTTGGCCGAGCTTCCTCCATGTTTTTAGCGGATCCGTCATAGTAGAGGGTCGTGAAACCAGAAAAAAAGTTTTCCATCAGCCACGGCCGAGCCGATAATTTCGTCACAGAAGATGCACTTTCTATGATGACTGCCAGGCCAAGTCGTTTTGGAAGGAAACTTTTCTTGTAGTGAATGCTTAAGACTCCTGAAGTGGAGATCAAGAAAGAACATCAAGTGTTGATGATCAATAAGACCACCGTCTTCAAGAAAGACAAGAAGGGTAAATAGAAGGGTAACTTCAAGAAGGGTGGCAAATCTGTTGCTACACTTGAGAAGAAGACCTAAGCTGGCCCTAAGTCTGATACTGAGTGCTATTATTGCAAGGGGACTGGCCATTGGAAGCACACCTGCCCCAAGTATTTGGCGGACAAGAAGGCCAGCAAGGCAAACAAAGGTATATGTGATATACATGTTATTGATGTGTACTTGACTAGTACTCATAGTTGCACCTGGGTCTTTGATCCTGGATCGGTTGCTAATATATGTAGCTTGAATCAGGGGCTGCGGAACAAGCGACAGCTAGCAAGGGATGAGGTCACGATGCATGTCGACAATGGATCACGGGTTGATGTGATCGCCATCGGAATGCTGCCTCTCCATCTACCGTCAGGATTAGTTATAAATCTAAATAATTGTTATTTGGTGCCTGCACTGAGCATGAACATTGTATTCGGGTCATGTTTATTGCGAAGTGGTTATTTGTTTAAATCCGAAAACAATGGTTGTTCGATTTATATGGATAATATCTTTTATGGTCATGCACCTGTGATGAATGGTTTACTTCTGTTCGATCTCGATAGTAGTGATACACATATTCATAATGTTGATGCTAAAAGGATTAAACTTGATAATGATATATTTGCATATATGTAGCAATACTGTCTAGGTGATATTGGCGTAAAGCGCATGAAGAAGCTCCATTCTGATGGACTTTTAGAATCACTTGATTTTGAATCATTTGATACATGTGATCCATGCCATATGGGCAAGATGACTAGAACCATGTTTTCTAATACAATGGAGCGGGTGACAGATTTATTGGAAATCATACATACTAATGTATGTGGTCCAATGAGTGTGTCGGCACGATGTGGATATTGTTATTTTGTTACTTTCATGGATGATTTTAGTAGATATGGATATATCTATTTGATGAAACACAAGTCTGAAACCTTTGAAAAGTTCAAGGAATTTCAGAGTGAAGTGGAAAATCATCATAATAGAAAGATCAAATTTCTGTGATCTGGTCATGGAGGTGAGTATCTAAGTTACGAGTTTGGCACAAACATGAGAGAGTGTGGAATAGTTTCACAACTCACGCCTACCAGAACACCACAACATAATGGTTTATCGGAACGTCATAATCGTACCTTATTGGATATGGTTCGATCTATGATGTCTCTGACTAACTTGCCACTTTCATTTTGGGATTATGCACTGGAAACACTGCATTCACTTTAAATAGGGCACCGTCTAAATCTGTTTAAACGACCCCGTATGAATTATGGTTTGGAAACAATCATAACTGTCATTTCTTAAAGTTTGGGCATGCGATGTTTATGTGAAGAAACTTCAGCCTAATAAACTCGAACCGAAAGCGGAAAAATGTGTCTTCATAGGATACCCTAAAGAAACAATTGGGTATACCTTCTATCACAGATCCGAGAGCAAGGTTTTTGTTGCCAAGAATGGATCCTTTCTTGAGAAGGAGTTTCTCGCGAAAGGTGTGAGTAGTCGAAAGGTAGAACTCGAAGAGATTGAACCTTCTCTTCATGAGACGGCGAGTGGCGCAGCACCATAAGTTGTTTCGGAGTTGACTTCACCTGATGAGGAGAGAGCTAATGATAAAGATCATGAAACTCCGAAAGAGGACACTACCAAACCTTGTAGGTTAAGCAGGACACGTGCAACTCCTGAACTGTATGGAAATCCTGTCATGACTTTCATGGTTGATGGAAATGATGATTCTGTGACATATGAAGAAGCAATGATGGGCCCAGATTCCAAAAAATGGCTACAAGCCATGCAATCCGAGATGGGATCCATGTATGAAAACTAGGTTTACACCTTGGTGGACTTACCTCACGACCGAAAGGCCATTGAGAATAAATGGATCTTTGATACGTCCATTTTGCATCACTATTCTATGTCTTAAATCACTATTATTCATTGATATATTTCGTATTGAGAGGTGATACATATGTTATTTCGTCTGTTTTTGCATGGTTGATGACTTTTGGAGCATGGACCGCTGCAGTCAGGATTCTGATGGAAAAGGTGTTGTTTGGAGGCAAAATTCGTGAAGATCAGGAAATCCGGGAAAATATACAGAAATCCTATTTTTCTATAAGACGAAGGAAGCCAGAAGGGGGGCTGGAGATGGGCCACAGGGGGCCCACACCACCCCCTGGGGCGGGCAGCCCTAGGCCGTGCCATCAGGTGGTGTGGCCACACTGGCCCACTCCAGGCACTCCCCTCTGGCGTATATCATCCTCCCAAAACCCTAAGACTCGGGGAGCGACCACAGAGAGATTCTGCCACCTCTACGGGGCAGAAAACACCGAGAGAGAAAGATCTCTCCGGCAGACAGATTTCTGCCAGGGGAATTCCTTCCCGGAGAGGGAGATCGTCGCCATCAAACCCACCATCAAGCTGGACTTCATCGGGATCATCATCATCATCACCACCACAATCATCACCATCATCACCCTCATCACCATCTCCATATTGCTGTAACAATTGCGTTGAATCGTGCATAGTTCATAGGGGAAACTTTCTCGGTGTTGATTACTCTTTGTAGTTGATGCTATTGAGTGAACCGTTGAATTAATGTTTATGTTCAGGTTGTTATATATCATTATTCCATCTCTGATCATGATCCATATGATGTCTTGTGAGTAGTTCATTTTGTTCTTGAGGACATGGGAGAAGTCATGTTGTTAGTAGTGGAATTGTGTTGAGAGAGATTCAATAGTTTGATATTTAAGTTGTGGTGTACTTCTTCTAGTGGTGTCATGTGAACGTTGACTACATGACACTTCACCTATATGGGCCTAGGGGAATGCATTGTGTATTCGGCTACTAATCGTAGGGGTTGCCGGAGTGACAGAAACCTAAACCCCCATTAGGAAACCATTGCACAAGGGACGTAAGGGTCTTACAGTTTAAAGCTGTGGTTAGGTTTCTACCTTAATTACTTTCTTGTACTTACGGATGTTTGCAAGGGGTATAATCACAAGTATGTATTAGTCCTAGGAAGGTCGGTACATTAGCACAGGTTCACCCACACAACACTTAGCAAGCTAAAGAAGATTAATCAACTATATGAAGCCAAAGCACTTGACAGTCTTCCCATGTGTCCTCGAGAATGTTTGGTCATCTTAAGTAATACAACCGGCTTGTCCTTTGCTGCATAAAGGATTTGGCCACTTGCTGCATTTATTCCTACTGTCTTTTATTTACTCATACTTTGTTTACTTGCTTTATCGAAAACCCCTAAAAATCCGTTTGCTAAGTATTTGCAGGTAATTCCTGATCCATACCACTAGCCAGCACCTTCTGCTCCTCGTTGGGTTCGACACTCTTACTTATCGAAAATACTGCGATACACCCACTATACTTGTGGGTCATCAAGACTATTTTCTGGCGTCGTTGCCGAGGAGTGAAGCGCTATTGGAGAGGGGAGATGGTAAAGGAAACTTCTACTGTGAGTATTGTTTACTTCTGCTAGTAGCTTTATTTTCGTTATGGATAATTCACTGAGTTTCTTATTTGGTAATGCTACTACCACTTCTAAGGTAGTAGATAAACCACCTCCTGATGAGAATGATGTTTTCAAAATACCTACAAGAGTTATTGATCGTGTTATGGATAATTACTATGTTGGGGATGGAACTGTCCATCCCGGTGATCATTTACTCTTTATACACGAATTATGCGGGTTGTTCAAGTGTGTAGGTATTACTACAGATCAAGTTAAGAAGAAGTTATTCTCATTATCGCTGAAAGGAAGAGTTGAGGAACGGTATAAGCTGCTGAAGATGGTCAAGCTCTGGAATGGGAGGAAATAGTACCTCTCTTTTATTCAAAGTTTTCTCCTCCTAGTGAGATTCATAACGATCGGAATCAAATATACAACTTTTGGCCTCTTGATGGAGAGAGTACAGCTCAAGCTTGAGGGAGATTGAAGTTATTAATGCTCAAATGTCCCATTCATGAGCTCCCCAAAAATATTATTATCAATAACTTCTATGCAAGGCTCCCTCTACATGACAAGGATTTATTGGATGCTTCTTGTGCTGGATCATTCACTCGCATGGGAGAAGAAGCTAAATGGGATCTTCTGGACCGTATTCAAGACAATGCTGAAGCTTGGGAGAATGACAAAGGTAGAAAGTCAGGTATAAATTATGATTATGAATGCATTGAATCTTTTATGGGAACTGATGACTTTCAAAATATTAAAAATACTTATGGTCTAGACTCTCAAGCTATTGCTTCTTATTTTAAGGTTTTTGCTTCCTATATTGAAGTGCCTAAAGAGAAGTGGAATAAGTATCAGGAACCTTATAAAGATGTGGCTAAGAGTGTTCCTTCAAGAAATACTGAAGTTTATACTGCTAATCATGTCTTACCTGAACCTTATCTTGGGAAAATGCCTTTCCCAATTAAAATAAAGGAACATTCCATGATAGCTAGTATGGTTGATGAAAGTATGAATAAGGCTGTTGAACCTGATAAACAAATGGTTGATGAACCTATAATAGCAAGTGTGAAAGACTTTGTCACTAAATATGAAGAAGAGGGACACACTATCCTTTGTAAGGATACCTCTAATATTGTTTCACATAGTAGTGTTATGAGAGTTAATATTCATGTGTTTTCTGTTAGAATAAGTGATCGTTGGTACGATGTTCCTTGTGACAGTTATATTGTTAAGTTTATGCATGATACTGAAAGTTATTATGAGAGAGGGAAAAGTGTTCTTATGAATCTCAACAATATCAAGTTTCCTCGTTTTATGCTGAAAGTTTTTGTGTTGCACTTCTTTTGCCTTCTTATGCAAGTAGCCTTTGGTTTCAATAACTTGTTTGTTTACAAAATTCCCTTGCATAGGAAGTGGGTTAGACTTAAATGTGTGTGGGTATTTTTTCTTCTTAATGCTCTCTTTCACCTCAATTCATATTCCTATGAGAGCGTTGTCAAAATTATTATGCCCATCTTAATGGCTATAAAGAAAGAGCTTTTTGGGAGACAACCCAATTTGTTTTTGCTTTCAGTTTTTTTTGTTTCTTTGAGTCTTGGAAGTTATTACTTCTGTAATAACCGCTCCTTATCAGTTTTGTTTGGTTTTTTGTGTCAAGATCAACCTCTAATGAGAGAGAAGTAAGATTTGGGGAAGTTTCTATCCCGAAACAGATTTTTGAGCTTCACCGTAAACATTCGTGAGAGATCTCTATATGTCGGATTGAGCTGTAATTTGTTGTGCTTCTGCCCCAGGTTGTTATTTAACTTTCGTTAGTTTTGCACTTTTTGATTTGAGCAACAGAAGATTTTCGAAAAAATTGATCTTTACCTGCTGGTCTGTTTTGACAGATTTAGCCACTCTTGCATTTGCTTCTTTAATCGATTTCCTTTTCGAATTCTTTTTGGGTTTTCAGAAGGAGTTGCTACAGTAGATTTTGTTTTGATGGTTTTAAGTTGAAGTTGGACTCAAAAGATTTTATCACTTCACTTATACTAATGTTGCTAACGAGAACTGTGTGAAGTTTTGTGTGAAAGAAATTTCCAGAAAGTGGAGATAATGGTGTAATAAGGAAGAGAAGGGGTTTCACAACTCAAGTAGTAAGTGTATGAAGATGAAGATATTGATGTTATTCAAGTGATGACTCTGGAAGAATCTACTAGATACCAAATTCAGAGACCTGCAGAGTCCGTTTTCAAATAGGTAACAGTTCTGGTAAGAAAAGTTCCGCGAAAATACAATCCAACTATATTTTTGCAGTCTTCAGTCAATAAGGAGAGCTACAAAGCGAAAAAGGGACGGAAACGGAGCTAGGGTGGCTCACACCACCCTATGGCGCGGGCCCTCCCCAGGTCGCGCCACCAGGTGGTGAGTCCACCCCGGACTCCGCCTCCGACTCGTTTTCTCCCAGTACCTTCCTTTTGATATGAAACTTCATCATATATATAACCCTCCGGATCCCCCGAGGTTCATATATCGTGTTTTCGTCGTGCTTTTGTTTCGATATGTTTCTGTCAGGACATACTCTTTGAAATTTTAGAAGCACAATGGTGTCCGCCAAGGATAAAGGGAAGGAGCCTATGGAGGAAGACCTCCAAGACCCCGGGAAGGAGAAGGAGATCAAGAGTGAAGGTGAAGAAGAGCAAGGCCAACATCCGCACACCGGCACTACCGTTGCAAGCCTTGGAGTGGTGGCAAATCCAGCCATTGGAGGGAAGCTTCCTCATCACCATTCAGATCCCTGGTCACTTCCTCCATGCACCAAGAATGCTTTCCATACCCTTATCAATGAGCATCAATACTAGAATATGCCCAAGGGGAAATTACCCTCCAATTGGGATTTGCCTCATTCTAGCCATGCAGGAAAAGAAGACTTCAAGGAGGAAGACTGGGGACAGAATAGCAAGAGCTGGAATTCTCAACATGACGTGATCATGAGCCGCATTGAGCAAAACTCACAACTGATTCGTAATCTCACCTTCAAGATTGAGGACTTGGGGAAATTGGTCAAGAAGCTCATCGAGAGGATAGCACCACCACCAAAGGAGTAATTCGTCATCAGGTTTGACATCCCCTTGGTTTGTTCCAAGCTTGGGGGAGTGCCACGGTATCATATCACCATCTTCTATTTTTTTGCCTTATTAGTAGAGTCATATCATGAATAGAGGAGTTATTATGTAGTATGGTTTGCATTATGGAAGTGTCCCCTCTCTCATTAGATATGTATCCCTTGGTGTGACTTGCCGTTATGGAATATTAATGAGAAGTTCTATCATTTACTCTTTTGCATAGCTTATATTAGTTTTCAATTCGTGGTTATATGATTGATCTTGTTGTTAGTATTGGTATCACTTTGGGATCATTGAGTTAATTTAGTTGTTTTTGGCAAACCTGGCTCGGTCAGTAGCAACACTATTTTTGAGAGTTGAATGAAAAAGCTAAAAGTACTCTAAAGAAAAATAATTTCATCATCTTTCTTTCTTGATTTGCTCATAAGTTTAGTATTCTCTAGTTAAGATCTTTTGTGCTTCCGAAGAAGATTGCATGTTTGTTTTTATCACTTGTATGTTTGTTTGTTTCCTTCAACTCTTATACTTGCTACCCAACCTTGCTAGCCAAAAACCTGTACTGAGAGGGTATTCTTCTTGTGCATCCACTCCTTTAAACCAAAACCTTTGCCATTTGTGTCCACCATACCTACCTACTAGCATTATTGCTATTCCAAGTAAATTCTTGTTTTATCTACCTCCCAAATTAAACTTTTTATGTGAAAAATAGTGATTAAAGCTCTCACGAACTTGATGGCACACTTTACTTTCTTGCACTTAATAAACTTGAACCATTGTGCTCACCTATGTTGCGTATATGCTTGCGCTTTGTAAGTTGTGAATTAGCAGAACCATGCTATCATGGGGAACGCTTTCAACATTGCACTGGTACTTTGTACCTAGTTGATATCATGTTCTTTTGTCTATGGATGTCGTCGGTGTGAAATGAAAGGGGAGCTTGTAAGTCCATGGAGTTATGCATGTGTGTTAGAGAAACGCCTGGGTCGCTGGTCTAATCCATGCTGACATGGTGCAAACCTGCATCGTAACCATAACGAGTATCTATGAAGCATTCTTCTTATAAAAAAAGAGTCCTATATTGAGAAAAAAAAGAGGAAAAGAAAAAAGAGATATATGAAAAGAGGAAAGAGAGAGAAAAGCACCATATTCCCATGGTAAATAAGAAGATTGCTGAGATACTTGTTGTCTGCTTGCCTTGTCATTTTGATATGGGGATTCTTCCATATCATCGGGCAAGGGGTACCCCGTTGGTGGTTCTCTATGATACACATATGCTTACGATGACAAGAACTTATCGGTGACTAAACTTGAGTAGCATGAGGAGCGGCCCTCGTATTCAAGGGACATGAGATTCTCAACTTACAACTTGTCAATGCATATCCTCATATTTGATCACTTTAACCTTAATCACCTAAAGATGCCTATGATAGGGGCAATGAGAGCTGAAAGCTAGTAAGTATCATAATTTTTGGGAGCTCTTTATGAGACTTGCAATCCCTGCTTCCCTCTACGAAGGGCCTTTCTTTTACTTTGTAGTTGAGTCAGTAAACCTATTCCCTTCTATCTCAGCAAGTATTTTGAGTTGTTGTGTTTCATTCATTCATATGATGATTTATTCAATCATATTTCTTATGTTCCTTGTTTTGCACATTGCTCTTATCTTGATGTTTATTACTTTGAAAGCTATCATCGAAAACCAGTTATTTGTGAACTCCAACAAATTATCAACTATTCTTCGACCAAGAGCTAAGTTTTCCATTACCAATTATGATTCACTTTATGTATCTTTATGATTCACTTTACAAGTTGAGTTATATAATAGTGAGTTTTCTTCTTTTATGATCTATGTATTGATGAATGTGATGCTTCTTGTCAGTATTCTTATATCGACTCTTCACTCCATAAACTTGAGGCCTATTTATTGAGCTCAGTTTTGCTTGGGGACAAGTGAAGTCTAAGCTTGGGGGAGTTGATACGTCCATTTTGCATCACTATTCTATGTCTTAAATCACTATTATTCATTGATATATTTCATATTGAGAGGTGATACTTATGTTATTTCATCTGTTTTTTCATGGTTGATGACTTTTGGAGCATGGACCGATGCAGTCAGGATTCTGATGGAAAAGGTGATATTTGGAGGCAAAATTCGCGAAGATCAGAAAATCCGGGAAAATATACAGAAAATCCTATTTTTCCAGAAGACGAAGGAAGCCAGAAGGGGGCTGGAGATGCTGTAATAATTGCGTTGAATCGTGCATAGTTCATAGGGGAAACTTTCCTGGTGTTGATTACTCTTTGTAGTTGATGCTATTGAGTGAATCGTTGAATTATTGTTTATGTTCATATTGTTATACATCATTATTCCATCTCTGATCATGATCTATATGATGTCTTGTGAGTAGTTCGTTCTGTTCTTGAGGACATGGCAGAAGTCATGTTGTTAGTAGTGGAATTGTGTTGAGAGAGATTCAATAGTTTGATATTTAAGTTGTGGTGTACTTCTTCTAGTGGTGTCATGTGAACGTCGACTACATGACACTTCACCTATATGGGCCTAGGGGAATGCATTGTGTATTTGGCTACTAATCGTAGGGGTTGCCGGAGTGACAGAAACCTGAACCCCCATTAGGAAACCATTGCACAAAGGACGTAAGGGTCTTAGAGTTTAAAGTTGTGGTTAGGTTTCTGCCTTAATTACTTTCTTGTACTTACCGATGTTTGCAAGGGGTATAATCACAAGTATGTATTAGTCCTAGGAAGGTCGGTACATTAGCACAGGTTCACCCACACAACATTTAGCAAGCTAAAGAAGATTAATCAACTATATGAAGCGAAAGCACTTGACAGTCTCCCATGTGTCCTCGAGAACGTTTGGTCATCTTAAGTAATTTTCGTGGAAATGGCCACGACAGTCGCTGCAAGTGGCCGCGATTGACTGTATCGTGAGGAAGAGTTGGCGGCCATCTGCGGTGCGAGATGGGGGCCGATGCACATGGGTTTACCCAGGTTCGGCCCCCCGGAGGGTAAAGACCTACTCCTGCTAGATTAGATTATTGGAGAGCGAGTTACAGGGGTTGCGAGCTTGGCGTCTAAGCAGCGAGTCGCTTGAGGAGGTGTATGATGGAACGTGAGTCTCTAGGATACCCTAGGGAGGTTTATATATGAGGCACCTCGCTAGGGTTTACAAGCTACCACCGAACAAGATAAGGATTCGGAGGTTTTGACCTAATCCGACTAGGCTTCTGTTACGCTCCTGGGCCTCTAGTCTCCAGTCGCGAGGCCTCTCCTTCTGTCTTAGTCCAGTCGCCGTCCTTCAGGCGCACTCACAGGCCCTTCGGCCCAATCGGAACGTCCTGCTGGGCATACCCCCTTTGGCATATCCCCATCAGTAGTCCCCGAGGCCATCGTTGATGCAGGCGTAGGTGTCCCTTTGGTGATCGGAGTAGGCGAGCCCAATTTGGACGCCCAGTCGAGTCGGCGATGGACTCCATCAGAACCAAGGAGAATTTCCCCAGGTTTCCATTCGCCACCCCAATGAATGTTGCTACTGCCAAGTTGCCGCTTCGGCGAGTGGAAAAGACTAGCGGGTAGCGGGTGGAATGGAGGAGTTGGACCGTCAATTCTGGTCAAACTATCCGTTGGAATTCCCAACGGTAACTTCGGCGCAATTATCGTGAGTAACGGCTGTCCCGATTTTGGCGGGTGGCGTTCCCATATAAGGGGAGTGATGACTTAGTTCTATGAATCCTTCCCGCATTCTTCATTCTCCCATACGCATTTTTTCTGTCTTCAATCTTCCTGCCTTCAACCTTCCGATTCGTCCTTTCCGCACCGTGCGATTCCACGTCCTACCCGATGGCGCCTCCCAAAGGCTCATGGGGAAAATCCAAGTGCACCACAGCCCAGCTCAAGTCCTTCGAGGACGTCGGAGTCCTCTGCAAGGGGAACTGGCATGTTCCCCCCTCCTCCGAGACCGAGCCAAAGCCGCGACCCGCCGAATTCATGTGCTTCCCCAGCCATCTTGAAAGGGGTCTGGGATTCCCCACCTCGCTCTTCTTCCGCAGCTTCTGCGCGTATTACGCGATCAAGCCATCGGATCTCGGCCCCAATAGCATCGAGCAGATGGCGATCTTCATCGCCTTCTGTGAGTGCTATCTTGGCTGCAGACCGTACTTCCCGTTGTGGTTGGAGCTCTTCCATGGCCGCATCGGGCGCGAGACGTCCGGCGGCTTGATGTTGGCCGCAGGCGGCATCATGTTCGAATTGAAGCCGAAGGCCAATTTTGTCAAGCTCCTCCTGCCAAAAAAGGCCGCCAGCGAGCGGAAGAAGAGCTAGTTCTACGTAAAGGAATCCACTCCCTCCGGCGAGGTGGCACTTCCTGAGTTCGTCGCTGATGGGAGCGAGCTTCGCCGGGTGGCGCCGAAGAAGCTCCCCGAAGACCAGCGGATGTGTAGGGGTTCCGCGCACGAAAACAATAAAATTTTACCCTATGCCCCTAAACCCCTGAAGCTGCCAGGACCTATCTATTAGTAATACAGTAACGGGAGGGGCTTTTCGCAAACTTACCCTTGAAGACCGAAAAGCGTTGTCAACGCTCAAGAGAGTGTGGTTCATGTAGACGAGCCAAAGCCGACCTCAAGGTCGTGATGAAGTCCTTGCGCTCCTTCTATCTCCAACGACTTGAGTGCCTCAAGTGCGACACCTCGCGGGGAGTTACACACGTCCGGTGCCTGATGATGACTCCGGCTTCCCCGATCCAGCAGCAGTTGCGGAAGTAGAGCTCCCGGATCCGAATCCCGCAGTGCGACGGCGCTCTGCGGTGAAGATGTCTCTCGCTCGCGCAGTCCAGACTTGGGACCACGGTCACGAGAGAGAGAGGGGGAGAGAGAAAATATCAATTGGAGGTCCTCCCGAAAGTGGGGAGACCTTTATTGATTTTGGGTGTGTATTTCTAGGCCAAATACCCCACTTTATATAGGGAGAGGGGAGGTACCTCCCCTCAAGTCCCGGGGTGGGACTAAAGGAGAGGAGGGGTGGGGTGGCCGCCGGCCAGCCCCTAGTGGGCCCCACGGGGGGGCAAGGCCCAGCCGGCCTCCCCCTTGGTCCCTTTCTCCCTCTCTCCTTTCCCCTAATGGGCCCTCTCCCTCTGGAATTGGCCCATTAAGCCTTTTGACATTTTAATTGATTTTCTCTTTATTAAATAATTATGAATAAATGATTAAATCAATATTTAACATTCATTCGCACATTATCTAATCTCCATGGCCATGGAACACCTTCCACCTCCACTCCGGATATACTCCGGACTTACCGAAACCCTTCCGGTTTTCTCCCTTCTTTTCTTCGGCGATTCTACCGATCGTATAAATGCTCTCTAAGCATCATCAAGCCCTTAAGCGTGATACCCCGCGGTTCGGGAACACTCTAGACATGGTCGGGACACTCTCGCACCAATGATCAACAGAGGGACCTGGATGGCCATGCGACCCCTGTGCGTTCCACGAAGATCTTTCGTTGTTTGAACCGGGACAGTCGTGTCTTATTCCCTTTGTCTCTCGATACTTGCATTGCCCGAGATCTGATCAATGACATCACCATGTCGTGTTCAATCTCGTTACTGAACAATGCTACTTGACTCGTTCCGGCAAGTGATATCCCCGTGATCCAATCACACGCTGCACAGCTATTGGATATAACCTCTCCGAGTGGGCCCTTGAGTATCTTCCCGTCACATGGATGGACAAATCCTGCTCTTGACATATATTGCCTCTACGGTTTCCTCCGAATACCTGAACACACATTTATAACCACCATTTTACCAGATGGCGTTTGATGCTATCTAAGCACTCTCGGGAGACAGTGATTGATATAGCCTCACGGTCTAAGGAATAGTCTACGAGGATCCATTTCTAATCATCCTAACTTGAACTTCATGACATGATCGAATCACGATGTTTAGGTTGGGTATTGGTGCATCATCTCATTCTGAGAATGAGATGACCTCATTTCCATCTAGCATAAATGCCACATGATCAGGAAACATGATCATCTGTTGACCAATGAACCAGTGACTAGAGTTTCACTGGGAACCCGTGGTTTGTTTGTATACCACACGTGTATTGATGTTTCCACTCAATACAGTTATAGCATGATATATATCTTAATCATAAACTATATGAAATATGATAATAGTTCTTACTACTATTTGTCTCTAGGGCATATTTCCAATAGTCTCCCACTTGCACTAGAGTACAAATACACTAGCTGCATTTGTTCTTAATTATTGGCACCATATACCCGGTACCTAGAACATGCTTGCTCATGGAAGAGGTTGAGTCTTGGTTCTATACTTTACAGTCCTAGATCCTTTGCAACTTACTAATGTCACTTTGATTAACATTAATATTCTATCATCACATGACAGCATCTGTGTGTATGCATCGTCGCTATGGCAGCAGAACGAGGCCAGATTCCAGGAGCCTACAGTGACGTTAGATCAACCTCGAGGGCTTTCTCATGGGCACTGTGCCCTGGGACACATCATTCTACGTTAAAAGCGAATTAGCCCCGCCAGAACATTATACAACACTTTAGATGGTACCCTTATCTCTTATTATAAATGTATTCATCGAAACACTAGTGCACTCGATGTAGCTTTCGATGTTATGTTCATCTCGCTTCCTACTTGACTTTAATTGGTATCTACAGGAGTTTCCAACATACTCCCTTATAACATAACTCTTTATGCTTTAAGATATGTTATCCTTTATGGATTTTGAAAACATGTTCACAGTTCTATAACAGACACTGTGGACAAACTTAGCTCAATGTTCTGTGATTCGAACTTAATCACTTTTAAACGTTCCTTAATTGGATCACTTATTATGCTAAGTTATCATCATGGTTTACTAAGACAGAACCTATGTCTCAACATAGCGGATGATGATCATCCTTTTCTTTCTTTCAACCATTGATGTTAAACTTAATGCTATTCCTAATTTGAGTTATTAAGGACTAGTTCCTTAATTAACTTCTATCCTGAAACAGCTTTCCGAATCCCTTAAGGAATGCTACATAATATCATAATACGATTATTATCAACTTCTACATCTTATAAATCATTATTTATAAGTATTTGCGCTTTCATCGTTAACTTACTTAAGAATTACTCCTATAAGCTCCCACTCAAACTATGTTGCTAACATATTTGGGTATGAGTCAGTATTCTTACTCAAACTATGTTCCTACATATTTAAATTTGACTCTTATATTGCTCCCACTTAAAAATATGCCAATCACATATTGTTTAATACTTTCATAGCTCCCACTCAATTATATGAAAATTGCATATCTCCTTGCTATTTTGAATAACTTCAAAATCTTTTGATCAAATATCAAACTTGGAGATTTATTATGAGATACTAGTACTTTACTAGTTTTAAATCCACTAGACATTCAGCACACATGAATCAAATTTATTTGAATTTGTCCAATACTTGACAAATTGTGCTTTAGTCATTTACCCCCTTTTCCTACTATGGCTTTGCAGTCATTTCGGAAAATTCCAAGTAACTCCTTTTACTTGTGAGCTTCAGCAATGAATTGCTTTTAGGATTTCTCATAATTCTAGTTTACCATTATTTCCTTTGTAGTTCGTAGGTATGTCATGTTCCAAAAATCATGACAAGTGATTCAAAAATGTTTCCATACAACATATGGATTTACATTTTGAATCCTACTTCATATAGTGAAAAACAATAGTGGAGGGAAAAACACAATGATCAAAATCATTGATTCTTTCTTTCCGTGAAGAGAATCGTTCAGGAACGCTGTCCGTTGCGCTTCTCAACACTCTGATGCAGGGTTTTGAATCCTCATCGTGTTTTACACTATCTTTCATTTGCTCCATAATTGAGAAACATCACTAGAAGTGAGCTTTCTCAAGAATGTACCAAATCCAAGCAATACAAGTTTTGCTTTCCTTTTGGTTTCAGCTATGGTTTTCGTATTCAAAGTTTCCAATGAATACTATACAAGGACTTATTCGCTATTGTTTTGGTTATATCGAATAACCCCAAAACTTTCACGAATTCAAATGGTTCACTAATTCTAATTGAGTGCTATCTATTTCTAAGCTAATGGTCTCCACATCTACACTACAACGATTTATTTGGTGCCTTCTATTCAACCCCCTTTGATATCTAATATCAGATTGTGATGCTTTGTATTTTGACGTTTCAAAACAATTTGCATTTCACAATTTCTTTCATGTCATTCTTATAAATTTGAATTTAATTACTATTGATCAAATCCTAGTAATTGGATTTTCTTTTACATTTATACCCTTTGTTGATGAATCACTTTGATCGAATCAAATAGTTTCATATTCATGTTTCCTTTGGTAAACTACTTGACACATTTAAACAATCATTTAATGATAATTACCATTTTCGTCAAAACCCAATACATCGGATATGTATTAAGTTTTAACAATTCATCAAACACTTTGTATTCAAGTAATACACGGTGTTCAAGTTATTTTGCCGAACTTAGGCATGATTCATATGTGATGAGAAATCGAATGACTTTCACATATTATCACATAACTTTGAATTCAAACAATGGTTTCATTCATTAATGAAATGTCATTAAGTTGGGTGTTTTAAATGAGGCATTTTAATGTTTTACAAATGTTCATACATTATCAATTAGTTTCAAACAATAAGGATAATTCACACATAATCAAACAAGATATGAACGCGAATAGAAATCATTCATAAAAGTAGAACAACTGATTGTTACAAACTGATATGAATAACTGTCTCACGAAGTGTGAGACGCACTAAAGAAGTTCAAATCTCTCGATTACATTAATCATCCTAAAACATAAACTAAGTGATAAATGTCAAGGGAGACTGTTCGAGTCGGATGACGACTCCGATGATGAAGATCCCCCTGAAGTCTCGCGCAGAGCCCCAAAGGATGCGATCCCGACGAAGGGGTTGGAGGGCGAGGACATCGAGGTGGTGGTAGAGGTTCCCCTGGCAGCGATTGCACCAACGGTCTCAGGGGTTCCAAGCCAAGAAGCGGCTAAGGCAGCGATGTCTAAGTCGCCGCAGCCGTCGAGAGTGGCCGCATCTTCAGAGCCGGAGATTCCGGCGACCACAGCTTCGTCGTCGAGGAAGCCCGCAGTGTCAAGGGCTTCAGATGTCTTCGAGAGGGGGCTCACTCACAAGCTAGGTCCAGAATTGGACAAGCCCGCGCACATCAGCACCGGGCTTCGCGTTCTTCCGGTCGCTAAGTGAGTATTGGTTCTTCATTCCGCTTCGCCTCTTGTTTTTGTATTGTTGTTATATTGATTGTGGGAATTCTGGCAGGTCTGGAGCTAAGAAGATTGGCTGTCCGTCGGTGGCAAAGATTCCACCAGCCGCCACCATGGGAGAGGGCGATCTCCCCAAGAAGAGAAAAGCCGCCGGAGATGTAGCGACCGCGGAAGGCGCGAAGAAGCAGAAGGAGGGTGCCGACGATGCCACAGCCAAGGGCGGCACCGCGGAGCCTGACATTGCGGCAGTCGCCGAAGAAGTGGTGGTGGCGGGATCGGAGCCGGTCTTGGCTGCGGCCGCACCGGAAGCACCGGCCCCAATAACCATTGCCCCCACCAGAGCGTCGGCGACATTCCCGCGCTTCATGGCTAGGGGATTTCCGGGCGTGGCGGACACCCAGTCTCCATAGAGTCCAGAGATCGTGGACGCGGACATTGGGTCCCGTCGTGGGCGCACTTCCTGCATGATCCTGTCGACTGACGCCGGAGACAGGATGCTTGGCGCCGCTATTCAGGTATGTCCAGTCCCCGAGTTCTTTGTCGCTGAATTTCAGCGGTTGGGAACTGAACTTCTTACTCCTCTCCAGTCACCGAATTCCTAGTCGCTGAATTTCATCGGCTAGGAATTGAACTTTTTTCCTATTCTCCAGTCCCCGAGTTCCTGGTCGCTGAATTTCAGCGGCTAGGAACTGGGAGTTCGTTTTGATAAATGCTGAGGTGTGTTCTTTATTTGCAGGGTTTGCAAAGGGAATCGACCGATCGGCACGCCGCGAGGGAGCGCTCGGAGCGTGATCTGCGCGAAGCGCAGGAGGCGAATCAGTGGCTTCAGGAAACTATTGGTGAGTATCTGCTTTTATGTCCTTTCCTCTGTCAGCTACGAACTGTTTGTGTATGGCGCGCTGATGGCTTCTGTTTCAGATGGTTTCCCGGCTGCGATTTCCAAGTCTCGTGAAGGGTATGTTCCAGCCGCCGAGCTGGACACGGCGAATGGACGAATCGCCTCCCTGACCCAAGACTTGGAGGAGGCGAAAGCGGCCTCAGTTTCTTCGGAGGAGCGAGCGAAGGCTGCTGTTGCTGCAGCTGAGGAGGAACGCAAAGCCACGGACTCCATCATTGTGGGGCTGCACATCAAGAAAGCCGCATTGGAGAAGCATGTCACGGAGAACTGCCGCAAACTCCTTGGTGAGTCTCCGTCTTTGCCTGACTTGTTTGGCGAGTCCATGATTGGGGAGGTCCGTAGTTTCACTGACGTCTGACTTGCAGCTGTGATAGGCCAAAACGACCAGGTGGTTCAGACTTACAACGCTTCGCAATGCGTGACTGCCGTGGTGAACGCAGCCACGGCTTCGGCGTTGTGCGTCCAAGCGGTTCTTCAAGGCATGTCCCCACCGAGGTTATTCCTGGGGGGCTTATGGAGGTGTGGCGCTATTTGTAGGAAGTGTCTGTCGTCGTGGAGTGGATGGTGCGCTCGGCGTTCAGGCATAGGGCCACCACGGCGTTGATCTTGGGTCGCGCCCACTTCCGCGACGACTTCGACCTTGACGACGTGACGAGTGGCTACCCATCGGCGACCGGCATGGTGGAGATGTCCGAGGTACTGAAGCTGACTGTGAAGGCCGCCCCTTATGCTGATCGAGTCCTGGCTATGGGGGATCTGCTGCCATACCAGGAGACGGTGTTGGCGCCTGGCGACCCCGAGCCGGAGCATCGTGATATGAAGTCGGAGCAGCCCTTCCGGTCGGCATTGTCGAAGTCGCTGACGATGTACCCGACGAACCCGTGGCAGCCTTTTGTTCGTGTCAAGGGGGGTGGCACCGCTTCTTCATCAGGACCTGTAGAATAAACAATGTAGTTGTGCAGCTTGTGATGTATGCCAAGTGGCGACTGCTGTAATGAATTTTGTAATGTATGCCTAGGGGAGTCAATGGACTCGTATTGCGACTAGGATTGTGTGGTGTATTTGTTTTTGGTTGATCGAGTCCCCGAGCGCGTCCACCCTTTAATGGGGTATAACTCGATTGTATACTTTTGTGTATTGTTTGGGTTGTGCACTGTTTTATCTCTCGCATCTTCTGAATGGCGAGTCCCCGAGCGCGAGTGGGACTGATTTGTAGGCGAGTCCCCGAGCGTGGTGCTCGACCATATTGGTCATGTTCCTGTTGTAGGTTGTGAATGTGTTGTTTGTAACGCGTCTCCTCCCCTGGCCCGGAGAGCCAGTCGCTTGGCGAGTCCAAGGCAGCTCTCTTACTTGGTCTGTTCCTGAGCCGCGTGGGGTTCCCGTTTTGCGGACTCCACGTGCTTGGTACTTAACCGTTCGAGTCGCTTTGCACAAGGATGGGAGGGACAGGTCGATGTGAGAAGCGTATACCGGTTGTCTTGGCCGGGTGGGCCAGTCGGGTTAGGCGACTCCAATGGCGGCTCCGGGTTGGCATTTTCGTGGATGACCCAAGGCCCGAATATTTCCGGTGCCCTTGTGCCGCACTACTTAGCCGTGCCCGTCGCTCGACCAGAGGTTGACTTCTGCGAGTAGCGTATTGCAAATATGTACGAGTGCCAGTGGCACAAGAATATGGCGAGTGGACACAATTTGTGCGATCCGAATGAATTTCATTATATATGCCAGCAGAGTACAATGTGAGGTTCTAAATATAGAACTTTCTGAGGACGTTTACATTTCATGGCCTCCCGACCTCGAGCTGGCCGTCACCCCGTATGTCGATGAGATAGTAGGTGTCGTTGCCAAGGACTCGGCCTATGGCGAATGGCCCCTCCCATGGGGGGAGAGTTTGTGCATGCATTTCTTGTCTTGGGCCAGTCGTAGGACCAGGTCGCCTTCCTGGAAGGTACGAGTTCGCACTCGGCGGCTATGGTAGCGGCGGAGTCCTTGCTGGTATATGGTGGTGTGAGAGCGAGCCAGGTCGCGTGCCTCGTCGAGTTGATCGATGCTGTCTTGGCGGGCAACCTCGTTGGTCGCCTCAATGTAGTTGGCGACTCGAGGTGAGTCGTGCTCTAGATCGGTTGGCATTATGGCCTCAGCGTCGTACACCATGAAGAAGGGCGTGAACCCGGTGGAGCGATTAACGGAGGTGCGGATCCCCCATATCACAGAGGGGAGTTCGTCGACCCAGCATCCTGGGGTGCGCTCGAGGGGCACCTGGAGTCGCGGCTTGAGCCCGTGGAGGACGCTTTGGTTGGCGCGTTCTGCTTGGCCATTTGACTCCGGGTGCGCGACTGACGCGAGGTCGACTCGTATGTCATGTTCTTCACAAAATTCCGCCATGGCCCCCTTGGCGAAGTTGGTGCCATTGTCTGTTATGATGCTGTGCGGGTAGCCATACCGGTACATGAGCTCGCGTAAGAACTTGGTGGTTGTCTTGCTGTCGCACTTTTTAATTGGCTTGGCCTCGACCCATTTGGTGAACTTGTCGACTGCGACCAGGAGGTGGGTGAAGCCAGACGGGGCCTTCTTGAACGGGCCTACCATGTCCATGCCCCATACGGAGAATGGCCATGTGATGGGGATGGTCTTGAGTGCCGAGCTAGGGAGGTGCGTCTGGTGGGCGTACTTCTAGCACCCAACGCATCGTTGGACGATGTTAGTGGCGTCGGCGTGTGTGGTGAGCCAGTATAAACCATGCCGCATGGCCTTGGTGACTAGCGACTTGGCGCCGGCGTGATGGCCGTAGTCGTCGGCATGAATGCCCTGGAGGATCTTGCGGCCTTCTTCTGGTTGTACGCAGCACTAGAACACGCCGGTCACGCTGCGTCTATGGAGCTCGCCGTTGATGATGACGAAGGATTTGCAGCGGCGCACGATCATTCGCGCCTCCATCTCGTTGCTTGGTAGGATTTTATGCTCCAAGAAGGCGACGTATGGTGTTGTCCAGTCGCTAGGCTCCATAACCATGGCGAATAAGGCCGGTTCTGGTTGCAGTGGTATCCCGACGTCGATCTCTTTTGGTGGGTTGACCGACGGTTTGTGGATGATGTCGATGAAGACGCCTACTGGTGGCGCTTGTCGGGTCGATCCGATGCGGGAAAGGGCGTCTGCCTCCTCGTTTTTGCGCATGTCGATCCACTCGATGGAGTAGCCGTCGAAGTGTCCTCCCAACTGGTCGACCGCTTGGCGGTACGCGATCATTGTTGGGGAGACGGCGTCACACGTCCCGGCGACTTGGCCGGCTACTAGGTCGGAGTCGCCATAGCATCGTAGGCGGTTGACGTTCATCTCCTTAGCAGCTCTCATGCCGTGCAGGAGTGCCTCGTATTCTGCCATGTTGTTGGTGCAGGGCTTGAAGTTGAGGTGGAGCATGTAGCGGAGCTTGTCTCCTTTGGGAGAGGCCAGTATGACCCCAGCCCCTACACCGTCGGCGTTCTTGGAGCCGTCAAAATGGAGCGACCAGTAGTGGAGGTACGGGAGCTTCTCTGGCTGATGTGCTTCTTCCCAGTCTGTAAGGAAATCAGCCAGGGCTTGTGACTTGATCGCTTTACGGGGCTCGTATTTGATGTTGTGGATGCCGATTTTGATGGCCCACTTGGCGACTTGCCCGGTCGCCTCGCGATTGCGTATGATGTCTTGCAAAGGCGCGGAGAAGACCATCGTGATTGGGTGCTCCTGGAAGTAGTGTGGGAGTCGCCGCTATGCTCAGAATACTGCGTACACCAGTTTTTGGTATTGCGGGTAACGCTGTCGTGAGTCCGTCAGGACTTCACTGATGTAGTAGACGAGGCACTGTATGAGGCGCTCCTTGCCCTCCTCCAGTCGTTCGACGACCATCATGGCGCTGACGTCTCGAGTAGAGGCCACGATGTAGACGAGCATTGGCTCTTTGTCGAGTGGAGCAGCGAGTATTGGAGCCGCGAGTAGCACCTCTTTGAGCGCTTTGAGTGCGCCGTCGGCCTCCGCGTCCCATTGGAACGTGGGGTTCTTGCGCATCAGGCGGAAGAGGGGCATTGCCTTCTCGCCTAGTTAGGGGATGAAGCTACTGAGGGCCGCGACTCGCCCTGCCAACTTCTGGACGTCGCGTAGGCACTCGGGTTTCCCGAGTCGCGTGATGGTGTCGATCTTGGTGGGGTTGGCTTTGATGCCTCGCTTGGAGACTACATATCCCAGGAGTTGTCTGGTGGGGACGCCGAAGGTGCATTTTCTAAGGTTCAGCTTGATGTTGTACCTCCGCAGGTCTGCGAAGGTTTTGGCTAGGTCGGCGAGTAGGTCGTCCTAGCGGGTGGATTTTACCACCACGTCGTCGATGTAGACGTGAATGTTGCGGCCAATTTGGCTCGCTAGGCACTCCTGCATGCATCTCTGGTATGTGGCGCCTGTGTTCTTGAGGCCGAACGTCATGGCCGTGTAGCAGAAGGCGCCAAATGGCGTGATGAACGCCGTCTTCTCCTCATCCTCGACCGCCATCTTGATCTGGTTATAACCAGAGTAAGCGTCAAGGAAGCACAGCGACTCCGATCCCGCGGCCGAGTCAATGATCTGATCGATGCGCGGTAGGACGAACTCCTCCTTCGGGCAGGCGCTGTTGAGGTTGGTGTAGTCGATACACATTCTCCATATGTTGTTCTTTTTTAGAACCAGGACTAGGTTTGCCAGCCACTTGGAGTATTTGATTGGCCGGATAAAGCATGCGGCTAGCAGGCGCTGAACTTCTTCGGCGATTGCTCGACGGCGCTCTTCATTGAAGGGTCGTAGCGACTGCTTTACTGGTCGCACTTTGGGGTCGGCATTGAGTTTTTGCTCAGCGAGTTCCCTCGGGACACCTGGCATGTCAGATGGCTTCCATGCGAAGATGTCGCGGTTCTCACGGAGGAACCCGATGAGCACGCTTTCCTATGCGGGGCTCATGTGCGCCCCGATGGTGACCGTCTGGCTGGAGTTGCCTGGGACGAGCTCGACGGTGCGGGTGTGTGTGGTCGCCTCGAACGTGGAGTTCGCGGCGGTTGGTTTCTTCAGGATGGTGGGGTCGTCCTTGTTGATGTTGCCCGCGTATTTCGCGAGCTCCTCTGTGTGGTCGGTCTCCGCAGTGATGACGGCGTCGGCGAGCTCGGCGCCTTATTCCTCGCATTCCATGGCCATGTCAGGGTCACCGTGGATGGTGATAATGCCGCTTGGCCCGGGGAGCTTCATCATGTTGTAGGCGTAGTGCGGGGTCGCCATGAACTTTGTGAATGCCTGGCGACCCAGGACGCAGTGGTAGGAGCTGTGGAAGTTCACCGGCTCGAATACGATCCTCTCTGTGCGGTAGTTTTCCGGAGTGCCGAACGTGACTGGCAGCGTCACTTTCCCGATCGGGTACGCCTTCCGACCGGGGACGATACCATGGAAGGTCGTTAGGGTTGGCTCAATGGCTACTTCTGGGAGCTGGAGCCTCTTGAACGTTTCCAGGTACAGGATGTTGATGGAGCTCCCACCGTCCATTAGTGTCTTGGGCAGCTAGTAGTCGGCCACCTTGGGCCTGACTACCAGGGCGACTCGCCCTAGGTATTCGATTCTTGGCGCATGGTCCTGGCGACTCCAGGTGATGCTCTTCTCAGACCAGTTGAGGAAGCGAGGGATGTCGACCTGTGTCACCGCGTTGATGGCGACCGCGCGGGCGAGCACCTTCTTCTCGCGCTTAGTGCCGAGTCCGGTGAAGGTGTGTAGTGAGCCGACGGCGGTGCCGAAGCCGCTGCCGTTCCCGTTGTCCCGAGGTGGGTTGTTATTGGGGTCCTCCCTTGCTCATCTCACCTTCTCAATCTCTTTGAGAGAGTGGCAATCAGCGGCGGTGTGGGTGGCGGGTTTTCCCTCCCTGCTATGGTAGATGCACGGCTGATTGAGCAGGGCAGCGGGGTCGAATTTCAGCCTCGCTGTGTTGTTGGAGTGGTAGTTTCTGCTGTCGTGGTAGTTTCCTCCATCGCGGCGGTAGTTCTTGGAGTCACGCTGGCCATAGCTGGCATTGGCGACGAAGTCGACTCGCCCGTCCATGCGGCGTTTGCCGGTGATGCGGGTGTTGCTGTAGCGCATGTCGCGTAGGTGCCCGCTGTCGTGGATGCTGGTGCGGCGTCTTCCTCCCGACTCGTCGTCGGAGTCTTGGTTGGGGTCCTTCTCCGCGTAGCGCTTGGCGATCTCGAGGAGGTCGGGGATGTTGTCGAGCGTCCGGTAGACCCTCTTGATCTTAGTGACCAGGGGTTCATACCGGCACGTTCTTGAAGCAATGTATCGCCGTGTCTGGGTGGATGTCGGAGGCGTTGATCCGCAGTTCTTGCCATCTTTGGATCCATCACTCCAGATCCTCTATGGTGGTGGCGCGGGTGTAGGAGCCCTCGTAGTGCCTGACGAAGGCGTCCCGCATTTCTTCCCAGGAATCGATGCTGTCGGCGGGGAGCGTGTTGATCCATTGTCGGGTCGCACCCTCCATTATCAGGGGGAGGTAGCGAGCGGCGAGCAGGTCGGTGTGGCCTGCGATTCCCATTGCCATGAGGTATATGTCTAGCCAAACAGCGGGATCGTACGTCGGGTCATACTTTTCTATCTCCTTGGGGGCCTTCAAGTTGGCGGGGTATTTTTCCCCGCGGATCATGGGCTCGAAGCATTGTAGCCTGACTCGACTGAGCGAGCCTCTTGGTTCCGGGTGCCGCGGTTCGTGAGGGTGTGCCTCAGGTCGTTGGGCTGGCGTGACCGCCACGCCTGGTTGTTGATGATGTTCATTCGGGCATCGAGGGGCTGCCCGTTTGTGGCGACTGTGTTATTCACCGGTCGCGGCTCGTTGGTTGACAGCGCGGGGTTGGCGGCCCATGGTTGGTTTGCCAGGGGCTACGGTGGTGGGCAAATTAATGCGTTGGCCACGGTGGGGTGGCCGTTTGATGCCGCCCTGCTTGCTGATGAGCGGGAGTACATCTGCCCCGCGGGTCGACTCCCGCAGCTTGTTGCTCGACGTCCCTGACGAGTAGGGCCTTGGCATACTAGATCTGTAGCACGCCGTCGCCTTGGACGTCGAGGTTGGCGATCGCGGCGTCGGCCGCGACGACGTTGTCCATCGGGGTGGAGTATAATGGTAGCCCGTTGGCGTCGCGGGCTTGAGGCGAGATGATGATCCGCGGTTGGTCCGGCAGGGGGGCGTGGCCGATGGGTGGTGGAGGGGCTCCGGTTGCCGGTGCGTCGGGTGGTGGTCTCGCGGGGTTGCTTCCGCCTGGCGGCGCATTCTCGCAGTTGGGCTTCCTCCACCTTTGTGGCCGTCGCAGTCAGTGGGATCGGCATGGCGAACGGATCTGGCGGGGCGACCGTGCTTCCTGCCATGTAGATCGCGTTGAAGCGATTGGATCTGGCACGGAAGTCTTCGGGTGATTCCAAGCCAGAGTCGGAGTCGAAGATCCCGAGGATGGAGAGGTCCTCGAAATCCTCCGGTTTGGAGACTCGCGTGATGGAGTCCTCTCGTGATGCGGCGGTGTGACGAGGCTCCTGATGGAGCGGACCTGCTCCTCCAAGAGCAGATCGTGGTGTGGCGGAGATCCGCCGACGATCACCGTTGCAGCTGGGTCGACCGCGTCGGTGAAACCGACGAAGAAGTTGGTGGAGCCGACCGGCATCACCGCGTCGTGAGTGACCAGGCGTGACGCCAGGATGTCGCTGCTGGGCAGGATCTGTAAGATCCCACCGATGGCGATCATGCGACCGTTGGCGAGCGGCCGATCGATCGACGAGTAGGGTCTTGCCGCATAACTCAGGCCAGTCCCGCTATGCCCCACGGTGGGCGCCACTATTGTGGAAATGGCCACGGCGGTCGCTGCAACTTGCAGCGATTGATTGTATCGTGAGGAAGAGTTGGCGGCCATCTGCGGTGCGAGATGGGGGCGGATACACATGGGTTTACCCAGGTTCACTCCCCCTCCCCCCCCCCCCCCGGAGTGTAAATACCTACTCCTGCTAGATTAGATTATTGGAGAGCTAGTTACAGGGGTGGCGAGCTCGGCGTCTAAGCAGCGAGTCGCTTGAGGGGGTGTGATACATTGCAAATGTATCTATAATTTTTGATGTTCCATGCTTGGTTTTATCCACTTTCTTGTGTTTTGTTCCAACTTTGGAGTACTTTTATTATGATTTCTTGGACTAACCTATTAACAAGAGCCACAGTGCCAGCTACCTGTTTTCTGTTGTTTTTGGTTCCAGAAAAGTCCAAAAATGAATATTCTCGGAATTGGACGGGACAAAAGCCAAAGTGCCTATTTTTCTGGAAGGGATCAAGTGCCAGCATACGAGACAGAGAAGGGCTGGGGGCCGGCCACACCACCTGGTCGCGCGGCCAGGCCTGGCCCGCGCCAGGGGGTGGTCTGGCCGCCCCCAGCACCCCCTCGGCCTCTCCTTCCGCCTATAAGTTGCCCTCGGGACGAAAACCCTAGGTACCCGATCAAAAATCCACGAAAGAGTCTGTAGCCGCCGTCGTCTCTGTCCCTAGATCGGGGGATCTGAAGCTCTTCCCGGCACCCTGCCGGAGAGGGGAATTCACCCTGGAGGCTTTCTTCATCACTATGCATGCCTCTAGTGTGATGCGTGAGTAGTTCATCCTTGGACTACGGATCCATGTAGTAGCTAGATGGCTGGTTTCTCCTCCTTTGTGCTTTCATGTTTAGATCTTGTGAGCTCCGTTCATGATCAAGATCATCTATTTGTAATCCATACATGTTGTGTTTGCGGGGATCCGATGGATATTGAGATGCTATTTCAGATTGATTATTGATTCTATCATGTCTTTGTTATTTGAGATCTTGCATGCTTTCTGTTGTTAGTAGCTATCTTGGCCAAGTAGATGCTAGCAACTCCAAGAGTTAGTATTTATGCTCGATAGTGGGTTCATGCCTCTGGTAATCTAGGGAAGTGACAGAAATCTCTAAGGTACTAGATGTGTTGTTGCTACTAGGGAGAAAACAACAATCTTTTGTTCATAGAGCAATCGTATTGTTTACTTTACACACAGTTCGTAAAGCAATAATCTGTTGCTCGCAACTTAATAGTGGAGGGGGTTCGGATAATAACCTGAAGGTGGATTATTTGTCATAGATGCAGTTGGATGGCGGTCTATGTATTATGTTGTAATGCCCAATCAAGTCTCAAAGGAGTCAAGATGATTAGTATATGCATGTATTGCTTTCTCAGTGTTTGTCAATTGCCCCGCTGTAATTTGTTCACCCAGCATGTTATCTATCTTAAGGAGAGCCACCTCTAGTGAACTATTGTTCCCGGTCCTTTTTCTTTACATATAATCTACAATCTTTTACTGCTTTGTGTGTACTTTCTGCAAACTTTTACTTCTTTCCATTTGATACGTTTAATCCTTTGTTTTCTGCAAAACACGGTGAGATTGACAACCTCATCGCAAGTTGGGGACAAAGTTATGTGGTTGTGTTGTGCAGGTCTCCATGTTGCTACTAGCACCGGTAGTGCGCCCTGCCAAAGCTCAGCTAGTAACACCTTTGAGGTGTATCCTTGCTCCTACTGGTTCGATTAAACCTTGGTTTCATAACTGAGGGAAACTTGTTGCTGTGCTCATCATACCTTCCCCTTGGGGTTCCCAACGAGCTCTACATCAACACCGCCATCAAGCATTTTTTTGGGCGCCGTGCATTGAGCAATCAAGCATTTTTCTGGCGCTGTTGCCGGGGAGTCAAGGACATCTTCACAAGGGGAGTCCCTCATAACCAATCTCTTTACTCTTTTGTTTTTGTTTTGCTTAGTTTCTTTTTTGCTTTGTTTGCTTGTTTTGTTCTTCAAAAATCCAAAAAAAATTAGTTTTACTTGTTTTGCTTTCTTATTTGAAAACACACAAAAAATTAGTTCCTATCTTGAGTTGCCACTATGTCTAGCCTTGCTCCAATCACTCTGTCACCCGAGGAAATGATCTTCGCTTTTAAACAAGGAATTGAGGAAAGTTTTAAGGAAGCTTGGTCTAGAATCTCTGATCTACATGAAAAAACTGAGCCTAAAATGACTCAAAGTTTGTTCCTTAGCAGTTTTTACCTTGGGATTGCTCTTTGCTATAGATATGCTCTAGATGCTATTGTGGGAGGAGATTTCCTCCAATGTAATGAGGATGATGCTATTAATGCTATAAAGAAATTGATCCTCACTTACAACATGCCTAGCCAAACTGATACTTCTTTCGCAAAAATATTTGCTAGGTTGGACACTCTTGAAGCTAGCACTACTAGATTAGAAGGGTGCTATAATACGCTTAGGGAGAAACATGATTATGTGCCAATAAACTATGAACCATCAAAGTGGTTCCCTACAGTAAAGATTGAGATAAACACTGAAACTTTTCAAGCTCGTTGTGATATCATGTCTGAATCTTGCCTTATGCCCAAAGATATTTATAAATCTCTGAATACTTGGGGGCTCATTGAGGGAGGAAAATAAATATCTCTTACTAATAATACGACCATATTACCTCTTGGAATTGCTGAAAGAGTGTTTACAAAAATCCTTGGGAAAACGATTTCTATTGATTATCTTGTTATTGAATGTGCAGGAAAAGGACAAATTACACTTGGAAGGTCCCTATTAGAACTCCTTGGAGCAATAATAGATGTGGGAAAGGGGACCATGCACCTTTCTTCTCCACCAAACAATCACATTTTCCCAAAGGTTAAGAATAAAAATAAGAGAGGTAAGGGCAATAAAGTTGGTCTTAATGCTTCTTCATTTGAGAACACTTGATTCTTTCTTTGGTTCTTATGCCTAACTTAAAGGCGTTAAAGAAAAGTACTTGTTGGGAGATAACCCAAGAGTTTTAGTTGAGTCTTGGAAGTTATTACCTCTGTAATAACCTCTCCTTATCCTTTTTATTTGCTTTTTGTGCCAAGAGTAACCTCTAACGAGAGTGAAGTAATTATTGGGAAAGTTGATGTCCCCAAACAGATTTATGTGCTTCACCGTAAAAATTCCTGAGAGAGCTCTGTACGTCGGAATGAGCTGTAATTTTTTGTGCTTATGCCCCAGGTTGTTATATAACTTTCGTCAGTTCAACACTTTTTGATTTGAGCAACATAAGGTCTTAGAAAAAATTCGTCTTTACCTGCTGGTCTGTTTTGACAGATTTCTGCCATTTTCTGCATTTGCTTCTTGTTAGTTCCTTCTTGAGTTCCTTTGGGGAATTGAGATTTTTGAGGGAATTGCTACAGTAGCTAGTGTTCTACTGGAAGTTTATTTGGTGTTAGAACTGAACCTTGACACTTATTTATCTTAAGTGCACTAATATTGCTAATGAGATTGTGTGAAGTTTTGTATGAAGGAAAATTTTCAGGTATATGGAAGGAATGAGTAACGAGATGAAGGATGGACTAAAGCTTAAGCTTGGGGATTCCACGCGTGTCACCCCAAGAAATATCCAAGAAGTACAAGCGTCAAAGCTTGGGATTGGGCATCCCCTTCTTCATCAATAAAAATTCCAGGTTTCTTCCAAACGCTTCATTTTTATTGTTTCGTGCATAGTTGTGTTTCTCTTGGAGCGTCTTCTTTTTCGTTTTTGTTTCAGTTTTTAGTTTTCTTGGTTTGCTTAGTTTTGTGAATAAGTTGGTTGGACCCCCTCTTTCATACTTTGGTTTGCAAATAGTTTGGTTTGGTTTGGAAAAGAGTAGGAAAGTTCATGCTTTTGTGGTAAAAAGAGCTCGTTTTTGACTGCGGCTATGCTTTGTCATGCCATGCTTGATATTGTTTTGGCTTTATGCTTAGTATTCTTTTCTGTAGCATGACTTGTTATAAACAATTGAGATTTCTTAATGTGCCTTGGATGAATCATGCGTTGTTTTAGCATATTAAAGCATAGTATACTGGTATTCTCCTTTGATGCTTTATTTGGGTTGACTTGGCACATGCTCACACCATGTTATGACTATCTCAAGTCACCATAGCCTTTATGATCCTTTAGTTTTCAACTTGTAGTATCACTTTATGCTTTGATCAATGATGTTTTGTCGCTCTGCATGATTATGGCCATTATTGCTCTCTTAGTTTGTCGCTCCCAGTCTTTTGCTAGCCTCCACAACCAAGTATGAGTTCCACTCATGCATCCAACTCCCTAAACCAGGTTTTTCCAAAGAGTCCACCATACCTACCTACTAGCTTATGCTATTCCAAGTATATTCATGTTTTTGTTTACCTTCCACTTGTTATGAGAAAACTAGTGATTAAAGCTCTCACGAACTTGATGGCACACTTTAATTTATTGCCTCTAATAAACTTGAACCACTGGGTCCTTCTTTGTTGCATATATGCTTGCGCTTTATAAGTTGAAATTAGCAGAACCATGTTTCATGGGGAATGCTTTCAACATTGCACTTGTACTTTGTACCCCGTTGATATTATGTTCTTTTGCTTACGGATCCCGGCGGTGTGAAATAAAAGTGGAACTTGTAAGATCATGGAGTTTGTATGTGTGTTAGAGAAACGCTTGGGCCGCTAGCCTAAGCCATGCCTAATCATCGTGGAAACTTGCAGCATCACCATAATGAGCACTCTATGAAGCATCCTCAATAAAAACCTATGCAAATAGCAAATAAAAAGATCACTGAGATGCTCATTGTCTGCTTGCCTTGTCATTTTGATTATGGGAAAGCTCCCGTATCATGTGCAAGGGGTACCCCGTTGGCGGTTCTTAATGATACACATATACTTACAATGACAAGAGCTTACTCGTGACTGAAGTTGAGTAGCATGAGGATCGGTCTTCGTAAGTAAGGGGCATGAGATTTCGGTTTATAACTTGTCAAGTATATCCTCTTAGTTGTGTCACTTTAACCTTAATCACCTTCAAGATACTTATGATAGGGGCAATGAGAGCTGAAATCTATAAGTACCATAATTTTTGGAAGCTCTTTATGAGACTTGAATCCCTACTTCCTTTTACAAAGGCTTTTCTTCCACCATTATATTGAGTCTCCACCTTCTATCTGTATGCACTACTTTGAGAGCATAGTGGCCATTCTTAGTTCTATGTGCATTGTCCCAAGACTAGTTGATTGATGCATAACTTGTTATTGCTTGTTTTAAACTATTGTATCTAGTCACTCTTATGAACTTTGAAGGTGTCCTATGCATTTATATTTGCTACTCTATTGAGGGACAAGCTGAATACTTTTATGCTATGTTTTCTTTATGTGAAACAAACAAACGTCTTGCAAAGCATGTTATTCATGAATCTTTTGTTTCTGCCTTTTCATGTTGTATCTTAGTTTCTTTGCTTATTGCTAGAACTTTGTCTTTCATGTTATGATTGAAGTACTTTGATCCCAGCTTTGAGTTTTGCAAATACTTTGATCAAGTTTTGATGGTGCATGTCACCTCAAAAATTATTTCTTTTTATCACTTAACTACTCGAGGACGAGCAGGAGTTAAGCTTGGGGATGTTGATACATTGCAATTGTATCTATAATTTTTGATGTTCCATGCTTGGTTTTATCCACTTTCTTGTGTTTTCTTCCAACTTTGGAGTACTTTTATTATGATTTCTTGGACTAACCTATTAACAAGAGCCACGGTGCCAGCTGCCTGTTTTATGTTGTTTTTGGTTCCAAAAAAGTCAAAAAATGAATATTCTCGGAATTGGACGGGACAAAAGCCAAAGTGCCTATTTTTCCGGAAGGGATCAAGTGCCAGAATACGAGACGGATAAGGGTTGGGGGCCGGCCACACCACCTGGCCGCGCGGCCAGGCCTGGCCCGCGCTAGGGTGTGGTCTGGCCGCTCCTAGCACCCCCTCGGCCTCTCCTTCCACCTATAAGTTGCCCTGGGGACGAAAACCCTAGGTACCCGATCAAAAATCCACAAAAGAGTCTGTCACCGCCGTCGTCTCTGTCCCTAGATCGGGGGGATCTGAAGCTCTTCCCGGCACCCTGCCGGAGAGGGGAATTCACCCTGGAGGCTTTCTTCATCACTATGCAAGCCTCGTATTCCGCCTCATATTCCGCCTATAAGGACAAGCTGAAAACTGATGGAACCAACTTCACTGCATGGTTCCTCAATATAAGGATCCTCCAAGTCCCCTACAAGTTAACTTATGTCATCGAGGTTGAGCTTCCAGGTAAGCCTGTAGATTCTGCCTCCCAAGAGGAAAACAATGTCTGACAGTCCAAGGCAAATGATTTCTCCCTCATCCAAAGTGGAATGCTCTATGCCATGGAGCCGGAGCTTCAAAAGCGTTTTGATAAGATGAATGCTTTTGAGATTATTGAAGATCTCAAGGATGTCTTTGCTCCACAGGCTCGTGCAGAGAGGTATGATGCTTCCGAGCTCAACTTCTCTACCAAGATGGAAGAGCACAACAGTATTAGTGAGCATGTAGTCAAAATGTCTAGCTATGTTAAGCGCTTGAATGCTCTGGATTGCAAAATCCTGAAAGAGCTTGCGATGGATAGGGTGTTGCACTCGCTACCCCTAGCTACAAGAGATTTGTGATGAACTACAACATGTAAGGGATGACTAAGACCCTTGCTGAAGTGTTCGCCATGATCAAAACTGCTGAGGTAGAATCAAGAAAGAGCGCACAGTGTTGATGGTCAATAAGACCACTAACTTTAAAAGGTCGAGGAAAAAGTGCAAGGGCAACAAGCCAAAGAAGGATGGTAAACCAGTTGCCAACACCTCTAAGGCTACTAGGCTCGGCCCTAGGTCCGGAACCATGTGCTATTACCGCAAAGGGGACGGGCTCTGGAAACGCAATTTCCCCAAGTACATTGAGGACAAGAAAGCCAGCAAGATAGCCGCCAAAGACAAAGGTATATGTGATATACATGTTATAGATGTGTTCGTTACCAATGCCAGGAGCAACACCTGGGTATTTGATACCGGTTCTGTTGCTCACATATGTAACTCTCAGCAGGAGCTGTGGAGTAAGAGGTGGCTGGGGAAGGACGAGGTGACGATGCACGTCGGCAATGGCACGAAAGTCGATGTGGTGGCCGTCGGCACGTTGTCTCTACATCTCTCATCAGGATTGATTCTAGTTTTGAATAAATGTTACTATGTACCCGCACTGAGTATGAATATTGTAAGTGGATGTTGCTTGTTGCAAGATCGTTATTCGTTTAAATCTAGAACAAGTGGTTGTTCTATTTATATGGATAACATTTTCTATGTTCATGCACCTGTGAGTAATGGTTTATTCTTACTAGATCTTGATTGCAATACTCACATCCATAATATTGATGCTGATCGTTGTAAGCATAATGAAGATAATTCCATGTTTATATGGCATTGCTGTCTTGGTCACATTGGCGTAAATCGCATGAAGAAGCTTCATTCAGAAGGACGTCTTGGATCATTATATTTCGAATCTCTTGATACATGTGAGCCATGCCTTATGGGAAACATGACTAGGACACCCTTCTCCAGCACGATGGAGAGAGTTGCAAACCTACTGGTAATCATACATACGGATGTATGTGGACCAATGAGTGTCTCAACGCGCAATGGTTATTGTTATTTTGTTACCTTTACTGACGATTTGAGTATATATTGATATATCTACTTAATGAAACACAAGTTTGAAACCTTTGAAAAGTTTAAGGAATTTCAGAAGGAAGTAGAGAATCAACTTAACAAGAGAATCAAGCATCTTTGATCAGATCGGGGAGGCGAGTATTTGAGTTATGAGTTTAACATGCACTTAAAGGACTGTGGGATAATCCCACAGCTTACGCCAGCCAGAACACCACATGGTAATGGTGTGTCGGAACGACGTACCGTACTCTATTGGATAGTGTGTGGTCCATGATGTCTTTGACTGATTTGTCCGTATCATTTTGGGGATATGCATTAGAAATCGCTGCTTTTATTTTGAACCGAGCATTGTCTAAATCTATGGAGACAACCCCATATTAGATATGGTATGGCAAGAAGCCAATGTTGTCATTTCTGAAAGTTTGGGGATGTGAGGCTTACGTCAAGAAACTATAGCCTAACAAACTCGAACCCAAATCGAAAAAATGTATCTTTGTGGGGTACCCAAGGGAAATAGTTGGGTATACTTTCTACAACCAGGCCGAAGGTAAAACATTTGTCGCGAAAGCCGGCACCTTTCTCGAGAAAGAGTTTCTTGCTAAAGGATTTAGTGGAAGGAAAATTGAGTTAGATGAAGTTGTTGACCCTTCTCTCCAAATTCCGAGTAGCGCAATGGAAGCTATACCGAAACCGCTCTCCAACATGGAGGAAGAGCCCAATGATGATGATCAAAACAACAATGTCGAGACTCCTGAGGTTCGTAGGTGTATAAGAGTTCGTGCCACTCATGATCGGTACAGTAGCCTTGTGATGTCTATCATCCTAAATGATTAGGAAGAACCTGCAAACTACAAAGAAGCTATGGATAGTGCTGACTCCAAGAAATGGCTAGAAGCCATGAAATCTGAAATAGGATCCATGTATGAGAACCAAGTTTGTACCTTGGTAGATCTTCCAGAAGGCCGCAAGGCAGTGGAAAATAAATGGATCTTTAAGAAAAAGACAGATGCAGATGGTAATGTGACCATTCACAAAGCTCGACTTGTCGCAAAGGAGTTTCGACAAATTCAAGGAGTCGCTACGATGAGACTTACTCTCCTCTAGTGATGCTTAAGGCTGTCCAGATTTTACTAGCAATTGTTGCTCATTTCGACTATGAAATTTGGTAGATGGATGTCAAGACCGCATTTCTCAATGGTCACATTGATGAAGAGTTGTATATGATGCAACCAGAAGGTTTTGTTGATCCTAAGGATGCTGGAAAGGTATGCAAACTTCAGCGATCCATTTATGGATTGAAGCAAGCATCTCGGAGCTGGAACCAATGTTTTGATCAAGTGATCAAGAGTTTTGGATTTGTCCAAAATCAACAAGAGTTCTGTGTTTACAAGAAAGCGAGTGGGAGCTCAGTTGTATTCCTAGTAGTATATGTGGATGACATAGTGCTCATGGGAAACGACGTGGGTCTTATGAGAAGCATGAAAGCATATTTGAGTAGTCAATTTTCCATGAATGACTTAAGTGAAGCTACATACATATTAGGTATCAAAATCTATAGAGATAGATCAAGACGCCTGATTGCATTAAGTCAAAGTACTTACCTTGAGAAGATTTTGAAGAGGTTCAAAATAGAGGATGCCAAAAGAGGTTTGGCACCTATAACAAAAGGTAGCATACTGAGTTTATCTCAATGTCCGGTAACGGATGCTAATAGAGAAAGGATGTCTAACATCCCCTATGCCTCAGCCATAAGATCTATCATGTATGCAATGCTAAGTACTCGACCTGATGTGGCATTGGCTCTCAGTTTGGCGAGCCGATACCAAAGTAATCCAGGAATGAATCACTGGAAAGCTGTGAAAAATATCCTAAGGTATCTCAGGAGAACAAAGGATATGGTCCTAGTCTATGGAGGTAATGATGAAGCTCTAAACGTAATTGGTTACGTGGATGCAAGCTGGCACTCAGATCCTGATGACTCGAAGTCTCGGACGGGATTTGTGTTTTTGGTGAATGGTGGGGCGGTAAGCTGGAAGAGCAAGAAGCAACTGATAGTTGCGCAATCTACAATGGAGTCGGAATACATCGCTGCTGCTAATGCGGCGAATGAGGTTGTTTGGCTAAGGAATTTCGTCATTGAACTGGGAGTTGTTCCAAGAGCACAAGACCCCGTGAAGATCTATTGTGACAACACGGGTGCTATTGCAAACGCAAAGGAAACAAGAACTCATTCCACAGCCAAACACATCAAGATACGGTTTCACGTCATCCGGCAAACCGTTGACGAAGGTGAAACCAAGATTTGCAAAGTACACACGGATCTGAATGTGGTAGATCCATTGACTAAAGCTCTCATACAAGCCAGGCACGAACAACACCGGGATGCCATTGGTGTTAGATTCCTGCCTATTGTAAACTAGAATAATTTGTACTGTAGTGCAAGTGGGAGACTGAAGGAGTTATGCCCTAGAGGCAAATAATAAAGTGTATTGTTTGATATATCTCCTATATGTTCATAATACGTTTCATACTATGTTATAATTGTATTAATACAAAATTTTAATACACATGTGGTATGTAAACAAACTGTGTCTCTAGTTACCTCTAGCGAACTAGTTCATTGGTCATGAGGATGATATGGGTTTCAAGATCATGGGCATTTATGCCAATTGACAATGAGGTCACATCATTGGTTGAATGATGTGATAGACAAACATTTGATAGTTATATCTCATGAGATCTAGTTACAAAGTTCACCATTGATGATAAACGCATGAAACCTCGCAACCTGATCCTTAGCCTATGAGATAATGAAAATCACCGTTCTGGAGGGAGCTTAGATGGTTATCAAGTATCATACCATGATTGGGTGATCGAAAAGGTTCCACTCAGGTTTCCCAAAGGAGCGCGTAGAGGAGTACATATCAAGAACAGGATTTGCCAGTCCATATAACGAATAGATATATATGTGGCCATCTCGGTGACGGTGCATTACGAAGCTTGCAAGCATGTGACTGGGTCACAGAATGCAACGACATGGGAACGAGTAAACAAGTTCATCGGTAACGAGATCAAACTAAGGTATGGAGATACCAAAGATCAAGTCTCGGATGAACTAGGTATCAAGTGGCAAAGGGAACGGGAAACGACTATTCATGGTTCGAGCGATAAGATTCGTGGAATGCACGGGGGTCATCATGGGCATTCAGGTCCCGCAGATGATCATTGATATGAGAGGATTTTCAATCATGTCCGGAGTGTTCCCGAACTGAAGGATGTCACGCTTAAGGGTGGGGGCGCTTGGGGATAGATGAGGTATCGTAGGAGAAATGGAGAGAGAGAGAAACTAGAATACTTCCGGGTAACATCCGATGGTGATCGGAAGGGGTCCGGAAGGAGTTCTGGAGTAAATGAATATAATATGTGTATTTGAATGTTAATTGGAGAATTAATATTAAACATATATTTTATTTTATTATTAAAGGCAGCCCATGCTAATGGGCCTCACTCGGAGGGGAGGCCCAAGGGGCAAGGCGCCTAGGGAGAGGGGGCTAGCCGGCCTAGGCTTGGTGGGCCTCCCAAGTGGGGCACACCTAGGGCCGGAGGCTTCCCCTAGGTGGCCGGCGGGTGTGGGCATTAGTCCTACACCGCCTGGCCCATGGGTGGTGCGCCCCCTCCTACTATATATAGGGGCCTCCCCCTACCCCTTTGGAGGCATCCAATTCTCTCATTTTCTTTGAGGACTTCTCCGTAATATTGGGGAGGACCTCGAGGGATTTGAGTTCTCCACTTCACACTACCGTCGTTTGATCTTCGGTCCAGCATCTTGTTCTTCCGCTGCTCGGCTGGATTGGAGCCCGGGAGATGCCGCCTACACTGGACGTGTGTAGTACTTTGGAGGCACCACACTTGGGGTGCTTGGAGCTGCTCGGCTTCATCAATATACGCCTTCCTGCATAAGGCGTGCCTCGGTCTTCAAAGGTATGTATACCGTATTCCTCTTCCGTTACTTATGTCTACATAGTATAGATCCTGGTATTGGTGTTCGTGTAGACAGATTTTTTTATTTTCTACTACGAAACCCAAAAATGATGGGAATAGATATAACTAATGCAGAGGCACCGGTGGGCAATAGATGTTATTTGGTTCTTCCGTGCTCACTTGTGTCCCGTAGGCCCCGAGTACTTGATACCTGTTCCTTGACTATCGCACTATCCGCATGTGGGACCATGAATCCCCTTAGGCAGAGCTTGATTCATTTCTTATTTCTTGGGGGCCACAAACTAGTTTGGGGCTTTATTACTATCATGTACTTATGCCATACTTTATTGCTTTATTTACAATTGCGCGTGGAGCACCTGTACTATTTGGGACTTATGACACGTTTCCGCGGTATCGACAAGCCCAGTCACACTTTCGGGTTCCCAGTCATTTACAGCCGTCTACACAAACCCTGGGTCTATCTCGGAGCTGGCTAACTTTGTTGCGGGTAGCTTAGTGCGGTGGCCCCCTGAAATATTTTATGAATCTTGTGATTGCTTTGTTGTGAAAGCCTAGTTGGGTTTTTATTTAGTTTTTCCGAGGTTGATCGTGCGTGTGTTGCTATTTGTGCACCCCTGCGGGGTAAATCTTTCTGAAAGCTGTGTCCACGGTTATTGATGACTTGGATCACAGTATCTCGATCATAGACAACCATAACTGAAGTAGTGCTATAAATTTGACTTTTGACATGTCTAGTAATTAGTTTCACTACACGGAAATGAGTAAATAAAAGTGCCAACAACTGCCAAATTTGGGATATTTTAGGCTAATTGTATCTGACTAGTAAGTATTGCAACTACAACGGAATGGTTAACTAAAACTGCCCACTGCTTATGATATCAGGATGTCTCATGCTATCTATATCTGACTAGTAAGTGCTACAACTATAATGGAATGAATAAAACTGCCAACTGTGTGAGTTCCTCGGAATGACTTCCTCGTTTGGTCTCGAGGGGGAAATACCAGGATGGGCATGTTTGGTGTTAGTATCAGGTTGGTTCCGAATAGGTCTTTATTATCCCTCTCTGATAGCCGATAGTTGTATCGAGTCTCTATAGGTTGTTTATGCATGCTTCGCTGTCGCTTCAGTCCACCATACCAATGTAGGCGAGAGCAGTCGAATTCTAGACTCGTCGTGTACTGGCCTCAGTACTGATCGCTCCCTTTTTCCTTTGCCCTTTGTCGGCACCCCTTTTGTTTTAACAGTATGAGTTCGACGGCGTTAGTAGGGGTACCCCTTCCAGCTTGGCATGGGAAGGGTTATGGATGCCATTGGTTATTCTCCAGGGATCTTAGCCCAATTTGCTTCTTATCCGTACTCGGATGTTGATCGTTTTCAAGGTGATTTGTATCTATTTACTATATATTTGTATTCTTGGCTCATTGAGTCATTGTGTATATATATGTTCTGTGGGTTCCATCGTGAACTATTGTGTAATGGTATTACTACATTTTCCACCCGCTTGCCTGGTGGGCATCTTTGAATCGCTTCTATGTGGGTTTGGCGGGAAGCGCTAAAATCTGCATAGGGCCGATTCGAGGGTGTTACAGTAACCATTGGGGAAGAAGGGCCCCTTATATAGGTCCTCCAAAATCCAACCGTTACAGCTCTGGAGCGCGTGGGCTGGCCATTCCGACCAGTTTCCGGTGGTTTTCGATTTGGACACCTGAATGACAACCATACGACTGAAATCGGATATTTCTGTGCGACACCGGAGTGTCCGGCGTTTTCACTCCGAACATTCTGGCCAAGACAAAACTGACAGAAACAATAATATCAAAACAACCATAACTTTTGCATCCAGACTCCAATTTTGATGATCTTGGGCTCGTTTTAAAGAGGACAAAAAGCTCTACAAGATCATGCAGGGAACCATCATAGTACAACAAGGTATTATAGAACCAAATTACGAAAATTTTAACCTATCTATAAAATACAAACCGGTAAAACCTCCAATATTGAAAACGCAATAAAGAATGCATATGAAATCCGTTTTCGATGAACTTGAGCTTGTCATGAAGATTAACACAAGCTCTAAATCCTCTCATGGATAAGAACCAAACAAGAACCAATAAATATGATGCCAAATATGCAGAGGTTTGAGCTCTCTCCGAAGGATATGATCAAGTTACTCACTCGAGAGCCCCTCTTGATAGTACGGCTATCTATCCTATAAACCGGTCTCTCCAACTAACACCACGAGACCGGTAAGAAAGAAACTCTATTAAGAACATACCTTTGCCTTGAACATATTAAACTTGAGCTTGATGACGACGATCTTGTCTACCTCAAGATGGAACACCTTTCTTGATTGTGCTAGCTTGGTGAAGGCTTGCAAACTGCTCCCTCATATTCCACTGTGGTAGAGCTTCTCTTTTGGGAATATCTTCACATATCCATGAACACCATAGGATGTCAAGCTTCAAGAAAATGATGTCTTCAAGATGACTCATCTTGAACTTGCACATCATTTCTTCTTTCTTTATCATGTTGGTGTCTTGAAGGTACACAATAGATATCACTCCATCTTATTCTTCAAGACACACTTGCCATAGGCTCAACTCTCACATGACCAATCTTTGGAGGACTCCTTGAACACCTTGGTCATCACTTGATATTCTTCATTTTCTTATTCTTAATTCAACCTTGAAACCACCATATGGTTCAAGCATTGCATATGGACAAAACCTTAAGTACAACTCAATGCAACCATTAGTCCACACAGATTGTCATTAATTACCAAAACCATACATGGGGAACACATGCACTTTCACCCGTGCTGCAGTGCGGCGACAGGGCTTCACGGACCCTCGGGCTCGGCTAGACCAGGGAGGGTCTGGTTTGCCCTGCTGCTGCATCCGGATGGCTACCACCTTCCGGCGGTGGAGGTAGTTGATACGTCCATTTTGCATCACTATTCTATGTCTTAATTCACTATTATTCATTGATATATTTCGTATTGAGAGGTGATACTTATGTTATTTCATCTGTTTTTGCATGGTTGATGACTTTTGGTGCATGGACCGCTGCAGTCAGGATTCTGATGGAAAAGGTGCTGTTTGGAGGCAAAATTCGCGAAGATTAGAAAATCCGAGAAAATATACGGAAAATCCTATTTTTAAAGAAGACTAAGGATGCCAGAAGACGGAGTGGAGATGGGCCACAGGGGACCCACACCACCCCTTGGCGCGGGCAGCCCTAGGCCGCGCCAGTAGGTGGTGTGGCTGCCCTGGCCCACCTCTGGCTCTCTCCTCTGGTGTATATCATCCTCCCGAAACCCTAAGACTCGGGGAGCGACCACTGAAAGATTCCGCCACCTCTACGGGGCGGAAAACACCGAGAGAGAAAGATCTCTCTGGCAGACAGATTTCTGCCGAGGGAATTCCTTCCCGGAGAGGGGAAATCATCGCCATCAACACCATCATCAAGCTGGAATTCATCGGGATCATCATCACCACCATCATCACCATCAGCACCCTCATCACGATCTCCATATTGCTGTAACAATTGAGTTGAATCTTGCATTAGTTCATAGGGGAAACTTTCCTGGTGTTGATTACTCTTTGTAGTTGATGCTATTGAGTCAATCGTTGAATTATTGTTTACGTTCAGATTGTTATACATCATTATTCCATCTCTGATCATGATCCATATGATGTCTTGTGAGTAGTTCGTTTTGTTCTTGAGGACATGGGAGAAGTCATGTTGTTACTAGTGGAATTGTGTTGAGAAAGATTCAATAGTTTGATATTTAAGTTGGGGTGTACTTCTTCTAGTGGTGTCATGTGAACATCGACTACATGACACTTCACCTATATGGGCCTAGGGGAATGCATTGTGTATTTGGCTACTAATCGTAGGGGTTGCCGGAGTGACAGAAACCTGAACCCCCATTAGGAAACCATTGCACAAGGGACGTAAGGGTCTTAGATTTCAAAGTTGTGGTTAGGTTTCTACCTTAATTACTTTCTTGTACTTACGGATGTTTGCAAGGGGTATAATCACAAGTATGTATTAGTCCTAGGAAGGTCGGTACATTAGCACAGGTTCACCCACACAACACTTAGCAAGCTAAAGAAGATTAATCAACTATATGAAGCGAAAGCACTTGACAGTCTTCCCATGTGTCCTCGAGAACATTTGGTCATCTTAAGTAATAAAACCGGCTTGTCCTTTGCTGCATAAAGGATTGGGCCACTTGCTGCATTTATTCCTACTGTCTTTTATTTACTCGTACTTCGTTTACTTGCTTTATCAAAAACCCCAAAAAATCCGTTTGCTAAGTATTTGCAGGGAATTCCTGATCCATACCACTAGTCAGCACCTTCTGCTCCTTGTTGGGTTTGACACTCTTACTTATCGAAAATACTGCGATACACCCCCTATACTTGTGGGTCATCAAGACTATTTTCTGGCACCGTTGTCGGGGAGTGAAGTGCTATTGGAGAGTGGAATTGGTAAAGGAAACTTCTACTGTGAGTATTGTTTACTTCTGCTAGTTGCTTTATTTTCGTTATGGATAATTCGTTGAGTTTCTTATTTGGTAATGCTACTACCACTGCTAAGGTAGTAGATAAGCCACCTCCTGCTGAGAATGCTGTTTTCAAAATACCTACAAGAATTATTGATCGTGTTATGGATAACTACTATGTTGGGGATGGAACAGTCCATCCCTGTGATCATTTGCTCTTTATACACGAATTATGCAGGTTGTTCAAGTGTGCGGATATTACTACAGATCAAGTTAAGAAGAAGTTATTCTCATTATCACTGAAAGGAAGAGCTGAGGAATTGTATAAGCTGTTGAAGAATGGTCAAGCTCTGGAATGGGAGGAAATAGTACCTCTCTTTTATTCAAAGTTTTATCCGCCTATTGAGATTCATAAATATCGGAATCAAATATACAACTTTTGGCCTCTTGATGGAGAGAGTACAGCTCAAGCTTGGGGAGATTGAAGTTATTAATGCTCAAATGTCCCATTCATGAGCTCCCCAACAATATTATTATCAACAACTTTTATGCAAGGCTCCCTCTACATGACAAGGATTTATTGGATGCTTCTTGTGCTAGATCATTCACTCGTATGGAAGAAGAAGCTAAATGGGATCTTCTGGACCGTATTTAAGACAATACTGAAGCATGGGAGAATGACAAAGGTAGAAAGTCAGGTATAAATTATGATTATGAATGCATTAAATCTTTTATGGGAACTGATGACTTTCAAAATATTAGTAATGCTTATGGTCTTGATTTGCAAGTTATTACGAAGTGCTTTAGAGCTTTTGCTTCCTATATCTGAATTCCAAAAGGGGGATGGAATAAATACCATGCACCTTACAAAGATATTGTTGACTGTGTTCCTATTGGGAGTGATGAGTATTGCATTATTGATCCCATCTTACCTGAACCTTATATCGAGAAGATTCCTTTCCCAGAAAAGGTAAAGGACCATCCTATGATAACTAATGTAATCACCAAAAGTGAAAAGAGAACTGTAAAACCTGATGAACAAATAAATGTTGAACCTGTGGTAGAAATTGTGAAAGACCTGGTCACTAAAAGCATTGAAGATGGGCACATAGTATTTTGTGAGGATGCTTCTAATATTGTTTCACATCCTAATATAACTAAAAAGGCTAGTGTTCCTGTGCTTTCTGTTAGAATTGGTGATCATTGCTATTATGGTTTATGTGATATTGGTGCAAGTTCCAGTGATATTCCTTATGAGCTTTACAGAGAAATTATGCATGAAATCAGTCCTTGCGAGTTGGAAGAGATTGATGTGGTTATTCACCTTGCTAATAGAGAGACCATCTCTCCAATTGGTATTGTACGAGACATGGAAGTTCTTTTTGGTAAGATTAAGTACCCTGCTGATTTTCTAGTACTCGGTTCAGCTGCTAGTAAAACTTATCCTATTATTTTTGGTAGACATTTCTTGAGTACTTGTGGAGCCATTATAGATTGCAAAAGGGAGAAAATCTTGACTAAGTTTGCTGGGGAATCTTATGAGTTTAATTTCTCGAAATTTTCTAAAGGACCTTGTGAAGAGGAAACCCATAATGAGGATTTTAGAGTTGAACAACTTGCTTCTATTTCTCTTGCTCCTAACAATGCTTTGCAGCAATTTATGGAAGATCATGAAAGTGAAATCTTCATGGAAGAAAGGAATGAGATTGACAGGATTCTCCGTGATCAGCCTAAGATGCCTAAGCATAACTTGCATGTAGAAGACTTGGGTACCACGCTGCCACCTAAAAAGGATCCGGTTTTCGATCTAAAACCTCTCCCTGATGATCTTAAATATGCTTATATTGATGATAAAAAGATATATCCTGTTATTATTAGCGCTAAACTTTCAGGAAAGGAAGAAGAAAGGCTATTGGAGGTTTTGAGGAAACACCGAGGAGCTATGGGCTATACTCTAGATGATTTAAAAGGGATTTCACCTACTATATTTCAGCATTCTATCAACATAGAACCGGATGCAAATCCGGTAGTAGAGCACCAATGACGTTTAAATCCTAGGATGAAGGAAGTGGTAAGGAATGAGGTATTAAAACTCCTTGATGCTGGTATTATTTACCCTATTACTGATAGTGAATGGGTTAGTCCTGTTCATTGTGTTCCTAAAAAGGGAGGTATTACTGTTGTTCCTAATGATAATGATGAGCTTATTCCTCAAAGAATAGTAGTAGGCTATAGGATGTGCATCGATTTTAGAAAAGTCAATAAAGTTACTAAGAAAGATCACTACCCGCTTCCTTTTATTGATCAAATGTTGGAAAGGTTGTCTAAAAAGACACATTTTTGTTTTCTTGATGGTTATTCTGGTTTCTCTCAAATTGCTGTTAAACAACAAGATCAAGAAAAAACTACTTTTACTTGCCCTTATGGAACTTATGCTTATAGACGTATGCCTTTTGGTTTATGTAATGCTCCTGCTACTTTTCAAAGGTGCATGTCTGCTATCTTTCATGGTTTTTGTGAGGAAATTGTAGAAGTGTCCATGGATGACTTTTCTGTCTATGGAACTTCTTTTGATAATTGTCTGCACAACCTTGATAAAGTTTTGCAGAGATGTGAAGAAACTAATCTTGTTCTTAATTGGGAGAAATGCCACTTCATGGTTAATTAAGGGATTGTCCTTGGGCATAAAGTTTCTAAAAGAGGCATAGAAGTTGATAGAGCTAAGGTTGAGGAAATTGAGAAGATGCCATGCCCAAGAGACATCAAAGGTATTCGTAGTATCCTTGGTCATGCTGGTTTCTATAGAAGGTTTATTAAAGACTTTTCTAGGATATCAAAACCCCTTACTAATCTTCTTCAAAAGGATGTACCCTTCGTTTTTGATGATGATTGTAAGGAAGCTTTCGAAACTCTTAAGAAGGCTTTAACTACATCCCCTATTGTTCAACCACCTGATTGGAGTTTACCCTTTGAAATAATGTGTGATGCTAGTGATTTTGCTATAGGTACTGTCCTTGGGCAACGTATTGATAAAAAGTTAAACGTTATCCATTATGCTAGTAAGACTCTAGACGCTGCTCAAAGGAATTATGCTACTACTGAAAAGGAATTTCTAGCTGTTGTTTTTGCTTGTGATAAGTTTAGGCCCTACATTGTAGACTCAAAAGTCACCATTCATACTGATCATGCTGCTATTAAATATCTTATGACGAAGAAGGATGCTAAGCCTAGGCTTATTAGATGGGTGCTGCTTTTACAAGAGTTTGATCTACATATAGTAGATAGGAAGGGTGCTGAAAACCCTGTAGCTGATAATTTATCTCGAATGGAAAACATCTCTTTTGACCCTATGCCTGTCAATGATAGTTTCCCAAATGAACAGTTAGCTGCAGTAGGGGTAAGCTCGCGAGGGAGCCCTTGGTACGCTGATTATGCTAACTTTATTGTCTCCAAGTATTTGCCTCCAACTTTTACAGCTCAGCAAAGAAGGAAGTTCTTCTATGATTTGAGGCATTATTTTTGGGATGACCCACACTTATACAAAGAAGGAGTGGATGGTATTTTGTGGAGATGTGTTCCAGAATATGAACAAAAGGAGATATTGCGTAAATGTCATGGTAGTGCTTATGGAGGACATCATGCAGGAGATAGAACTGCACAAAAGGTGCTACAATCAGGTTTCTACTGGCCTACCCTTTTTAAAGATGCAAGAAAATTTGTTTTATCTTGTGATGAATGTCAGTGTGTTGGTAATATTTCTAGACGCAATGAAATGCCTATGAACTACTCTCTAGTTATTGAACCTTTTGATTGGTGGGGATTCTTAAGGATGTTATCTTTCCTAGGTTTGGAGTGCCTAGGTATCTCATGACTAATGGGGGTTCTCATTTTATTCATGGTGGTTTTAGAAAGACCCTTGCTAAATATGATGTTAATCATAGAATTGCTTCAGCCTATCACCCCCAAACTAGCGGGCAAGTAGAGTTATCAAATACAGAAATTAAATCCATCTTGCAAAAGACTGTTAATAGATCTAGAAAAAACTAGGCTAAAAAGTTGAATGATGCTTTATGGGCTTATAGAACTTCTTACAAAAATCCTATGGGGATGTCTCCTTATAAAATGGTTTATGGGAAATCTTGTCACCTACCCTTAAAATTAGAACACAAAGCTTACTTGGTAGTTAAAGAACTAAATAGAGATTGTAAGCTCGCTGGTGAGAAAAGATTATTTGACTTAAGTTCTTTAGATGAATGGAGGAGTGAAGCCCATGAATAAAAGATGGCATAACAAGCGAATACTTAAGAGATAATTTCATGTTGGTGAGAAAGTTTTATTGTATAGGTCTCGTCTCAGATTTTTTGCAGGAAAGCTACTGTCAAAATGGGAAGGACCCTTCATTATTGAAGAAGTATACCATTCAGGAGCAATAAAAATTTCTTCTTTAAAAGATAATACTACACAAGTAGTGAATGGGCAGCGACTCAAGCACTATATTGCTGGAGATTCTTACAATGAAAATGTTGATGCCTTTCAAGTTATAACTCTGGAGAAATTCATCAAGGACCAAATTCAGAGACCTGCAGACTCTGTTTTCAAATAGGTAATAGTTCTGGTAAGAAAAGTTTCACGAAAACACAATCCAACTACATTTCTGAAGTTTTCAGTCAATAAGGGAAGTTACGAAGCGAAAAAGGGACGGAAACGGAGCCAGGGTGGCCCACACCACCCTGTGGCGCGTGCCCACCCCAGGCCGCGCCACCAGGTGGTGAGGCCACCCCAGACTCTGCCTCCGACCCGTTTTCACCCAGTACCTTCCTCTTGTTATGAAACTTCATAATATATAACCCCCCGAATCTTCCGAGGTTCCTATATCGTGTTTTCGTCATGTTTTCGTTTCGATCTCTTTCTACCAGGACATACTCTTTGAAAGTTTAGAAGCACCATGGTCTCCGCCAAGGATAAAGGGAAGGAGCCTATGGAGGAAGACCTCCAAGACCCCAGGAAGGAGAAGGAGATCAAGAGTGAAGGTGAAGAGGAGCAAGGCCAACATCCGCACACCGGCACTACCATTGCAAGCATTGGAGTGGTGACGAAACCTACCTGTTTTAGAAGGACTGCGCGGATGCAGACTGGGGGAAAAGCTCCTCGTCACAGTTTGGCTCCACGGTCACTTCCTCCACACACCAAGAAAATCCCTTCCATACCATTATCCATAACCATGCAGGAAAAGAAGACTCCAAGAGGGAAGAATGGAAAAAGAATCACAAGAGCTAGGATCCACAAACTGAAATGATTATGAGCCGTATTGAGCACAACTCGGAGTTGATTCGTACTCTCACCTTCGAGATTGAGGACTTGGGGAAATTGATCAGAGAGCTCATCGAGAGGATACCACCACCACCAAAGGAGTAATTCGTCATCAGGTTTGGCATCCCCTTGGTTTGTTCCAAGCTTGGGGGAGTGCCGCGATATCACATCACTATCTTCTATCTTTTTACCTTTTTAGTAGAGTCAAATCATGAATAGAGGAGTTATTATGTAGTATGGTTTGCATTATGGAAGTGTCCCCTCTCTCGTTAGATATGTATCCCTTGGTGTGAGTTACCGTTATGGAATATTAATGAGAAGTTCTATCATTTACTCTTTTGCATAGCTTATTTTAGTTTTCAATTCGTGGTTATATGATTGATCTTGTTGTTAGTATTGGTATCACTTTGGGATCATTGAGTTAATTTAGTTGGTTTTGGCAAACCTGGCTTAGTCAGTAGCAACACTATCTTTGAGAGTTGAATGAAAAAGATAGAAGTACTCTAGAGAAAAATAATTTCATCATCTTTCTTTCTTGATTTGCTCATAAGTATAGTATTCTCTAGTTAAGATCTTTTGTGCTTCCAGGGAATATTGCATGTTTGTCTTTATCATTTGTATGTTTGGTTGTTTCCTTCAACTCTTATACTTGCTACCCAGCCTTGCTAGCCAAAAGCCTGTACTAAGAGGGTATTCTTCTCGTGCATCCACTCCTTCAAACCAAAACCTCTGCCATTTGTGTCCACCATACCTACCTAGTAGCATTATTGCTATTCCAAGCAAATTCTTGTTTTGTCTACCTTCCAAATAAAACTTGTTATGTGAAAATTAGTGATTGAAGCTCTCACGAACTTGATGGCACACTTTACTTTCTTGCATTTAATAAACTTGAACCATTGTGCTCACCTATGTTGCGTATATGCTTGTGCTTTGTAAGTTGTGAATTAGCAGAACCATGTTGTCATGGGGAACGCTTTCAACATTGCACTGGTACTTTGTACCAAGTTGATATCATGTTATTTTGTCTATGGATGTCGTCGGTGTGAAATGAAAGGGGAGCTTGTAAGTCCATGGAGTTATGCATATGTGTTAGAGAAACGCCTAGGCCGCTGGTCTAATACATGCTGACATGGTGGAAACCTGCAGCGTAACCATAACGAGTATCTATGAAGCATTCTTCTTATAAAAAAAGAAATTGAGAAAAAGAGAAAAGAAAAAAAAAAGAGATATTACGAAAAGAGGAAAGAGAGAAAAAAGCACCATATTCCCATGGTAAATAAGAAGATTTCTGAGATGCTTGTTGTCTGCTTGCCTTGTCATTTTGATATGGGGATTCTTCCGTATCATCGGGCAAGGGGTACCCCGTTGGCGGTTCTCTATGATACACATATGCTTACGATGACAAGAACTTACCGGTGACTAAACTTGAGTAGCATGAGAAGCGGCCCTCGTATTCAAGGGACATGAGATTCTCAACTTATAACTTGTCAATGCATATCCTCATATTTGATCACTTTAACCTTAATCACCTAAAGATGCCTATGATAGGGGCAATGAGAGCTGAAAGCTAGTAAGTATCATAATTTTTGGGAGCTCTTTATGAGACTTGCAATCCCTGCTTCCCTCTTTGAAGGGCCTTTCTTTTACTTTGTAGTTGAGTCAGTAAACCTACTCCCTTCTATCTCAGCAAGTATTTTGAGTTGTTGTGTTTCATTCATTCATATGATGATTTATGCAATCGTGTCTTATGTTCCTTGTTTTTCACATTGCTCTTATCTTGATGTTTACTACTTTGAAAGCTATCATTGAAAACCAGTTATTTGTGAACTTCAGAAAATTATCAACTATTCTTCGACCAAGAGCTAAGTTTGCCATTACCAATTATGATTTACTTTATGTATCTTTATTGTGTTTCCTTTACTCACTGCAAGTTGAGTTATATAATAGTGAGTTGTCTTCTATTATGATCTGTGTATTTGGTGAATGTGATGCTTCTTGTCCGTATTCTTTTATCGACTCTTTACTCCATAAACCTGAGGCCATGTTTATTGAGCTCAGTTTCGCTTGGGGACAAGCGAAGTCTAAGCTTGGGGGAGTTGATACGTCCATTTTGCATCACTATTCTATGTCTTAATTCACTATTATTCATTGATATATTTCGTATTTAGAGGTGATACTTATGTTATTTCATCTGTTTTTGCATGGTTGATGACTTTTGGAGCACGGACCGCTGCAGTCAGGATTCTGATGGAAAAGGTGTTGTTTGGAGGCAAAATTCGCGAAGATCAGAAAATCCGGAAAAATATACGGAAAATCCTTTTTCCAGAAGACTAAGGATGCCAGAAGACAGAGTGGAGATGGTCCACAGGGGGGCCACACCACCCCTTGGCGCGGGCAGTCCTAGGTCGCGCCAGCAGGTGGTGTGGCCACCCTGGCCCACCTCTGGCTCTCTCCTCTGGTGTATATCATCCTCCCGAAACCCTAAGACTCGGGGAGCGACCACAGAAAGATTTCGCCGCCTCTGCGGGGCGGAAAACACCGAGAGAGAAAGATCTCTTCGACAGATAGATTTCTGCCGGGGGAATTCCTTCCCGGAGAGGGGAGATCGTCGCCATCAACACCATCATCAAGATGGACTTCATCGGGATCATCATCATCATCACCACCATCATCACCATCAGCACCCTCATCACCATCTCCATATTGTTGTAACAATTGAGTTGAATCTTGCATTAGTTCATAGGGGAAACTTTCCCGGTGTTGATTACTCTTTGTAGTTGATGCTATTGAGTGAACCGTTGAATTATTGTTTATGTTCAGATTTTTATACATCATTATTCCATCTCTGATCATGATCCATATGATGTCTTGTCGGTAGTTCTTTTTGTTCTTGAGGACATGGGAGAAGTCATGTTGTTAGTAGTGGAATTGTGTTGAGAAAGATTCAATAGTTTGATATTTAAGTTGTGGTGTACTTCTTCTAGTGGTGTCATGTGAACGTCGACTACATGACACTTCACCTATATGGGCCTAGGGGAATGCATTGTGTATTTGGCTACTAATCATAGGGGTTGCCGGAGTGACAGAAACCTGAACCCCCATTAGGAAACCATTGCACAAGGGACGTTAGGGTCTTAGAATTTAAAGTTGTCGTTAGGTTTCTACCTTAATTACTTTCTTGTACTTACAGATGTTTGCAAAGGGTATAATCACAAGTATGTATTAGTCCTAGGAAGGTCGGTACATTAGCACAGGTTCACCCACACAACACTTAGCAAGCTAAAGAAGATTAATCAACTATATGAAGCCAAAGCACTTGACAGTCTTCCCATGTGTTCTCGAGAACGTTTGGTCATCTTAAGTAATACAACCGGCTTGTCCTTTGCTGCATAAAGGATTGGGCCACTTGCTGTATTTATTCCTACTATCTTTTATTTACTCGTACTTCGTTTACTTGCTTTATCAAAAACCCCTAAAAATCCGTTTGCTAAGTATTTGCAGAGAATTCCTGATCCATACCACTAGCCAGCACCTTCTACTCCTCGTTGGGTTCGACACTCTTACTTATCGAAAATACTACGATACACCCCCTATACTTGTGGGTCATCAGTAGTTCCCTCCTACCATGTTAATGTTCCATTGATTCATGCCGAAGTATCTCCTTTTTTCGGTCTAACTAGCCCCGCATTGTGGGTCATGATGAGACAATGATGGTGACTGCAAGACCGTGCCGTGTGTTGGTGGGCGGCGAGATGGGAGGAGCAATATGTAGCGTCCGAGAGTGTGGTTTTTTGAGGGGTTGGGAGAAATCCTTGTCGTCTAGAGATCGACGCGGTGATGTCTGTGGGTGTCATCGTCCTTCTTGAAGGGCATCGGATGTATCTCTGCCCCACCTCCCGTAGCGTATTGGGGAAACCCTGGGACTAGTTATGGCAGCAGCGTCATTGTCGTTGCTTTCCCTCTTGGGGGTGTTGCTTGATACGTGACGCTTCGGAGCGCTAGGAGCATGGTGGAATTCTCCGGAGGGCACAAACGTGGTGGGCCATCCTTATTTTCGTCGAGCCACTGTTTTTGGGTTTGTTTTCTCTTCTTTTTATTTTTTCTTTTATTTATTTTTTCTTTTGGACGTTGTGTTGTCTGGTCCAGCAGGGATCTCAATCGGTTGCTATATTGATATAGCTGGGTGAAAGCCTGTTTCGAGGAGGGTGGAGGGGATAGGGACGGGATTAGCTGTAATTAAGAATGGGTTGAGAAAGATGTTTGCACAACTAGAGCCGACTCACAGTATCTAGAGAGAAAAGGTGCTCGCTTTTTACCCGCTTTAAAGTTTGCGCGAGCCTGTTCTGCAAAAACGCCCAAATTCGATGTTCCCAGCTGGCTTTGGTCTGCTTTAAATCTCGTGCTACGCAAAAAAAAAAACACACGACACGGGCGTATTTCTTACCGCTAGATGCGAGAAGAGAGGATCCCGCAAATACTCGCTGGGTGCTTAGATATTTGGACGGGACCGCTCAAAAAAAATTGGACGGGAAGGAGAGAGAAAATAGGGGGTCGACACAAAAATTACTCTGTAGGAAATGTCTTTTTCTCAATTACTAAAGATATTCTAAGACGATTAGGACGTAAATAATGCTTGATAATACAACCTTATCTTAGGTTGCATGTCGTTTAGAGAAGACATGGCATAGTGGATTGTACGTGTTAATGTCTTTTTTTTTTAATGTCATGTCTAATAATTATTGTTGGCATGCTCATTAAACTATGTTATGATTAAAAATAAGCTACTCCCTCCATTTAGAAATATAAGAAATTTTAGTTTTGTGGAATAAATGTATCTAGATTCCTTTTAGTGTATATGTTCACTCCGAACCTCTACGTACCTATGCACTAAAAGATGTTTAGATACATTCGATTCACGAAGCTAAAACGTATATTTCTGAACAGAGGGAGTAGAAAAGTGTGAGTAAGATAAGACATACTAGCTAAAACGTATATTTCTGAACAGAGGGAGTAGAAAAGTGTGAGTAAGATAAGACATATTGTTCAATGAATAAATACGTGTTATCTTTCTTACTACTACAAAGAGATCATCTCTTATCACCATGTCGTATTATCACTTAGCGACAAATCTCTTTTTTAACTTGGATGGGGACTGAATTTAACAAAAGAAAAAACACACTAGGAAAATTACAGAATTTCCAAGAGTTTGTAAATTCAGTGCCCTGGTCAGGTCTTACAAAACGAGCTTTAGTCTGATTATTAGTAAAACCCGTTTTACTAATTTTCTGGTTAGGAATTAGTTTACAGGAAATCCTGTTTCGCAAAACTGGTTAGTGCTGCTGATTCTTTGTTCTACAAATTAACGATTCCACAAATGAGATATCTTTTAGGCAGCGCACGCTCCGTATATAATGGCCTTCTTGTCTGCCGCCCACGCCTGACGAACCGAACGGCGGATTAGGCACAGGGTTGCGTTGTCGAGCTTGTCCGTCACCTCTCCACTACATGGAAGTGTCGTATTCAGCTCCATGCGGGCAACCGGAAGGATCGACGCAAAGTAGATTAGATTAGCGATGCACACCGAAAAGCTCGCCGGCACGAGGCCGTGCATCGAGATTCGAGACCTCAGTACGCGTGCCCCCGGTGTTCACCGCGTTCAGAGTACGGCGCAGGGACCCTCCTCGGCGTCCTCCACCTCCGGCGTCCGGGCGAAAGCGGAGGTGCCTTGGCCGGTTGATACGTTACGGCCACAGGAGGACGCCTCTGTCCAGTGCCGGCGTGCGCACGAGTGGCCGGCATGGCCACCTGCCGGTCGGAGCCCACGTTCCTGGACACTGGGTCCGACGCGCGCAGACTGGGAGATGACTGACCGGCGCGGTGCACCTCTCGCCGCCGGTGGCCTGCCTGGGTGGTCCGTCCCGAGTCCCGACGGGCCTGCCTGTGGCAATGGTGAGGCGCGGACGCGCGTGTCCGGCGGGAGCGGAAGGCCGCGCCGTGCCTCACCGGCCGGAGCCCATCCAGGGCAGGTGGTGTCGCGGCCTTTTGCACTCCTTGGCTCACGACACATTGATCACTTTACTCACTCGGGAGTAGTAGTAGTGATTGTTACTCCATCCAGATGCTCCTGTTCAAATCTTCTTCTTTTGGTTTCCTTAATAGTATAGAGTAATATATATTCACTCTTGTCAAGCAAGCTTGTGCTCATCGTGCTTTCACTGAAGAGGTTTCATAATTTCTTTCCCATGTTTATTCAAGTTGTATATAGTAGGAATTCGTTGATGAGGTTCTTGGTAGTTAGGACAGTTATCAAAAGACGAATTTGGGGTAATTACTTGCTATGTTCCTTGCACTAGCGCAGAGGCATTTGCACTTTTTTTTCCAGTAGTAATCATAAAATATAAGAACGGCTTCAAACGTTTTAGGACAATCAAAAGTTGCAACTCAGTTTGCATCATGTATCTCACTGGAGCCACACAATTTGTTTTTGAAAAAGTAAACATGTCACACTACAAGCCAGCGTCAAATTAAAATACCAGGCTGTCTCGAAAATCACAGTGTCTGCTCAGCACAGCTGGGCAGTACCAGAATACCAGGTCGATCCTCATCACCGAGGAAACATCATACAGTTTGAGTGAGGTCGTCCAGATGGTCACAGCTAATCCTATGGATAGGGTTCATGCCCACAGAACAGCTAATCCTACCAACTCCGAGAGGTTGTCCATCCAGACCCAATTGCAACAATGCACCAACATACCGACACAATACAGATGTTGCTGTCCTCCAATACATCTTCCCAAAAAAGAACAAGATCGAGATCCTTATATTACTACTCCGTCACTTCCGGAAGCAGTCCCCCTGTCAGTGACTGCACCTTCAAAACCAACTCACACCACACCTTAGCTGCAGCGGATAACACGCTTGCACTCCTGAAAGATGCACATATTGATAAGGAACAGGAACATGAAACTATATACTACCAAGAAATAAGGGCAAGGCAAAGCAACTAATTTAAATGACGGCATGTGCAAATAATCACAAGGCAACTAGATATATGTCTTTAAATTCCAGGTGAGCCTATTCTCTTATGCAATACGGATAGACCGAAAAAACTTTGTAGGGTTTCTATACATGAGTATTATTAGATGTCACAGGCTCGTTTTTTTTTCTTTTTAGATGGTCCCTTTTGAATTCCATATCTTGCAGTCCCTGAGATGAACCGGAACTGCAATAGGGAATGTAGATGACAGTGTGCCCTGATTGCAAAACTATATCTTCCAGAGCACTATGTGTTGGTTAGTGCATCAATTCAATACTACTAATGCATTCGTGGCAACATGGCGAGATTAGACACTGCGAAAGCCTCCAGGAATGGTAATAGGGTATAAACATTCTGACATCAGTGATGGACCACAATATAAACTTACATTCTGATTATCTTGATGATGCTTCTTTTCGGGAAAAACAGGATGGTGGTTCCTTTCTTTGTACTAATTTTGTATAATCATTTATGACCACCATTTCCATTTATATTTTCCATGCAGATGTACAATGCAAGTTCGTAATGCTGAGTGTTTTATCTACAAGAGATATCTTATAAAGATTTTCTTGCCCTGTCATGTTTTCTTCTATTCCTGAACAGTGAGTACCCACTAATGCAATGAGAAATGTAAACTTGACATACTCAGAAATCCGAACGAACCACGAGCAAGGAAACTGATTAGAATGATGGCATTTGCTAATAATCATATGGAGGAGTCACCCATATAAGAAATAAGAGCAAGAGAACGAACTAAAATGATGGCATGTGCTAATAACAATATGGAGCAGACACCCATATAACAAAAAGGAGCAAGACAACCAACTAAAATATGTGCAAATATTCATATGGAACAGACACCCATATAACAAGCAAGAGCAAGACAACTAACTAAAATGATGGCATGTGCAAATAATCATATGGAGCAGACACCCTTATAACAAACAAGAGCAAAGGCAACCTTAAAATGATGGCATGTGTAAATAATTGTATGGAGTAGTGACCCATATATATAAGAAATAAGAGCAAGGCAACTAATTAAAAATGATGGCATGTGCTAATAATAATAAGGAACAGTCAACCAAGAAGTAGGCATTGACCACCATGCGCACCTGCTCTGGTCCTTGCCGACAGCTTCAATGAACTTAATTAGATCGAGTGCTACCTTAAACAAAGATTCTGGGTCCTTTATACCCTTCAATATGCCAGAGTAAGCATTGAGTATGCCATGTCTAAGCTGGTTACCGTACTCAACCTTTTTCTCATCAAAAACATTGGCATAATATCTTGGGTTAGCAGCTTCTTTCAGCTTTTCTGTAACATCCTGCAGGTACTCCTCAAAATCCTTCCCAATAGCTAGAGCAATCATTCCGAAGCATTCAAAAATTGGAGATTTAAGCATTGATTTTGAGAGACCTTCATAAAGGACATTCATAATAGAATCACAGTAAGGCAGAATTCTATTTCCCAGGATAAGAAAGATATTGCCAATCACCCGCAGATAGGTTGGGAAGAGTAGCTTCACACTAAAATGCTGCAACAGTATAGGCATGTGATCCACAAAATCTGGACCAGTAGCATCAGCAAGAGCACCAATGGCAAGCGCTGCCTTATCACGTGCAGTAGAACATTCGCAAGTTAAGACACGGCAAAACAGAAGCAACACAAATGGAGTACGCCACAGTGCAAATGTGTTGCCCAGTTTCTGGATTATGACATGCAGTACTTCACACAGCAAAACCAGAAGATCGCATCTGTTCATCTTGTCACCTGATAAACTTGCTTTGGCATCAAGCACCGTGTTCAATCTTCTCATGATACGAGGCATTAAAACTCCAATAGACACTGAAGCATTATAATCTTGTAAGTTGCTTACTCTCACAACCTCACTCAATGCTTTATAAGCAGTTGCAGATGTTGGAATCCTGAAAGGGGTCTCCTTAGCAAGTGCTGAAGTAGAAACGAGAACATCGAAAAGATTACTAACAAAAGGTGAAAGCTCAGATGATATTTCCTTTTTTGAATGTCCTGGCTCAGATGAGATTGACTCATAACCTTTGGCGAGAAAATATATAGCTCCACAGGCTTCCTCGGACACTTCTGGAACATCTTTGCTTCTCTTTGCCAACACAGCCACGATGCGAGGAAGGTTTGCAGATGTGAAAATTCTATTTGCACAAGCTGGAGGATGCATAAGCTCAAACACCCGCCGAAGAGTGCGTACAGCGGTGTATCTTACATGCATGTTTGGGTCCTCCATCCTGTCAAGCAACAAACAGACAACAGGAGCAAGTTTCTCGATAGAGGGCCCTTCAAGGAGAATGCCTAGTACAGATGTAGCTGCCTTGCGACTATGCCAATCTGAGGCTCTGATATTATCCTCGACAAACTGCATTGCACGGGGAACAATTGCATCCCCAATAGTTCTAGCAACGAAGCCTAAACATGTCAAACCACTGATGGAGATTGACTGTGCATTATCATCTCCCTCTTGCTTTAACAGAGTTTCTAGCAGAACCGGAACAAGTGAAGAGAGGGGCTTCTCAATAAAGCTACAATCTACAGTCGAGATAGCATCATGCATGTTTTGTTCTCGGAGTTCAATCACTTTTTCACAAATAGTGATCCAGAACTCGATACATTGGAGTGCACCTGATTCCACATCTCCTCTCAAAGCTTCAGTTGTAAGACTGAGTATGGTTTCCATGTAAGGTTCTAACATTGTATAATATTTGGATGCAATCACAACAAGGCAGCTAAATGCTTCCTGTTTCATCATCTCCGCTGCTTTATCGGATTCAGCTTTATCAGATTCAGCTGACATTGAAGGTCTGAGAGAGCCCCTAGATGACTCAGTTATAATGTCCCTAGTTGCACTCATTATAAGATTTCTGCAATCATCATTTGCGAAGTTAGCATGCTTAAGAACATTCTGAAGAGCTTTAACCGCTGCAAGACGGACTTCAGAACATAGCTCTGTCTGGTTCATTGCCTGGATGATAGCATCCAGAACAGTATTCACTTCATCAGGATCAAATTCCAGGATCTCCTCAAAGACATATCCCAACGCCTCTAGTGTTGCTTGCTTTAGTGGAGGAGATGCACCCTGCTGTGCCATGTTGTCCAATAATTTGCCAATGAGGTCTTGCCATTCCCGACGGGGTATCTCGACATATGCAACCTTTGCAATAACCTGTGATGAAGCGTGTCGTGCGTCAGACACCAAAGACCCTAACGTTGTCAGCAATGACTCCTTAATCTCCGATTTGACAAGTTGATCCAGGTTGATCCATTGATTAATGAGTAGGTCGCCATCTGCAGAAAACCTCTTGTCCAATGAGTTCTTAAGGATGATGCCAGCAAGTTCCCTACACTTTGGTGGACACCCATTGCTCGAGAGCACTGCTGATAGGGATAGGAGGAAGTTGGGAAAATCAAGCTCCTGGAGCTGCTTGAGATTGCCTTCTGCTGCGTACCGTATGTTCTTATCCTGATGCTGAGCATTTTGCAGAATCTGTGTGATCTCCTCCCTGGCTGTATCAACTGTCATGGCACACATCAAATAAGCAGAACTGGTCAGTTAGAAAAAAAAACAGAAATTACAAAAGAAAATGGTAACTGTCCTAAGGGCCACTAGACAAATTTGACATACTTAGTCAGAATTTTGAAATGAGAACCACCTAAGGACAGGACAGTTGCATATTTTTACTATTAAAGCAAAATCTGTGGTGAATGCCTTGATGTCTGCCATTCCATGGCTCTCATCTCAACAAACAAACAGAATGTCACGACTAAAAACATGCATGTTTATCCTCCTACTTGGCAGAATTGTTATCATCCAAACCAAGACTCCAGTTGCTTATCTGTACCTTTGCTGGTAGGTGTGAGAGATAAACATGTCTATAAACTGGTGTTCAGGCCTGTTTCTCTGGGAGTTCTAGGTATGGCATAATAAAATACAAATTGTTCAGTTACTTGGGATTTTAAGATCTGAGAGGAGACTTTTCTATTTTTCATTTTAACATATCTACTAAATTGTATTCCAGTGGGAGCTTTAAACAACTATGAAAAAAGATAAGTAGCAAGTTCCCCTGTCTACAAGATGAAAACGCGGAAGTTATTTATATGAGAGTGCATGTTAGTGAAACCTTCATGATTAAATAATGAAAAATAGATCTTAGTTTCGTTGAGGTCAGATGGCTAATTTGGACAGTAGAACAGCATGAAGTAGGGTAGACACATGACAGAGAAAAGTACAAGCTAATTAGATACCAAGTTCGATGCTAGTTTCAGGAAATAGTTAATTGGAAATAAAGTTTGACTGCCAACGCACGGGCAATTCAGGTAGTTAAGTTAAAAGATCTGTCTGGCAAATTATGCTTCTTATAAGATGTGCAAATTTCAGCACACACAAATGGCACCAATAAACCACCATTGCTAAGCTAGCTAATTAATATATGCGGCAAGTAGAGACTTAGCTATCCCAAATCCAGCGAGCCATATATTTCTTGGCTGAACAGAGCCATATATAATATGCGCATAGCCTGCTGAGTTAAGTTATACTAGTAGTATGCTAAGCTAAAGAGCGTAAAAATGCAAAGACAAAAACTGCTCACACCCATAGAGGGGTTTCTGGAGCATTGTCCAGCTGCCCGTAAACTCCAGACACACTCGGATGTAACCCAAGAAGCTATAATATATATATATACACACACACACACACACACACACACATCTGAGCTTCCTATGTCGGCCTTTTACAATCTTTATTATGGGAGCACAGGTCCCAATGCCCAAAAGGTATGTATGCAGCCTACACTATAAAGAAACACAATAAACTAAATGAAAAGAAGAACTTAAGAATATTCTTACCCTACAAAGTTCATTTAACGGTTTGTCCAAAGCTGAGCCAGATTATAAAAAGACTGCATATGCAGATACAAAGAATGGGTTCAATGAGTCATCAAAAATTAAGTCTTTATAGAGAACTTTCCTTAGTGAATTACAAGCAATGAAAAAGACAAAATTGCATTGGACATGTAAAACAAATTAGTACCACTTGCTAAGAAAATAAGAATGAATTGTCTAAAACTGAACCTAGATAAAAGGAAAAAACCTATATGGAATTTATGAAAATAGATTCAACGAAAAGGAGTCTTTAGATCGCTGTACATGACCAGTGTCTTTTAGAACGCTGGACAAAGAAAAAATTAAAGGTATCTGCAAAATTTGTCAAGGCTGCTGTGCTACATAAGGAAAGATTAAAATAGTATTTGCTAAGTACCTTCCGTTTATTCCCGTGCAACCAGAAAAAAAATTAAAATGCATTTGCTAAAGTAGGACCGCGGTGCGCGTAGCTATATACATTTGTCAGGCCCTTTGACTATTTTATTGTACTGGACTTTGGCTGATTATAGATCTCTAATCTAATGCATGGAGTGATTAATTTTATATTATTATGTTACATACATGGTACAGAAGGAATATCCCCATGCGTGATGGACGGCATCGAGCGTAGGCGTTGCTGGACAATGTTTCTCCTCACAGCCGGGCATGCACGGACGATCAGTACATTTGCATGATTTGACAACATTTGGCCTGGGGCTTAGGAACGAGCACAGATCTAAGCAAAAGCGGGAGGAACAAATCAATTTGCAATCACGCGGAGGCCCGGGGCTTACCTGCCATGAGACAGGTAATCCCCAATGCAGAGCGACTGTTTGGGCACTTGAGGGAAAAGTTTCTTCTGGGATCTCTGGCGTCAAGCGAACTGAAGCGCCCGACGACGACATCTTCGGCTTCTGGGATTGGACGGGATTCGAGCGCAATTACCGAGAAACAAACCCTGGCGCCTGGCAGTAGCGCCCGCGAAGGAGATTTAGGCGCTAGGCAGCGGCTAGGGTTAGGGATCTAGCCAAAGCCGAGAGAAGTGGGGAGACGAAGCAAACCGGACGCAGATCTATCTTACCAGCGGGACGAGCAGTCATTCTCCGCTCGCCTGTGAGAAGAGGCGGGACACGCAGACCTTCTCCGCTGGCACCGGTGGCGGCGGACGGCGGTGGTGGTGGGGTGCGGCGGTGCGTGGTGCAGGTAGAGATCGGGCCGGGAACTCCACAGTAATAAGTATAAATTCTAATAAAGGTCAGCCGACAACACCTTTGCCACTCAGCGGCAACCAAATTACCCGCAACTGCCACTCACACCCAGCGTTTCCTCCCGCATCCGGACCTGTTTTTCTGGGCCGTGTAAAGAGACCGACAAATTTAATAAACTAGATGAAATCGACGAAATTCATCTATAATGCGCACGGAATTTTACAAGCCCAACGAAATTTAACCAAGTTGAAAGACAAATAATTAAACCTAAGGATGGTCGTCGCCGTCGTTCCGTCTAAATGGACCGGCCTTGTCGTCATTCTTGCCATGCATCTTGGCCTCCCACTGCGCTGCCGTCGATCGTCCTGCGTTGTCTCTGTTGATTCTCGAAGTTGTTGGTAATGCTCGTTCAGAGCAATCCGGACAACCTCGTGAGCGGCTTTAGCTGTCGCATTCTCCACACTTATGCAAAGAATGGACTGATGCTCGCTCTCCATGAGTTGGCGACCGTTCTCCTCCACCAACACCCTCTCTAGGGAGATATCTGCGTTGCGGGCTTCAAGGAACTGGTTGACCTCCTAGAGGTTGCGGACCCTGTTGCGCCTCTCATACTCTCTCTCTCATACTAATCGAGGACTGCGTGTTGTAGTGAATCAAGCACATCCTCCTCCACCTCCCCTTAGACCCCGTTGAGGAGAGGAAGTCCAACGGGCTTGAGTCGTCGTCCGAGGAGGTCAGAGGAGTTAGTTCCAGTGGCGGGACGTGCTGGGCACATGGGGAGCTTGGCCCAGCAAGTAGGTAGGCGGGGCATGGCCAGGAAAAGCTTGGCGATGACAAGGAAGGTGTGGCGGGAGCTGCTGGGAAATGGCTTGTGGCAATAGGAGAAGCGTGGGGGTGGTATTTAACGGCGGGGAGCGAGCACTGCCGCTGGCTTGCATTTACGCCACCACGGAAAGTGAGGGGACTAGACGCCTCCATTACAATGATGGGACACCTCCCTACGTAGACCACGTGTCGCATCAATGATAGGATGCCTCCCTACGCCTGCCTTGGGAACCGACGATTCCAATACTCGCACTAGATAGAGGTAGGCGACAACTGTTAAATGATGATGACCAGCTCCCGTGTCGATGATAGGGCTAGTCTTTCAAGAGCCACATTGCCCGCGTGTTGTGTCCAGCGCGCCCGCAACATTCCCTATGGAGCAGGGATGACCTTGGTGGGCCAGACAATGTATTGGACCGTAAAAACCCACCATTTAGGAGCAAACGAAGGTTAGAAATAGGAAACTATGCATTTTAATGCATTCAAATGAAAATGTTGAGATTTTTTGCACAAAAAGCCCAAAACACACGGATATCAGGGTTTCTCTTCGATTTAGTTTGTCAAGAAGAAGTGCTATAGATACTCACATGATCTTTGTTGAATCTTTTGTTTTGGGGGATTAACAAGTTAAATTTGAATATGAGATAATTCAAATATAAATAATACACCATAAACATAAAGTGATATTATTTATTGCTGAAAAATAAATACAAATTACAAAGTCTTTATCAATAAGATATTACAATTGAGTAAAATTGAATGCAAGGAATAATAAAGAAAAAGACAATCTTTATTTCATATATAATATATTTACAAAGTCTTTATATTGGACCAAATAAAAAGGGAAAAATACAATAAAACAATAATCGGAAAATCCTAAACTATTTCCTGAACTAATCTTCACAATCTCGATTTTCTTCATATTCTTGATACCTGTGAAACACAAACAAATAACAAGCAAAATAAGATGTAAAGGAGTGGATTAGGAATACTCTCAAATTTGGGCATAGTAGTGATATGCATAATTAAATTGGAACGATTAGTATTTGTTCTTATTCAAAATCAAGCCTTGGACTTGTGCATCATAGGCATAGGGCAATAAAAACACTTGGCATCTCAAAAATAATGAATCAAGCAAGATAATACCAAAGGCAGTTGAGCTGATCCACATTGAAACTTGGTGAGTTATCCAAGTTACTAAGCAGCTCACTATTGGGGTTCGCGCATGCAAAACACAAAAATTTGTCATACACAAACAGCCAAAATCTAACCATTAATGCACTAGCAAGAATAGATCTAGATCTCATATCGATATCGACATTGATGCGGAAGAGGACGTCAGTCGATGTTGAAGACGAACAAGTAGATCCTCGGAACTAGGTGTATCCCACCCAGCCATGAGGAGAATGTCCACTCGATGCTAGGATTGAACGGACGATCCCTCCATGGATTGCATGCATACAGTCCTCCAACCTGTTAGTGTTCCATCGTACCGAGATCGATGCTAATGGTGCTCGTCCCGCAACCTTCCGGAGAATACTATTGTGGTATAGCACGAGAGAGATAGAGAGAGAGAGAGCTCACAAGGAGTTATGGTGTGTGTATGGAGGAGAGGCTGATGGCTCAGTGTCGGCACCAGGAAAATGTTGGTGTGATGTTGATGTAGAGCTCGTTGGGAACCCCAAGAGGAAGGTATGATCAGCACAGCGGCAAGTTTCCCTCAGTTATGAAACCAAGGTTTAATCGAACCAGTAGGAGCAAGGAAACACCCCAAAGGTGTTGCTAGCTGAGCCTTGGCAGGGCGCACTACCGGTGCTAGTAGCAACGTGGAGACCTGCACAACACAACCACTGAACTTTGTCCCCAACTTGCGATGAGGTTGTCAATCTCACCGTGTTTTGCGTAAAACAAAGGATTAAACGTATCGAATGGAAAGAAGTAAAAGTTTGCAGAAAGTAAACACAAAGCAGTAAACAGATTGTAGATTGAGTGTAAAAGACAAGGACCGGGATCCATAGTTCACTAGAGGTGGCTCTCCTTAAGATAGATAACATGCTGAGTGAACAAATTACAGCGGGGCAATTGACAAATATCGAGAAACCAATGCATGCATATACTAATCATCTTGACTCCTTTGAGATTCGATTGGGCATTACAACATTATACATAGACCGCCATCCAACTGCATCTATGACTAATAATCCATCTTCAGGTTATCATCCGAACCCCCTCCAGTATTAAGTTGCAAGCAACAGATTATTCCTTTACGAATTGCGTGTAAAGTAAACAATACGATTGTTCTATGAACAAACGATTGTTGTTTTCTCCCTAGTAGCAACAGCACATCTAGTACCTTAGAGATTTCTATCACTTCCCCAGATTACCAGAGTCATGAACCCACTATCGAGCATAAATACTAACTCTTGGAGTTGCTAGCATCTACTTGGCCAAGATAGCTACTAATAACGGAAAGCATGCAAGATCACAAATAACAAAGACATGATAGAATCAATAATCAATCTGAAATAGCATCTCAATATCCATCGGATCCCCGCAAACACAACATGTAGAATTACAAATAGACGATCTTGATCATGAATGGAGCTCACAAGATCTAGACATGAAAGCACAAAGGAGGAGAACCAGCCATGTAGCTACTATATGGATCCGTAGTCCAAGGATGAACTACTCACGCATCACACTGGAGGCTTGCATGGTGATGAAGAGGGCCTCCAGGGTGAATTCCCCTCTTTGTCAGGGTGCCGGGAAGAGATTCAGATCCCTCCCGATCTAGGGATGGAGATGACGGCGGCTACAGACTCTTTTGTGGATTTTTGATCGGTACTTAGGGTTTTCGTCCCGAGGGCATCTTATAGGCGGAAGGGGAGGCCAAGGGGGTGCCAGAGGCGGCCAGACCACCCCCTGGCACGGGCCAGGCTGGGCCGCACGGCCAGGTGGTGTCGTGGCCCCCTGGCCCCTCTCCGTCTCGTACTCTGGCATCTGATGACTTCCGGGAAAATAGGCACTTTGGATTTTGTCCCGTCCAATTCCGAGAATATTCATTTTTTGACTTTCCTAGAACCAAAAATAGCAGAAAACAGGCAACTGGCACTGTGGCTCTTGTTAATAGGTTAGTCCAAGAAATCATATGAAAAGTACTCCAAAGTATGGACAAAACACAAGAAAGTGGATAAAACCAAGCATGGAACATCAAAAATTATAGATACATTTGCAATGTATCAGAGGCCTATGGGCCTTTATATATGAGGAGGGGGAGGAGGGCGCGCGTCCTACAGTTCCAACCCTAGGGGCAGCGGCTAGGGAGGGGATCTCCCCCTCCTATGGCAGGTTCCCTGATCTCCTCTAATTAGGAGATCATCCCCTTCATCTTTTAGATAATCTCAATCTTGGAAATAATGCCAATATCGATATATTCCTTATTTACAAGATATGATCAAAACCTTGCATAAATGGAGATCTAATTGGATACCTTCTGATTTAAGCAATGCACCTAAAATAGGAAAGTTGAGGTGGCTCCCCTTGGCCCATGCGCCAGCCCCTGGGAGGGCTGGGTGCCAGCCATGGGTGAGCACTGGTGGCCTTAGTGTTGTTGGGATCGCAACATAGAAAACAAAAAAAATCCTACGATGGGAACTACTAAGCGCCAAGATCTATCTATCTAGATACAAACAACGGTAGGATATTCTCCATAAAGAACACACCCTTGAAGACCGACAAAGTGTTACGAGGTTGAACTCGTGGATGATGTAGTCATACGCTTACTGATCTCAAGATCGAGAGGAAGTCCAGCGCCGCAAATCAACAGCGCATCCGTGCTCGCACACATGTCCGGTCCAACGAATAACCTCCGCCTCCTCTCTCCAGCGATGCAAGGGAAGCAACAACTCCTTTCAGACAAAAGCCACCGGGAACATGTATCTTGCTAATCCAAGACCATGGGAGAATAATTCTAGAGGGCCAGAGAGATCCTTCACGAGAAGGTGTGAGATGAGAGGAGGGAGTGGGGCCTTCTATAGGGAGAGGGTGAAGCCCCTTCCCATGGCCGGCGGCCATGGAGGTGCCCCCACCTCTTCCCTCATTCATGTGGTGGAGCTCCCACTCACATCAATTTAGCCTACACTCAAAATTCCACTCATCCCCATTAAATTTCCACCAAATTTAATGTAAACTCTCATTTAATAAAAATCTTTTATTTATTTTATTCAGAATTTTTTAATAACTTTAATTAACAAACATTCACATAAAACCCCTTATAACATTTTAATATCACATGCAGAACCAATTTCTGCAATTTCACCCGAAACAATTCTGATTTCCATCGAAATAATTCCAGCGCTTTGAAATTATTTTCTCTAAAACATATTTGCTCCAAATGGTGTCGGTATCCCTTAAGTGTGTTACCCTACGGTTCGCTAATAATGCAGACATGATCGAGACCCTTCTCCGATCAATAATCAGCAGCAGGACCTGGAGATCCATACTAACTCCTACACATTCAACGATGACTTCAGTGATCATGAGAACCTTTTACGCATGTAACTAAATCCCTTTGCCTCACGATATATTACATGTCTGAGATTCGATCATCGGTATCTCCATACCTAGTTTGATCTCGTTACCAACATGCACTCTTTTCTCGTTCCCGTGATATAACATTCTAGTGATCTTATCACTTACTTGCAAGCTATCTCAATGTGATATCACCCAGATGGCCTAGAGTATATCTATTAGTCATCGGGATGGACAAATCCTACTCTTGATCCATGAGACTCTACATAACACCTTCAGAGTATCTGAACCCACCTTATAGTCACCCTATTATGGTGTGAGGTTTGATGTTATCAAGTTACTCTTCTAGTGTTAGTGATTGATATGGTCTCATGGTCTAAGGACTAGAATTACTTCGTAAGATGTTATAGCAATTTAAACACAGTGACTTTGATCATATTGTTATACTCCGGATGAATGTTCATCACATCATTCCCCAATGTTGTGACCCCATTATTAACAACATCCAATGTCCATGATCAGGAAACCTTGATCATCTTGTTAACTAGAAAAATACCCCGCGTGTTGCAGTGGAAATCTCTTAAAAAACTACATTGTATAAATAAAAAGGTGTAATATGTATAGAACTTGAAGTTTTCTAAAAGAATTTATAGAGAAATATTGAATTTGTTCAAATTAGTTGAAATCGTAAATTAAATTGATGTAAAATTATCATATATTTGACGAACATAAATTGGTGACGTGAATAGTTGGATGAAAGAAAATAGATGACATGGATTGGTTTGCATGTAAAATACACTATTATAAATGATTGTTAGTGGAATGACATGGACTTTTGAGTGGCTATTAAAGTAGGTGATGTGGATAGCTTGCATGTTGAGATAGAATAGTTAGTGGGGGTCTACTTTATAAGAAGATATAGATCAACGAGCTAGTTTATATGAGAGGCATTACTAGGAACTTTGTATTTTTTATTAAACACACATGTATTAATGTTTCGAATTAATACAATTATAGCATGCAAAATAAACATCTATCATATACTTGGAATAATATAATAACAACTTTATTATTGCCTCTCGGACATATTCCCTTCAGTCTCCCTCTTGCACTAGAAACAATAATCTAGTTTACATAGTGATAAATCTAACACCCATGGAGTTCTGGTACTGATCATATTTTGCCCTAGGGAGAACTTTAGTCAACGGATCTGCTACATTCAGATCCGTATGTACCTTACAAATCTTTATATCTTCATATTTGACATGCTCGCGGATGGAGTGAAACCGACGCTTAATTTGCTTGGAATTCTTGTGAGACCTTAGTTCCTTAACATTGGCTATGGCTCCATTGTTGTCACAATAGATCACCATTGGGTCTAATGCACTAGGAACCACACCTAGTTCAATTATGAGCTCCTTCATCCAAACTGCTTCCTGCGTCGCTTTTGAAGCAACACCATATTTTGCCTCTGTTGTTGATCCCACCACCACAGGTTGTTTGGAGCTCCTCCAACTAACTGTTGCTCCATTCATGAGAAATACGTATCCAGATTGAGACTTAGATTCATTTGGATCGGTGTCAAAGCTTGCATAAACATAACACTTAGCGGCCAGCTCTTCTTCACCCCCATAAACGAGAAACATTTCCTTAGTTCTTCTCAAGTACTTAAGGATATTCTTAACCGCTATCCAGTGTTCCACACCTGGATCAAATTGGTACCTACTAGTCAAACTAATAGCATGTGCCACATCCGGTCTTGTACATAGCATGACATACATAATAGAGCCTATGGCTGAGGCATAAGGGATCTTATCCATTTCTTCTCTATATTTTGTCGTAGCTAGACTTTGAGTCTTACTAAATGTCTTGTCTTGCAACATAGGTAAGAACTCCTTACTTCCATCCATTTTAAACTTCTTTAAAATCTTATCAAGGTATGTACTTTTTGATAGCCCAATTAGGCGTCTTGATCTATCTCTATAGATCTTGATGCCTAATATGTATGATGCTTCACCAAGGTCCTTCATCGAAAATTTGCTGTTTAGATAACTTTTAACACTGTTTAAAATATCTATGTCATTTCCAATCAATAATATGTCATCCATATATAGAATTAGAAATGCCACATTGCTCCCACTCACTTTCTTGTAAATACAAGCCTCTCCATAAGTTTGGACAAATCCAAACTCTTTGATCACCTCATCAAAGGGCGAAGATTCCAACTCCAGGATGCTTGCTTTAGTCCATATATGGATCGCTGAAGTTTGCAAACCTTGTCAGGATCCTTAGAATCGACAAAACCCTTGGTTTGTATCATATACAATTCTTTGTCAATATTACCATTGAGGAACGCGGTTTGGACATCCATCTTCCATATTTCATAACTAAAATATGCAACAATTGCTAACGTAATCCTAGTCGACTTTAGCATCGCTACAAGAGAGAATGTCTCATCGTAGCCAACTCCTTGAATTTGTCGAAACCCCTTTGGGACAAGTCGAGATTTATAGATGGTCACATTACCATTATCGTCAGTTTTCTTCTTGAAGATTGATGACCCACAAGTATAGGGGGTGTATCGCAGTATTTTCGATAAGTAAGAGTGTCGAACCAAACGAGGAGCAGAAGGTGCTGGCTAGTGGTATGGATCAGGAATACAAATACTTAGCAAACGGATTTTTAGGGGTTTTCAATAAAGCAAGTAAACAAAGTATGAGTAAATAAAAGACAGTAGGAATAAATGCAGCAAGTGGCCCAATCCTTCATGCAGCAAAGGACAAGCTGGTTGTATTACTGATGGGGATATGCCAAAGGGAGTATGCCCAGCAGGACGTTCCGATTGGGCCGAAGGGCCTGTGAGTGCGCCTGAAGGGCGGCGACTGGACTACAACGAAAGGAGAGGCCTGGCAACTGGAGGCCTAGGAGCGTAATAGAAGCCCAGTCGGATTAGGTCAAAACCTCCGAATCCTTATCTTGTTCGGTGGTAGCTTGTAAACCCTAGCGAAGTGCCTCATATATAAACTTCCCTAGGGTATCCTAGAGACTCACGTTCCATCATACACCATGATGGCTCAATGCACGGTGCCCAGAAAAATGCTTGATGGCGGTGTTGATGTAGAGCTCGTTGGGAACCCCAAGAGGAAGGTATGATGAGCACAGCAGCAAGTTTCCCTCAGTTATGAAACCAAGGTTTAATCGAACCAGTAGGAGCAAGGAAACACCTCAAAGGTGTTACTAGCTGAGCTTTGGCAGGGCGCACTACCGGTGCTAGTAGCAACGTGGAGACCTGCACAACACAACCACAGAACTTTGTCCCCAACTTGCGATGAGGTTGTCAATCTCACCGTGTTTTGCGGAAAACAAAGGATTAAACGTATCGAATGGAAAGAAGTAAAAGTTTGCAGAAAGTAAACACAAAGCAGTAAAAGATTGTAGATTATATGTAAAGAAAAAGAACCGGATCCATAGTTCACTAGAGGTGGCTCTCCTTAAGATAGATAACATGCTGGGTGAACAAATTACAGCGGGGCAATTGACAAACACCGAGAAAGCAATACATGCATATACTAATCATCTTGACTTCTTTGAGACTTGATTGGGCATTACAACATAATACATAGACCGCCATCCAACTGCATCTATGACTAATAATCCACCTTCAGGTTATACATAGAATTATTGCTTTACGAACTGCATGTAAAGTAAACAATACGATTGCTCTATGAACAAAAGATTGTTGTTTTCCCCCTAGTAGCAACAGCACATCTAGTACCTTAGAGATTTCTGTCACTTCCCCAGATTACCAGAGGCATGAACCCACTATCGAGCATAAATACTAACTCTTGGAGTTGCTAGCATCTACTTGGCCAAGATAGCTACTAACAACGGAAAGCATGCAAGATCTCAAATAACAAAGACATGATAGAATCAATAATCAATCTGAAATAGAATCTCAATATCCATCGGATCCCCGCAAACACAACATGTATGGATTACAAATAGATGATCTTGATCATGAACGGAGCTCACAAGATCTAAACATGAAAGCACAAAGGAGGAGAAACCAGCCATCTAGCTACTACATGGATCCGTAGTCCAAGGATGAACTACTAATAATGAGTTCAAGTTTTAATTCATGTTCCTAAACTAAAACAAAAGAACTCCCACGCAAATGAACACCCCTCTATTCATTTCAGTGATCACATGATCCCAATCCGCTGCACCTCCCCCGATCGTCACGGCCATCAGTGCAATTTCAAAGGTGGAAATTCCCCAATGTCGATCACATCAACCATGTGATTCATGCTCGACCTTTCGGTCTCTTGTATTCCAAGGCCATGTCTACACATGCTAGGCTCACCAGTTCTAACTTGTGTGTATCCGGAGTGCAACATGGCTTACACCTACCGTATGCGAACGTAGATATGTCTGACACCCGATCGTCATGGCCTGCCTCATAACGGAGAACTTTCTTGGTGGTGCACACACAAGGGGAATACAAAGACTGGAATTCTGTGGGGAGATTTCCTATTATGCTACCATCGTATATACTATCATACTAGCATAACAGGATGCACACAAAGGTACTTCATAAAGTAAAGTGTCATGACGTGGTTGCAGCATCTTGATTACCATCGAGAGCTCCAATGGAAGTTTCATAAACTTGTCATTGCCATGTCACAACACATGCCCCTATGCAACAATAAAAATAGACGCCTCTATATTATAGATTGCAAGTTTTACGCAGCTTCAGGGCTTTCGCAGTAGAACCCCTTCCCACCTACGAACGTGGAGCCACAACATGGATTCAATGATTGCCGTTCTTCTTCCCTTTTCAGGGCCCTCCAATGTTGATGCCATATCAACTACTGTAGAGAGACAGACACGCCCTAAGCCACTTTGATTCATGGACTAGTCTCGTGAATCACCATGTGAGGTCGGTTGGGGGCTTAGTCATCAAACAGTGTCACGATATGAACAAAAACATAAAGAGGGTAGCAACTAGAGAATCAATGCCCACATATTGCCCTGTGTTCTATCCATACGACATGTCTACCCATAGACCCGCTCTGATACCACTGAAGGGTTCCATATCAGAAAACAAAAAAAAATCTATCTACACGAACACTAATACCAGGATCTATACTATGTAGAGATAAGTAACGCAAGAGGAATACGGTATTCAGACCTTTAAAGACTGAGGCACGCCTTACGCAGGAAGGCGTATATTGATGAAGCAGAGTAGCTCCAAGAACCCCAAGTGTGGTGCCTCCAAAGTACTACACACGTCCGGTGTAGGCGGCGTCTCTCGGGCTCCGATCTAGCTGAGAAGCGGAAGAAGAAGATGCCGGACCGAAGATCACATGACGGTAGTGTGAAGGTGGAGAACTCAAATCCCTTGAGGTCCTCCTCAATGTTATGGAGAAGTCCTCAAAGAAAATGAGAGAGAGAATGAGAGAATTGGATGCCTCCAAAGGGGTGGGGGGAGACCCCTATATATAGTAGGAGGGGGCGCACCATCCAGGGGGCAGGCAGTGTGGGACTAATGCCCACACCCGTTGGCCACCTAGGGGAAGCCGCCGGCCCTAGGTGGGCCCTACTTGGGCGGCCCACCAAGCCTAGGCTGGCTGGCCCCCTCTCCCTAGGCGCCTTGCCCCTTGGACCTCCCCTCCGGATGAGGCCTATTAGCATTGGGCTGCCTTTAATAATAAAGTAATATATATTTAATATTAATTCTCCAATTAACATTCAAATACATATATTATTATATTCCTTTACTCCAAAACTCCTTCCAGACCCCTTCCGATTACCATCGGATGTTACCCGGAACTATTCCGGTCTCTCCATTTCTCCTATGGTACCTCATCTATCCCTAAGATCCCCCACCCTTAAGCGTGGCATCCTTAGGTTCGGGAACACTCCAGACATGATTGAAAATCCTCCCATATCAATGATCATCAGCCGGACCTAGATGCCCATGATGACCCCCGTGCATTCCACGAATCTTACCGCTCGAACCGTGAATAGTCGTTTCCCATTTCCCTTTCCACTTGATACCTACTTCATTTGGGACTTGATCTTTGGTATCTCCATACGTTAGTTCGATCTCGTTACCGATGAACTTGTTTACTCGTTCCCATGTCGTTGCATTCTGTGACCCAGTCACATGCTTGCAAGCTTCGCTAATGCAATGTCACCGAGATGGACACATATGTATCTATATGTTACATGGACTGGCAAATTCTGGTCTTGATATGTACTCCTCTACGCGCTCCTTTGGGAAACCTGAGTGACATGTTTTAGATCACCCAGTAATGGTTTGATACTTGATAACCATCTAAGCTCCCTCCAGAACGGTGATTTGCATTATCTCACAGTCTAAGGATCAGGTTGCGAGGTGTCTAAGGATCAGGTTGCGAGGTTTCATGCGTTTATCGTCAATGGTGAACTTTGTAACTAGATGTCATTGATATATAACTATCGGATGTTTGTCTATCACGTCATTCAACCAATGATGTGATCTTATTGTAAATTGGCATAAATGCCCATGATCTTGAAACCTAGATCATCCTCATGACCAATGAACTAGTTCGCTAGAGGTAACTAGAGACATGGTTTGTTTACATACCACACATGTATTAACATTTTGTATTAATACAGTTATAGCATAGTATGAAACGCATTATGAACATATAGGAGATATATCAAACAATACACTTTATTATTTGCCTCTAGGGCATAACTCCTTCATTTTTAATTATCAGGTTGAAATTAAAGTCATGATCATCTCCCATATTAAATATGTGCCAACCTCTCAACAACGGTGAAACATCGACGGCGTGAAGCAGCAACTGAGCAAGCAACTATGACTCACAAGGCCGGCTGTCTACCAAACAACAGGGAATAGGATGTGTCTAAGGCAATATAGAGGTTGCAAGGAATATATATGGTGCAGGAAACTAAAGCATCACAACAAGGATAGCAATAAATAAAGACTATAAACGCAAAATTGGTACAGAAGGGGGAGAATGCTCGCCTAGGAAACACTGTCGAAGATACATTATCCAAAGAACTTGCCGATACTCACATCAACTCAATGGCCTAATCCGCGAAGAACCAAAGCACTAAAAGAAACACCGGATGCACTATTTAATTCTATGGCAGAAGATCGGGCATGATGCATGTATGATGTATGGCATGGCAAAGATGTGACTCGACTCAGCAATATTAAGCAGAAACAGGTCCTGACAATTACTTAGGTGGTTTATGTTGTTTAGGTACCCCCAATTTAAATGGTGTATTAACAAGGCTAAACATGACATCAGTTCGCTACACAAATTTAAATGGACCCAATAGAAGACTAGAAAAGCCCGCATATGGTCTCCATATTTAATTATGAGGTGAATCTACAAAGTACCCCAAGCAAATAAACATCTACGCGAGTATGGATGAATTGATATGCAACAAGTTATATGACATTTATAAAATAGGGGTCTCAGATCAGGGTCACACATTAGGGTTCGGCGATCTAGGTTCTGAGGGTTCGACGGGTTCGGTCTTCGGCGGTATAGCTCTTTGACTCTAGGATCAGTCTTCGGACTTCGGTACCGGGGTCTTCAGTTTCCATGTGGGCGATCTTGACGTCCAAGGTCTCGGTCATCGGATCCATGTAGGAGTGCTCGGCGATCCGTGTAGGAGATCTTGGGGATCCGGCTTCGATGGTCGGTGACGATCTTTGGCTTGGGCACCGGTGGCCTTCAGATGCACTTGTTGCACTTGTACTCGATCCGGAGATCTTGGTAGTGTTGACGAGAATCTAGTTGGAGGCGCCGGTACTGCGAGTGTGGTCTTAGACATGGTCTTGACACGAACATCACACATACACACAACCAGACATGCAGCGCAGATGCCTCCTTATGGGCTGAACTTCTGGGACAAGCACGAGGTAGTGCCTCCTCTAGGTGAGCACACAACCAACAAAAAGGCGACGAGGACGCACGGCAGGGAGCGGGTGTCGGAGTGCAATGGCGCTGGGTGCACATGCTGGCGCGGCCACGGTAAGGCACGGACGACGTGGCACGGCGGCCAGAGACGGGGCAGCTCGGGAGGAAGGCGCCGGGGCAGCAGCGGCGCGCGGGAAGCCGGGGCAGAGGCGACGGGAACGGAAGCGTCGGCGGCGCCGGGCTTCAGCAATATGGATTCGTCGACGGCCAGAAGACGGAGGTGAGGTCGGAGAAGGCCGGAGAGGCGGTGCTCACGCGGGAGGCAATCTCGGGTTGGACGGGGATGAGCACTCGGAGCCATGCCCGCCGGTGATGGCCGCGGCCACGCACACGCTGTAGAGGAATGGGCACCGGGATCCTGCGGCCAAGCGCCATGGGGAGGCGGTTGAAGTGGACGGCGGCGTCCATGGCGACGGGAGAGGAGAAGCAGAGCGAGCGGCGCTCGAGGATCTGGCAGCGCGAGGTGGAGAGGCGGGGATGAGCATGACGGACGGCGACGGGCCACGGCAGGTGGCCTCTGACACGGTGGATCTCGGCAGCGGCGCTCGCAGCGACGGGAAACGGCGAGGCAGCACCGAGGCAGGGCAACAAGGAGAGGGCGATCTCCTGGCGATGGAAGAAGGTCGCGTGAGGGGTGGATCTGGATCAAGAGGGAGGCGGGGGTTGCGGGGAGAGAGAGAGTGGGGTCACGGGGTGGGGAAGGACGTGGCGAGGGGGTTGCGGGGTGTGGATCGCGTCGATCGTGGCAAGCAAGGTGTGGTCAGGTAGGTGGGTGTGGTAGGGTGCGTTCGTGGTCGGTGAGGAGCGGGCTGCGTAGCGTGTGTTGTGCGGCCGCTGTGTGGCGGCGGCCTGTTGGGGTAGTTTTAGGAGTAAAATCCATTGTTAATAACTGAATTTACTTAGCAAAATCAATACGATCACCGTACAGAGTTTACGGTCACCGAACTCTCACTAGAGCTTCATCCACGGTCACCGAGCGATACGTAGCAGTGTATGCAATGACTAGGCGCTCAATGGGATCCACTGTCAGCGTCACACTTGAATTGATGGTCACTGAACTTGCACGAGAGCGTCAGCCATGGTCACCGAGTGATACGTAGGTTAGGAGGGTTTTATTGCAAAATGGTGGACATGTACTGAGCCTCACGTTTCAACCGGACCCGTTCATTCGGACCCGCGCCGCTCCTCTGATGCCATCGTTCTAATCCTAAATCGGTGGCGTCGCTTGGGAGGGCTAACTCGCTACTTCCTCCCATAGCACACAATCTGGTCTAGAGTAATTTAACGAACAGATTGTCTTCGTGTACGGCGGCCCGCACAATTGCCCGACCTCCGTCCATTAAGCTAGCACACTGATTAATCTAACGGACTTGACTATAGTACATACCGTGCCCACACCAGCGTTCAGCACCCGCGGTAATCCTTCAATGCTTTTGTTCATAGGACCGCTCTTCATCTCCACGCACTAGCACACCAATAATGTTTGCTCAGTACTTTTGACTGCCACATTATTTTCGGCTGATGTATAGTACTCCACGGTCTATTTTATTGACTAGTACAATATTTTACCATCTTCTGAATTCAATGATAGTGACCAGTTTTTCTTAAAAAAAAACTTAGACGAATTCATATGAAAAATCTTGTGTAGTTTTTTTTGCTATTCCCAACTTATTTCTTATACGTCAGCTACCAAATGATGTGCAATAAGATGCTAGCGTGTTGTTGGCACTTACAACTAAAAATAAATGACCGCAAAATCTACACAAGTCACAAGATTATTTATTTGCCAATGACTATCAAATTATTTGCTAGCGACTGTCGTATTATTCGCCGCCGCCGGATTATTTGCGAACAACTATCAGATTATTTGCGAATGACTATCAAATTATTTACAAATGACTAATAGATTATTGTGAATGAGTATCAGAATATTTTTTTAACTACTACCCAACACAACCCGATTATTTGCCAATGACTACCGAATTATTTGAGAATGACACCCAGATTAATTGCGAACGACTACCAGATTATTAGGCAATTTTCCCATGAGATTAATTACCGAAATCAACGTTATGTAAGAACTAGCATATCTAAACACATACAACCAAACAACCACATCTAGTAGATCTGAAAATCTAGCAAGAACTAGTGCATACATAGAGAAAAATAGCATGTACAGGTTGACCGGGAAGGTCGTCACCGCAGCAGCACCTTGGTCCTTGTTGATGTCGCCCATGGTGCTAATGAGGTCGTCAGTTGCCAAAAAAGAACACACGGACGGAGGCAAGCAGTCACGCCGAGAAGCTTCCCAAAAACCTTATCGCCCGTCTCCCGGTGCAGGATCTCAACGGATGGGGTTTCAAAGGCCTGCTCTCCCGAAAAGTAGTGCACGCAGCCGCCGGGATGGGGAAGCCTAGAGAGCAGCGCAGCAAGAGGAACACACAGCAAGAGAGACTGAGAAAAGAACTTGATGTGACGAGGGTTTAACTCGTCAATGCCCATTGTTATGGACTTGAGTGTTGGAGAAGGAGGGAGCGCTGGAGGCATCAATCGGCTAGCAAACAAGCACACAGAGACGCAAGATTTACCCAGGTTCAGGCCTCGTAGAGGTCCCTATTCCTGCTTGTCTGCTCTAGGAATTAACGAAGGAATCGAAAATTATAAGGGCACGCAGATGTAATCTGGCGAGATTGTGGAAACTAGGGTTGTGATTATCCTCCTAACCGCCCCTCCTAGCTTTTATATAGATAGGCTAGGTCTCGGGTAGCAGGTCGAGTCTGTTACAAATTAGGGTTTTGCCCTTTTAAACTTTCTATCTTAAGCTTCTTCTTGTCTCGCAAGCAATCGAGGAGTCCGTGGGTCACTCGAATTCCGTATTGGGCCTTGGCAACGGCATGGGCTTCTACCGTATCCGGGCCGTATATACCAAACTCGAGTACATGTAGGTTATACCCATGTTAGTAGCCCCCGAATGTCCAGTGGAATCTCAGATTCGACTGGAGACTTTATGAAGCCTTTCGAGTGCATGACTGAGCATTTTTTCGAGTGTTCAGTTTGCGTCATAGGGATTGTTGATATACATGCCTAATTTATCCGATGTATCGGTAACAGTTATCTGCCTTAGGGCAAAACAACGCAATCTACTCAAACTCGAGTCCCCGGACTCGAATTCAGAAAACTGCTGGCGTAATTCGACTCAGGCCACGAAGGTCTTACATGAGTCGAATTACAGTGTATAAGTGTGAGCACTCGACGCGTCCGTCCAGGCATGTTCATCGTACCTGTAGGCACGGATATTTTTCTGGTAGTGTGCAGCAGATGCGTTGCTAGGACTTATTCATGTCTTATCTTCACGCTGTAAGCGCGACATCTGAATTTTTGTCATCGCGGAGATGATTCGGGTGACCCAGGAGACACAGTCTCTTTGCAGGGAAAATATGAGGCGGAGTCGCCATAGAATTTGAGTTGGATGTTATCAACACACAGTACGATGTACAAGTAATCATAGGGTGCGCGGTCAGCGCTCCCTATGGGAGTAGCCCCCAAGTGCCTGGTTGAGCCGAAGACTTGAGCGGGGACTAAAGACATTATGCGACTGTTGTCGTCCTTTGTTGCTTGTTCTAGTCAAATTTGCTTCTGGCGCTCCCTATGGGAGTAACCCATAATTCACAATCGAATCGTAGATTCGAGTGATTGGTTTGTCTTGAATGTTCATATACCTACATAAAGATAATCATAGGGTGCGCGACCAGCGCTCCCTATGGGAGTAGCCCCCCGAGTGCTGGTTGAGTCGAAGACTCGAGCAAGGACTAAAGTAGTCAAAAGTTTCTTCTGCTGGTGTCGATGACATCAGTGCTGACGATGTGATGACCTTATTTGCCTGCTTGAGTGGCTTTGACGGGACGTGACGAGCGGTTTCGACGGGATGTGACGAGCGGTGGGTCCCACTTTTTGACCTTGATTTGATTGGGCATGCATAATCCTCTGTTTTAACTGCGTCTCCTCGATTTCCACACGTAGTGGGAATAGTGGGGGACGGTTCGTGGTTCCGCTTCGCCACGTGTTGATGGCGATGTGCGCCACACGTCCAGTAGGGTTTTTGCTGGCCGTTGGATGGCATCCGTGAAGGGGTTAAGTAGCAGCGCAGCTGTGGTAAATTTCCCCATCTCTTCTTGCTCGTGCCTCCTTCGCCATTTCTGCTCTCTCTGCTTCCTTGCGCACTTTCTCTTTGCGGCACTGGACCATCTCCGTGTCTTCCCCAGTTACTTCCTGCGTTCGCACCGCCATCGAAGGATTGGTAAGAAGAAGGGAGGCACCACCGCTGGATCTGCGGCCGCCATTGCCGCCAAGAAGAAGAAGGGCGATACCACCACCGTCAGTACCAGCGCCGCCGGCGCTAGGAAGAAGAAAGGTGCGGGCACCCTGATGGCCCAAAATATATCGAGCTCGTTGGGGAACCCCAAGAGGAAGGTATGATGAGCACAGTAGCAAGTTTTCCCTCAGTTATAAAACCAAGGTTTAATCCAACCAGTAGGAGCAAGGAAACACGCCAAAGGTGTAGCTAGCTGAACTTTGGCAGGGTGCACTACCGGTGCCAGCAGCAACGTGGAGACCTGCACAACACAACCACAAAACTCTGCCCCAACTTGCGATGAGGTTGTCAATCTCACCGATTTTGCTGAAAACAAAGGATTAAACGTATCGAGTGGAAGAAAGTAATAATTTGCACAAAGTAAACTCAAAGCAGTAAACAATTGATTGTAGATTGATGGTAAAAGAAAGGACCGGGGTCCATAGTTCACTAGTGGTGGCTCTCCTTAAGATAGATGACATGTTGGGTGAACAAATTACAGCGGGGCAATTGACAAACATCGAAAAAGCATACAAGCATATACTACTCATCTTGACTCCTTTGAGATTCGATTGGGCATTATAACATTATACATAGACCGCCATCCAACTGCATCTATGACTAATAATCCACCTTCAGGTTATCATCCGAACCCCCTCCAGTATTAAGTTGCAAGCAACGGATAATTGCATTACGAATTGCGTGTAAAGTAAACAATACGATTGTTCTATGAACAAAGGATTGTTGTTTTTTCCCTAGTAGCAACAACACATCTAGTACCTTAAAGATTTCTGTCACTTCCCCAGATTACCAGAGGCATGAACCCACTATCGAGCATAAATACTAACTCTTGGAGTTGCTAGCATCTACTTGGCCAAGATAGCTACTAACAACGGAAAGCATGCAAGATCACAAATAACAAAGACATATAGAATCAATAATCAATCTGAAATAGCATCTCAATATCCATCGGATCCCCGAAAACACAACATACAGAATTACAAATAGATGATCTTAATCATGAACGGAGCTCACAAGATCTAGACATGATAGCACAAAGGAGGAGAACCAGCCATCTAGCTACTACATGGACCCGTAGTCCAGAGATGAACTACTCACGCATCACACCGGAGGCTTGCATGGTGATGAAGAAGGCCTCTAGGGTGAATTCTCCCCTCCGGTAGGGTGCCGGGGAGAGCTTCAGATCCCTCCCGATCTAGGGATGGATATGATGGCGGCTACAGAATCTTTCGTGGAATTTTGATCGGGTACTTAGGGTTTCTATCTCGGAGGCATCTTATAGGCGGAAGGAGAGGCCGAGGGGGTGCCTGGGCTAGCCACACCACCCCCTGGCGCGGGCCAGGCCTGGCCGCGCGACCAGGTGGCGTGGCTGCCCTCTGGCCCTTCTCCGTCTCGTATTCTGGCTCCAGGTGTCCCTCGGTGAAAAACTGACTTTGGCTTTTGTCCCGTCCAATTCCGAGAATATTCATTTTCTGACTTTCCTGGAACCAAAAACAGCAGAAAACAGGCAGCTGGCACTGTGGCTCTTGTTAATAGGTTAGTCCAAGAAATCATATGAAAAGTACTCCAAAGTGTGGACAAAACATAAGAAAGTAGATAAAATCAAGCATGGAACATCAAAAATTATGGATACGTTAGCAACGTATCACACCCGCATCACCAATGGCGCCTAGCGCGTCTCCATCATCAAGCCCACCGAGCTGCATCTTCATCGTCGAGATGGAGTTCTTCTGGCCACGGAAGACGACTCGCGAGTGCCCGGTGAGGAGGTAATCCCTTGTCCACCTCCGGGTTTCCGGGTGATGTTTCTTGTGTTCATCATCCGAGGTCTTTCTCTCCCCTGCATCCTTTCTCCCGTGGTCTCCTTTGTTTCTATGGGCTCCAGCTTCACCAGATGTCCCCAAATTCCATTCTCCACATCTCTTGCTTCATCACTCTCTGCAAGTGCCGGCTCGGAATCGAGTCGCACTTTGGCATCTTCAAGAGGCTTTTTAAGCTGAAACGTCAGTCGGCGTCCAGTTCGGTAGTCTACGACGTAGGAGGCTGCGGGATTCACGCCGACTCCTCTATCACCTACTTTGACATCAAGCTCACCGCGTCCGTCCAAGGGTAGAGAGACAGGCGGTTCTACATCCACGACCAGAAGGCCGACGGAGAGCACTACGGACTCGTGCCCTTCGATCCCGCTGCGCCTTTCAAGAGGAGGCGCTCCTGGAAGAATGTCGTGATGCCTGGCGAGTCCGATGAAATGGAGGTGCTGTATAAGCGCATTTGCGACCTTGAAAGTCACATAGGCAAAGAAGAGGGAGGCGTCGCTCTCATTCGCACGTGGTTGCGCCGCTGTCTCCAGCCTATACAGGCCAGAGTCCACCCAATGTACTGCTAGGCTGGCGCAAGCGATGTCACTCGCGTATCTCTGCCGATGGCATTTCTACGGCTGAGGTATACAAGAGGTTGCGATTTGTGACCAAATATACCACCAAGGAGGATCTCCCGAGCGAACCAGTCGTGCCTCCTTTTGATGCCTCTAACCCTCCTCCTGAGGTAGAATTGTACTACGAAGTAGTTCTTTTGTCGATTGCCACCAGGTATTTCATATATAGTAATGTATCTTCTGAATGCAGGATTGGAAGGTGTCTTCCAATTTGCCCCCTCGTCCTGAAGGGGTTATCCCTCACGAAGTGGAAGAAGAGGACGAGTCGGAGTCGACCATCCCAATTGAAGAGGAAGAGGGAGCCCCCGAGTCCAGCGGCCATGATACTCTCAAGCATTCTCGCAGCAAGGACTCGGATGCCTCATTGGCATCGATGTTAGAAGGCCCTTCTATTGTTGCAGAGGAGCCAATCCCCGCCGTTCCTGTGCGCTCCATGGATCATCCTGTCCAGAAGAAGCTGCGACTGCCGAAGGAGTCATCGGAGTCGGAGGAGCAATCCTTCGATCTTGATAGATTTCACTGGTGAGTTCTGCATTCACAACTTTGTCTTGGTTTCTTTTTGGAGTTGCTTTTCCTGAAGTTTTTGCTAGATGTGTTTTGTAGTCAAGCGGCGTCGTCTTCCTCTGATGACGTCAAATTTGTGAAAGAGTCCGGAGTCATAGGCTCCAAGGCCAAGGATGTGGCCGAGCGGTCTCCTTCTCCTCCAGTGGTGGCCCACTCCAGGCACAATTCTTCAAGTTCCCCGCATGCTGGGGAACACCGGATGGTTGCCCGGACGACTGCGCGACAGTCATCTTCGAAGTCCTTGGAGGATCACATAAGTGTCGTTTTTGCTGTTTTGGCAGTCGAAGTTATACTTTTGTGCTGCCGCTGAATCTTTGTTGTCTCTTGATGCAGCTTATTGTGAAGGAAGCTACTCGCCTGGCGGAGCAAGTCCTTGTCATGGGTCGACAACACGCTATGCTGGACAATCGCCATCGTGTCGTTGAAGGTTAGCTTTGGCTTTGTCTTTCATTTTTGTGAATTTTATAAATTCGATTGATGATGCATCCTGTGTCTTGTAGTTGAGCACAATGATCTTCTTTGTCGTACCGCTTCTCTCGAGAAGGCGCTTGCTGCGACGGCGAAGTATCGCGACAAAGTAGTCGCAGCTCTAGAGGAGTCGCAAAAGCGCGAAGAGGATTTTCGCGTCTCCACTGCCGAAAGGGAAAAGTTGTTCAAAGAACAACTTTTCTCGATTGCCAAGTCCCTCTTAGGTTTTTTTTTGGCTGGATTTGCGTTGCTCTTTGTTTTGATGCCATATTGCTGTGCTAGTACCTTATGTATACAGATGCTAGTGGCCTGAGCTTCGACGCCTAGTCCCTTCACCACGACGATGCGTTGGCTGGTGCCGTGGCCGCAGTCGAGGACCGCAACGCTTCCCTTCAGGGGACATTGTTGAAGGCCAAGGGTGTGCTCAGTCGCATCCGCGAAGATCTAACTCCCAAGGCGGAGCTAATTGACAACCTTGAGAGCCTGGTGGAATCCCTTGCCGGGGGTATTCCAATGCACTTCAAGAACTCCCAGCGGTCTGTTAGAGCTACCATGGCACTCGTGATGGCGCAGGCCCATGACGTGGAGTTGGATCCTTCCGCGATCTCCAAGACGATGCCCGCAGGCGCAGATGGCCAATAGGTAGTGTTTGCTGCCTTCGCTACTTCCTGTGGTCAATATGGGCCGCTGCTCATCAACATAGTCGCAAAATATTCTGCGGAACTGCAACGAGCAAAGAAGGCAGTGAAGACTATGACATCAGGGGCTACTACCAAAAAATCTATGGCATCAGAGGCTGCCACAGATTCGATGAGGCCTCCGAAGTCAAAGTCTAAGTCGAAGAAGCAAATTTCTCCTTAGTTGCCAGTCTATAATAGTTGTAGTTATCTTTTGTTGGAACTCTGCTTTTGTGGGAGTATCCCTGTCAAGACCTTGATGTGAGTGAATACATTTATGCCTTTATCAATGCATTCCTGGTCCCTTATTTGCTTCTTGCTTGATTGTGATAGGGTACATCGAGTGGTCCTTCGAGTGATCCTCATGACTCTCCTCCCACCGATGAAACCATGGCGCAGCCGCGTTCAAAGGTGGAGGAACTGTCGTTGCTGTCGCAATTGCGCGACCGTGTTAAGCAGTTGGAGCGCGAGTTGCCCATCATTCGTGGTAGCGCAGATGTGTGGAAGTCAAAGGCGGAGAAGGACACCGCCCGTGAGAAGTATCTTTTGGAGGAAGTGGCGCAGCTGAATGATTAGTTCAAATGTTAGATTTTTGCCTTCTCATGTTTTCTTTTAGTTGGTCGCGGCAATGCCTTGTCTTCACACTTTGCCGTTTTGCTTGGTGTAGTTGTCAGTGCTCATCATCCGTAGGATGAGAAGGACCAGGTTGCCATTCGAATGAATGACTTGACCCAGGAGCAACTACAAGCGAGTGGGTACTTTTGGGTGGACCACGACCGTGCGATCGCGCTTGCGACCCTGCAGGATCGTGCTTCTCGAGTACTTCATTTTTTGAAGGAGGCGCAGTCGTGCCTTAGGCATATATATCAAACAATGTTTCCGCTGGACGCCGTCCCTTCAAGCCTGTTGGCTCTGCTGGCGAAGTTTCAATATTTAAGTACAGTTCGCGAGTGCGTGCGGCAACAGTTAGTAGCTGGTGCTAAGGCTGCATTGTCACTGGTGCAACTGCATAGGCTGGATGTAGAAGAATATCATTTTGCTACCCGAAAGTTGGGGTGGCCAGGAAAAACGGTACCCGAGTTCCCTGAAATCAGCCGCGATGACTACAGTTGGCGTGCCAAATACTCAGAGGGTCTTTTTGGCACGAATTCAACTTTACGTTTCAATACAAAAAACCAGGCTAACGGCCGTCAAGTTGGCCCCCCTGTCAGCTTTCGCCGTTATGTCGCTGCCATCGTCGCTGTCGTCGTCGCTGCCATGTAGGCTTGCAGCGTTGGCGCATGCATCCTTTACGCATCTTCTTCTTCCTCCGGGGCGGCAATCTATGGTCGCGGCCATGGCACGGAGCTAGGACTTGGATGAACCAGCTTGGCCCGTTCTCCTCCCCATCCTGAATCGGAGCTTGCCCTCACCATGACCGCACCATTGGCACAACGCGGGGACGGGAATTCATTCCTGGGTGAGATCTGTCACCATGCCGACCATGCTCGGTCCTGTTGGCCTCCTCTAGAATCCGAGCTCGCCGTCGCTATGGTCGCACACGCACCAGCCACGGCGCCTTCCTCTCCGAACCCCAAAGCCACATCCATCCAGTTCGGCACAGCGCCAACAAGGTGAAAATGCATCAAGTTTTCTTTTTATGATTGTAGAAAAACATGTTTGTACCGTGGCCGTAGCATACTCTAACAATGTACACATATATTGTTTACTAGATTTTCATTTGAAATTAGTAGCTCCGTGATGACGAAACATAGAGAACCTAAATGGAATGACGATGACGACCATGTTCTGTACTTTGCATTGCATCAACAAGTGCTCGCTGACGAAGCAAGTTACCAAGAGAGTGGAGTTCATCATCCATTGACAAAAAATATGTGAACAAATCAATGAGCGATTCAATGCAAATACGCGCAGAAAAGCTAGATCCATGTCATCAATCATCAATAGGTGGCACATTCTAGTGATGCGTTCAAATGCGTACACGATGTATCATTTGCTTGAAGTGGTTGTTATCCTGAGCAAAAATGCCTGGTATACACATTACATTTGTATGTTCTATGCTACAATTCTGTTGTTATGGGCGTGGAAAGAAAAGCTAGGCTTCACTGAATATTACACAGTTAGGCCTAACTTAGTCTTACACAAATAAGCACAGGTTAGTCTTTACACACATAAGCGTAACTAATGATAAAGATAGAGACAAATGGTTCATCGGATCTGCCGGTATGAGCACTAGGTCCCTGGAGCTGGTGGTATCGTCGGAACGAACCAGAATGCTGCGTTTGGCCGTCTTTCATTCTCCTTCAAATAGTACGACCCCACTGATGAGCCAATTGTAGGTCCCGTCCCCTCGACGTGGATTCGGCTCCAGGTCGGATCTGGAGTGTCAACATGATAGGCGCGTGAGTGTGCAGCAAACACACAGTCTGCTATCAACACTGGAAGTTCTGGCACCTCAGCAACAACACCAGCATGTTCTTCCCGGACTCTGGCAGCAGCCTCAGCAGGTATTTCTTCAGCTTCACCAGCAGCAGCATTAGCAAGTATTTCGTCAGCTTCACCATTAGCAGCATCACCAAGTATTTCGTCAGCTTCACCAGGAGCAGCAGCAACTAGTTCTTCGTCAGCTCCACCACCACCAACACCACCACCATCACCACCACCACCAGCATAAGGGGCCAGGGCTGCCTGAGTAATTACAGGTTCAACAGCTCCAGGGGCTCTGGCAAAGAAAGGGTAGTTGATCCCAAGAAACACAGATTGTCCCTTCAGACTATTGACCCTGCTCTAGACTTTCTCTACTGGGTCTTCGAATGGGCATGCGGACCTCGAGAAAATGTGACACCGCAACGATGGGTATGAGGAAAGTTGTGTCCCCATATGTTCTATTGTATCACCAACGTTGTTTAGTGCTCCCCTGATATGAATCCATAAGAGTTCATCATCCTGTTCCGTGTTGTCTCTGAGAGGTGCCAGGAACCAGCGCCGTGTCCCAAGTTCAGCATCTGCTACTGCATCTTCAATGACCGGAGCTGGAATGATGCACGGGGATGCGTGGGTACCTGCGTGTTACTAATAGTCAGTAAGCAGAATTTTGAATGGGATTTTACATGCTATATGACACCATGACTCACCCCAAATGGACGGCTCCCAACACGCACGTCGCTGCTAGGTTTAGTGACCGCATAAATGCATTGCGGTCTGTACGAAGAGTAGCCGTAGGTGAAGACGGCGTCGACATACTTCTCCGGCCGCAGGAAGTCGTCGCGCAAGACTGTCCATTCCTTGTCTTCTAGGCATCTAATGAATGTGATTGCCTTGTCGAACACCGCTAAGAGGTCGTACTCCCAGTTCTTCCATGCCCCCTCCCGTGGTCTATGTGGGAGCTGTACCTTCATGAGGTCAAGTTCTGCCATGTTGAACCTGTAAGCGAATTTGGAAATGGGCGGCGGCCACCCGCTGTTGAATGCAGTAATGCCGACACCCTTCAAACATGGCACTGCAAGTCTCACTGATCTGTAGCCATTTTTTAGAGTCCAAGTACCGCCATCCTATGACAAAAGGACCAGCCACTCGCCGTTGCCGCCCACCCAGTTCTGGTCATCTTCCATTTCCGTCTCTTCTTCTTCCTTGATATTCACCACTACTGATTCAGACCACTTATCCAGCAACATCAGTTTTGCATGAATATTCTGCAGAGTTTGTGGTCAGTTGGTACAATAAACTGGCATGGATTCCATTGCAAATACAATTTGACAACTGGGCCTTCAGATTAAAGTACACAAAATATCGCCTAAATACGAGTGTCTCCTCAGATATCGCCTAAATTATGCCTCTGTCACTATGAAGATACTCAATATATGGAGTAGTAGCAGAGACCCCAGAACAAACTCCTGACGATGATCATAAACAGCTCGGGCATAATAGGCTTAAATCGTCTAATCTGTTTGTTTTTATTTTAGGAAACAGAATATCCCTAGCAGACATTCCATTGCAAAATCAAAATTGACAACTCGTCTATCACCTAAAGTAAGACTGTGTCACTACGAAAATACCAGAATATCAGGTATGAGCAGAGCTTACGCTATATAGTATAGTCTTAAATGGTTCGATTTGTTCAAACTGCGCGTGCACACAACACGTTCGACGAAAGGAACATAGGATTCCGATGAGAGTTCAACACGTATGAATCAACGATATGACTGAACGAATAAGCTAGATACTGGAACTTACATGGCCATCACGGTCGTCTGGCCATTTGCTTTTATCGGGGTAAACAAGGCCTGGCGTGTCGAACGGTTGTTCGTCCATGTTCCATATCATCACGCGGTAGCCAGGGATGCAGCGAGCGAGGCGGCCGACTGAGATGATGTCCAACCCCGAGGCAATCCTTTGCATGTTCACAACGCTGAGGTTCGGCCATCCCCAATCCTCGCGGTAGCGGTCGCCCTGGCCATCCGCGTCGTCGTCGCATGCCTTTCGCTTCAGCCTGCTGCTACCCCAAGCTCTACCCGTAGCGGCAAATGGAGTCTGGAATCCGGTAGATTAATGGCGGCATTGTGATAAGGAGGCGAATGGACTCGAGAGGGGGTGGAATCAGGGATGGGGGCAGTTTTTCGAGTGGGGAGTGAATCTATAAGGAACCGCCACCGCCGCCGGTTCTCGTTTGCGTGGAAGACAAGAAGGGGGGGCGTAATTATTGAGGGTGGGCACCGAAACCGTCTAGGGGAAGTGAAAAAATAAATCGTAAAAGAGAAATGTGCGGCCCGCCTGTCAGTGAGTGAAGGTTGGCACGCGCAAACGTGCCTACGTTTGAATTGATTCCACCGCATGCAAGTGGCGCAGAACAAATTTTAGGAAGCGCTAGCGTCAACGTGTAAAACCACCGTTTTTCTCCACCTTCACCCTACTATGAACGGTCGTGCACCATTCCAGATATTGGTAAGGGCGGTTCCAATATTTCACTTCTCCATCTCATTTCCTCCTCCACGGCCTCATCGTCTTTCTCCTCCACGGCCTCATCCATTTCCTCCACCACCGCATCACCCTCTTCCTCCGTATCCTTTCCCTCTTGCCTGTAGTCATGGACGCTCCAGACGTCCGAAACAACGGCATGCAAGAAACTGCACACTTCAACATCGAAGTACATGGCGGGAAGAAGATCGATGTCGTCTACACCACTGACCCTCGGACGGTGAGGAACACTCTGAATAATTACACGAGTTGGCTGCAGTTCGAAGAAAACAGGTTCGTAGGTCTCGACCTTGAGTACAACCGCGATCACCATAGGATCGCCGTGGTGCAACTCTCCATGAAGGGACACGTCCTCGTATACCAGCCGTTTTGCGAGAAGGGGGCTGACGGGATCTGGTAGACTTTGCTGTCTTTTTGTTCCTGAACCGTCTGTTTGCAAAAGTTATTGCTATATTATTTTTCTGAATTCATTTTCATGTAGGTGGGGCAAAAGCATTAGGGATATGTTTCATGACTTTCTCGTGAACCAGCACATAACATTTACTAGTGTTGACATCACGAATGACAGTAAACTGCTTGAAAGCCTAACTGTCAACATTAGAATCCCAAAGGAGTGCAGAGTGGACATCCAGGAAATTTACTGGATCCCAGGGACGAAGGGCGGCAAGACTGGGATGGCCGCTCTTGCCTCCAAACTCATCGACCCGTGGTACGCTGACATGAAGGACAAATTGCCGAGATGTTCATGGAGGCGTTTAGGGCACGATTACTGGGAGGATAAGCCACTTTCTGAACCTAATCTGAAGTACGCTGCAATTGATGGGTATGTTAGCCACGAGCTGTACTGCCAGATTGTAAAATCTCGTTCCAGGCATCACATCACTGAACCACCACCAAGGCAGGTTGTTTGCCCTAGATGCCGGAATGTAGATGAATCTACAAACCGGGGCAAGTGACCAAAGGTATCCTGGGATCGGTTGCCTTCTCCAACAGGCTGGGATGTAGACTATTAGTGCATGATTGTTGTGTTTATGAAAACATGTTATTTCATAAGTACACTATGTGAGAAATTAGGAACTGCTGTGTATTACCTTTGTCAAACTATAATATGGGTTTGGTTATGACTGTATCCTTCGCTAGAATCTGGGTTTGGTATGACTTATGACTATATCACACCTTATGCATGTCAGTCCTGGATTCTGCCGCATGCAAATGGCACAGACAGAATTTGTAAGAATGAATGTTGAGTATACAAAAGGGGGAATGTAATTCATACAAGTTAAGTAGCTAATAGCACAGGGATCATACGAGCTTGGTTCTTACACACAGAATGCTTAGAAAATACATGCGAGGTAAAATACATGCGAGATAAAACTAGGAACAAAATGCAAAACTAGTAGTGGTAAACAGCACACTCACCCACCCGCCAATCCTGTTGAGCATCTCGTAGCAGACATACGCGTCCCTGGATGCGTACTTGATCGCATCGTAATCCAGGTGCCTCCACTCCCATCGCTCGTGCAGGTGCTTCGGGAACTCGACTTTCATGCCGGCGTACTCGCGGTCGATGATGTCGGAAGCGAGTCTAGCCATGCCGGCTTTCCCCGTACCGCCATCCAGGTACCTCCACAAACGTTGGAGATCGACCTGATTGACGACATGAACGAGGAGATCCCGTTCTAGCTTCGGAGTGTCGTTCTTGATGTCGACGCTAGCGAAGTAGATCTCCCTCCTGTGTAGGAACTCGCGAAGCTTCGGGCATACAGATTTGGCCCTACTTACGTGATATAGGAGGTAGTGGTTGCGCATGGACAGCTACAAAAGCGCCGTCCTCTTCCTATCTCTAGTATACTCGAGGTCAAGGCCAACGAGCTTGTACCTGTCCATCGGCTCCTGTAGCCATTGCTCGTACATTCGATGACCTTGGCGACCTCCGCTGACGCATTTGTGTGGACGACCGTCAGCTTGGTGGTGCCATGGGAGGTGACGGTGTACTCGTCGGTGTAGTCGCTCCCGTCACCGAACACGCCGTACTCTGCATCCATGGCAGCAGCTAATGCGGCGGCGGTGGCCTAGGGTCGGTAGCGGTGGCTGGGACTAGGCATGGAGGTGGAGTGATCTGTTGCTTTGTGGTATGGCCAGGCAGAGGAGGTGCCTGCGGCAACATCGATGGTTCTTGCAGTGGCGGCGCCGGTGGAAGGAATGAGTTGGGGATTTTTGCATAGTGATGTGCTGAGGAGACGGAATGCGATGCTTAGATTCCGTTTACCAATATTCCGGTCATACCCATGCGGAAGCAAGTTTGACCGGCGAGCACCGATGATTTCCAATCCTAGCGATTAAATTCGGTGTCTGTCCCGGTAGGCGATGGGACGGGTGTGCGACGTGGCTTTGGCGTGGTAGAGACCAGTCACGTAGACCACCGTCCCGTTGCCGATCCGCAGCGGGTGCTGACACGACGTAACATGACAGGACAAAAGGAAGTGGACAGTTATTATTAATTCCTAACAAGTTTAAGAAGTGTAAGCATAGACATGGATCTAGCATCCCTGCACCCCAGGGCAGCCAATCAGGCCTGCCGATTGCGCAAAGCTTGTCCCGAATTTGCCAAAATGAAGCTCGTTTGCCCATGCTTCTATAAGTTTCTCTGTAGGCCACTTGTGTACGCATGCACGATCAAGCAACTTTGTAACACACGTGTCGATGGAGTGAGCGAGTGCGTGATGAGTGGGAGTGGGGAGGCCTCTATTAAAGGAGAAGGGAAGCGACGTTTCGTTGCACTACCGTGCACCGCGTACGCTAATGCACCATCGACGGCCACACGTGTCCTCTACCGCCCCGTGCACCGCACACGCGTACTGTGAGTCACGTTTTTTCCCTTGTGTCTAACCATGGCGATTCAGTTGTACTCAGTTTTGCCCACCAACCGTTGATCCTCTGTGATCTAGTGGACATGATAACCCTTATATCTATCGAGGGCACCCCTCTTTCCATGCAAAATAACGAGTATGCCACTAGAACTGTAACTCCATAAACAGATGAACTTGAATATATTTTGAAGGGTACGAAAATAGAAATCCCCATAGTTTAAGGGTCTAGATACGGTAAGAGAACTAAATATTGTTAGTGGCCGGGCCAGCACAGTGATGGGGTTGGTTGGCTAGAAGTTGCTGATTCCTAAGTAAGGGGACACTAGGCCGGTCTTGACATACTCCCTCAGGAACTTGCCATAAGCAGCCTGCTTAGCCTTGGTCGCCGACTTGTGTTTACTAGCCGGGCTTTTACCGATGCCAACCGCATGCGGAATCAAGCTGGCAATCCTCGGGTTGACTCCTTTCTTACAGAAAGGGCACCTCAGCTCCCCAAGTCGAGTGCGGAAAGGAATTATCCCGCTCTTGATCTTCTTCATGACATGGCGGCTCTTGTTGTCCCTAGTCTCCTTGTCAGGGTCCATCTCACTTGAATACACCTGTAATGTATGGAATACAAACCGAAATGAGCAAAATAATAAATATATATTCCTTCCACCATTCCAAGTTACTTCCTATGCAATAACATGTCTATACAGGTTTAGCAGTTCATTACGGCCGTCTCCCTAGCTTGCTCCTAAATTAATGTGGTTTGTGTTCTTGGTAACTTATTAATAAATAAATAATGTGGATTCATTCAGAACAGACTAGATCTCTCCATGTACCGGTTCGTACGTTGCATCTAATCATTAGGACTAGATTTTTTTATGACACCAGGATAGATTAAGCTCGAGCAGAAAATATGAAACATGTAGAAATAGATGTACCTCCAGGTACACGAGCGGAGCGTGTTCGTCAAACTCCACGCCCTCATCGGCACCTCCGAAGTCGTCAGCACCGGCGAGCACATGGTCCCCCAAGGGGTTGAACTGCACGTCCTCCTCGGCTTGTGCTGCGTGATGCTCCTCCAGATCTGCCGCCG